>CM053589.1:106287482-106303764 GCA_028646515.1 Pseudochirops corinnae | reverse complement strand
ACCTCTTGAAAAAGATCCCCAAAAGAAAACTCCTAGAAATATAATAGCCAGGTTCCGGAGTCCCCAGATCAAGGAGCAAATATTACAAGCTGCCAAGAAGAAACAATTTGAATACTGTGGAAACACAATTAGGATAACCCAGGATCCAGCAGCTTCTACATTAAGGGACCAAAGGGCCCGGAATATGCTATTGCAGAGATCAAGGGAGCTAGGATTAAAACCAAGAATCACCTACCCAGCAAAACCAAGTATAATGTTCCAGGGGAAAATATGGTCATTCAATGAGGTGGAGCACTTTCAAGCATTCTTGCTGAAAAAACCAGAACTGAAAAGAAAATTTGACACTCAAATACAAGAAGCATGAGAAGGTAAACATGGAAAAGAAATCATAATGGACTTATCAAAGTTGAACTATTTACATGCCAACGTGGAAAAATGATAATTGTAACTTATAAAACTTTTCTCAGTATGATGATAGGTGAAGGGAATGCAAATGTATATATATATGTATACATACACATATGTCTATATAGGAGAGTATATATATGCATATCAATACATATCTGAATATGTGTATATATGTGTACATACAGGGCACAGGATCAATTGAATAGGAAGAGATGCTACTTTAAAATGTGAAATTCTGAGGTGGGAGAAGAATAGAATGAGAGGAGACAGGGAGAGACAGAATGGGGTTAATCATCTCATATAGAAGAGGCAAGGGATAACTGTTATAATGGAGGGGAAGAACAGGAAGGCTAAAGGGAAAGGGTCAAGCTTACTCTCATTGAATTTGGTTTAGGGAAGGAATGACATATACTCTAAACTGGGTATCTTGCCACACAGGACAGTAGGGGGGATGGGGATGAGAGCTGGGATGATGGAGGCGAGGGCACGGCGAGGCGGAGGGTTGCTGGAAGCACACAATTCTGTAAAGGGACAGGGTAGAGAACAGAACAAGGAGGTGAGGCGGGATAGGAAGGAGGGACATATAATCAGTCTCTCACAATAAATTCATTGTGGAGATGTTCTCTGTAACTATACATGTACAGCCTGTATTGAATTGCTTGTCTTTCCAGTGGGAATGGAGATATACAGGCACTGGGGTAGGGAGATCCATTTTGCCCTACTGGAAAGTCAGAGGGGCGAGGGGAGAGGACATAACAGAGAGCAGATTGGGGGAGGTGTTAAACAGTGGTACGGCTGTTTTGGGGTGGTGGGTGGGGGAACAATGGGGATAAAACTTGTAACTCAAAATCTTGTGGAAATAAATGATATAAAAAAGAAAATAAATAAATGAATTTTTAAAAAATGTCTTCTAGAAACAACTCAACTGCATAGCACATGGGGACCATTTTTCAAGATGTCTAAAAGACAATGAAACCCCAATAGAATGGAAAATATGGTATACTTACAAAAAACAAAAGTGACCCACAAAGCAACAGCTGCTGACACCCATGTCTACTTTCTTATCCCTGTGAAACTTTTTATAAGATAGATTATCTTTTCCTGTTAACTTCATAAAAATCCTAGAGAGGAATATGCAAACTTTTTAGCTGATTTTCCAAAACAGATTATTTACTAGAGTGTCACACAGTATGTTCTAGTGATTCAAGGTCTAAATCTGGTCATAAAGGCCTGGATTAAAATCCAGATACTGGCATTTGCTAGTGATGTGCCTATGGGAGAGTTGCTTAACCTCTCTCAGCCTCTGGAAAATGAAGATAACAATCCCTGTAGTAGGCATCTCACTAGCTGGGATATAGTATGTATAAAATGTACATGTCAAGTACTTGTGTGTGTTTATGTGTATAAACTTGATATAGTGAGAAGAAGAGTCCAAGCTGGATTTGGAATCTGACAGATGTGGGTTCCAATCCCTTTTCTGGTACTTCCTGGCTATGTGACCTTGAAGACTATTGTTGTGGTAATCAAATAAGATCAGGTATATAAAGTACTTTGCAAATAATAAATGGATGATGATGATAATGATGATTATATTTCTGCACTCACAGTGGCAGAGAAATCAATTTTGGGGGCATCACATACTACCAGTAAATATAACAAAGGCATCAACCTCTTTCCTCCTCTAAAGTTGCCTCTAGGCACTTTATATAGCTGGCATTTATATAGCATTTCAAGGTTTGCAAAGGTGCTTTACAGGGGCAGCTAGTTGGTATAGTGGAAAGAGTGCTGGACCTTGAGTCAGGAAGACTCATCTTCAAATCTGGCCTCAGACACATTGTATAATCCTGGACAAATCACTTAACCCTGTTTGCCTCAGTTTCCTCATCTATAAAATTAGCTAGAGAAGGAAATGGCAAACCACTCCTGTATCTCTGCCAAGAACGCCCCAAATAGGGTCACAAAGACTCAGATACTGTTAAAAAAATAATAACTGAACAACAACAAAAGACCTTTACAAATGTTAATGATTAATATTAGCTCGAACAAAACCCTGTGAGTTTGCTTTCTGGTTTAGTACTTGCCATCTATGCCTAAACCTAAGTGACTTGCCCAGGGTCACACAGCTACTGAGTGTCTGAAGAAAGATTTAAACTCAGGTCTTCCCAACTTCAACTCAGGCTCTATCCAACTGTGCAACCCAACTGCCTATCTCAATGTGAGGGTGAGCAACAAAGATTAGTGACAGCTTCTTTGTGGGTACAGTCTTGCAATCTGGGTAATCTGGCTTCTTGGGTATCTTTACCTGTGTGTCAACATTTGTGTCTTCCTACATCTATGATGATAATCTGATTCACTGGGCTATGCTGTAAACTATAGGAGTTTCTAGAATACAAATTATATTAAAAGGCACATCATTAATTTCAATATGTCACAAAGCTAGAGAGATATGTGTCCCTGACAACAGCTTTTTAACCCCTCTCTATTCCCTCATGTGTGCTAGAGTCAGAGGTTAGAGAACTGTCTCAGTCAGCGACAGTAATATCTTGATACAGATCATTTTTTAATAGGCACCCAGCCAACCGGGAGTTATAAACAACATAAAATTCTACTTTGACTGTTGTTTATTTCTTTGATCAATTTGATTAAGTAGAACAAAACACAGATTTAAAGGCTCTCCTCAAACAAAATTGCTCCAACATACATGTTAAAATCATATAAATTCATCCAGGAAGATGATTTTTTGTTCTATGATCTGCTAAGTATCAGTATTAATTGGGGCATAAAACCAGAACATCCATGTTTACTTGAGATACTCTTTCGTATCGTAGAGAATATGAACATGCCCAAAGTTAGCAACATGAAGTTGCCTCAAGCAATATTTTTAGAAAGAAACCCATTGGGATCATCCTGAGGAAAGACCTTAGATCTTGAATAATTAAGGTCTCATTAGGAAAAATATAGCCATGACACTGCTGTGAGGCTGCTGCTGATATGGCTGATGCTGGGAAGTAGAATGAGGTTGTTAGGGAAGAGTTTACCTGAATGTGGGAAGAAAGCAGTTCCTTCCTACTTGACCTAATAATTCTTGTACAAAAATAGATGTTTAACTCAATTTTCTTTCCACATGCTGAAAGGGTATAAGTACTAGGAGCACCCTTGAAATTTTGGTACCATATGGCAAGGCTCTAGTTGCACTACCCTAGTTATAGCTCTATTAGACTACATTGTCTTACTAACATCAACATCCATAAGAAATGACATAAAACTTTAGTCATCAAGAACATGAATGACCAGAAAGGGAGGTTGATTGTAGTTGGGTTACGTATCAAAAATGAAGAATTACAGTGCAAATGTTATTCTAGAAAACACAAAATATTAAAAGAATGAAAGGAAGTTCTTCAGAACAGGGATATTAAAAATGTGGCCCCTAGACACAGGCTGCAACACTTTGAGACCTGAATGGTATTAAAGTGTAATTGGGAGATATTTAACAAAATAAAAATATAATAAAACATGAATATCATTACATTTTTAAACTGTCCATATGCACCCCACACGGATCTTTATATGTGCAATGGCAGTCCCTATTTCTATTTGAGTTTGACACCATTACTCCAAAATATTGGATAGATCCTCCATAAGAAATAATCATATAGAATGAGAAAGCATGATGAGCTAGGTACTCTACCACTGAAGAGAGTACCTTCACCAATGAGATCATGGCTCAATCACCAAAGCAACTTGTTTTATGAAGCTTCAAGATTGGGAATAATCATTTTGGCTCCCTTTACTTTTTAAAACACACATTTTTTTTCTAAGATTTCCAAATATTACCCCAGCTCTTTCAAGTTCACAAGCATTTCAGCCACTCCCAGAATTAAAAGCTCATCAAGTATTTTCCGAACCCACCACCCTTGCTCTCATTTCGCTGTCCTCCTTCCTCAATCTTGACCTTAGAGTTACATAATTCAATGTACATTATCCTCTACTCTGAAGTTCCATGCCTCTAGGTCTATTACCTCTCTTTTCTTGCCAAACTTCACTCCAACACCCATCAGCCTCCTGCTCCGCTGTTACTAATGAACCACTGAAGAAAATAGGAAGATCACATTATCTAATCTCAACTAAGCCCTTACTTCAGCAAAGTAGATTTTTTATTCCTCCCTAATTCACTCCCTATTTCACTCTTCATAGAAGTTACTCCAAAATTCTCCACTTTCTAAGTCCTCTAGAGCTCATCCCACCTTTCTTTTAGCTGAGGATTTTATCTCTTATTTTACTGGAAAAAAAAAACTGAGGCCACTGATCCCTCTTATTCCAATCTTTTCATCTCAAAATCTTTGACATAAACTTCTACTCTCTCATCCTTTCCTCCAGTCTCTGACACAAATAGGTGGTAGCCCTTTTTCTTTCTAAAACTATCCCCTTAACATCTTCATTTAAGCCCCTCCCTCTCCAGCATATTGCACCTTCAATCACCCAATCTCTTCTCCCTCCATTCTCTCTAACTACTCTTTCTGTGTGTCTCTGTCTGTCTCTGTCTCTGTCTCTCTGTCTCTGTCTCTCTCTTTCTCTCTTTCTGTCTCTGTCTCTCTCTCTCTCTGTCTCTCTCCCTCCCTCCCTCACTCCCTCCCTCTCCTCAACTTCTTTATCTCTCTCTCTCTAAACCCCTCTCTCCATTCCTCTTCCCATCCCAACAAGATAAAGAACCTATGATTTCATCATGATAGGGAACTCCTTTCATCAACATAAATCAAAAGTAACCACTCTCTTCACTAAAGTATATGGCACCCCATCCATGGCTTAATAGTGTATTAATAGATCATAGGATCATAGATCTATGACTGAAAGGGGTTTCAAAGATTATTAGACCAACCAATTCATTTTACAAATAAGGAAAATCAGACCCAAAAAAGGTAAATGACCTGCTCAAAATCAGAAGTTTTACACTTGGAGACAGGATTTAAGCCCTAGTCCTCTGACTCCAGTGTGCTTTCCACTTGAGAAAATAAAGGTGAAGTGACTTATATAGAGCCACATTGCTAATAAATATATGAGGCAGGGTCTAAATGGCAGACTTTCTTACTTAAAACCTAGGATTTCATTCATACCCTTTTACTTTTGTAAGGGCAATGATAATAATACTGGACATATGTTTTTACTAAAAACAAAACAAAAAACAAACAAAAAAAACCAAGAATGAACAACAGGGAAGCCCCACCAAAAAACCCCAAAACTTTCACACATTGCTCCCCCCCAAACCTCAAGTCCACATAGTTCTCCAATGAATATCTCTTGGAATCTTATACTCAAAGTGGAAAACCTAATTCTAACCAACAACCACTCAGTAATACCTGTTTTAGCTTTTCACCAAGGTTTTATGTGTGCTTTTAAAGTAGTAAGACCCTTTCCAATGCCAAATTAAAAAAAAAAAACTTAATTCCATTAGTTCTATCAAGCCAAAACCAATATAAGGTAAAGTAAAATTTTTACTGGACTTAAACATAGCCTAAAGAATAGTATTCAGTAGTTTCTAGGATTTGTTAACCGGATCATGTGTTTTCAGGATTCCTTTACCCTTCCATCCACTCAGAAGAGTTCACTGAATGAACTGCTTGCACAAAATAACCAAATTAGATGCTATTATAAGTCAAGTCAAACCAACAAACATTTATTAAGTCTCTATACCAGCACTGTGCTAAGAATAGGGGACATAAGAACAAAAACCCATCCCTACTCTCAAGGAGCTCACCATATAAAGGGTACTGAAGATAACTACATTGCCTCATGCCATACTGAGCTATAGCTAATCTTAATATGTCTTCCTGAGTCATTCTGGTCATTCATTCAGCCATCATTTACTGAGAGCTTATCCTGTATACTGTGCACTGTGAGTGGAACAGAGACAAATAAGGAAAAGTTCTTTCTTCAAGGAATGAAAATCTTTTAAACCTACTTTGACACATAAGGTAGGTAGATATAGATAGACTGTTATAAATATCCTGAGAAAGATATTTCTAAACATTTTAAGGATACTTCTTTATGTTCTAGATGTTTCAAAGAAAAGAGACTACTTCTTGCTGGGTGAATAGATGAAGGCTTTAAAGAGGAAGTAATATTTCAGTTGAATTCTGAAGAATGGGTAGGATTTTGACATGTGGGAATAGGAATGAAAAGCATTCCAGGTGGAGCTTCAAGCATAAACATTTGTAGGAAGTGGGAAATTAAAGGTTGTATTCAAGAAGTTACAAATAGTCTAGATTGCAAGGACTATAAATTGAAATGAGTGTGGAATCAAGGAACCATAGAATATTAGGGCTGAATGGGATTGTAGTGCAGTGGGAGATAAAACTGAATATTTACGAACATACATAACTTGCATATTTTGTGCAGGAGAAACAAAAGAAACAGAAAATAATAAAAACTGTGCCTTAATAATCCAGAGAGGAACCCTTATAAAGAGTAAATAATAGAAATTGTGTGCTCACTACTCACTTATCTGTTTGTAAAGATAGATCACATACATGAAACACTATAAAAATAATCATGAGGGGCGGCTAGGTGGGACAGTGAATAGAGCACAGGCCCTGGAGTCGGGAAGACCTGAGTGCAAATCTGACCTCAGAGACTTAACACAAAACTAGCCATGTGACCTTGGACAAGTCACTTAACCCCAATTGCCCTACCTTCCCCCCTCCAAAAAGCAAAAAAAAGAAAAAAAGAAAAAAAGATAATAATCATGAAATATAAGTATCAAACACAAGAAAGCAACATTTATCATTATTTATTGGAGGGCATAAATATGAAAGGATGTTTTTGGATTTGATGACAAGGTAATGGCTTCATGTGAAATCCTTGATATTTTCTCTATGGATTGAGTATGCATAGAATTTATTGAACAAGCAGTTATTAATCACACACTATGTGCCAAGAGCTATGTTAAAATCTGGGTGTAGAAAGACACAAACAAAAAAATGTCATTGACACTAAGGAATTTAATATGTTGTTAAGGAAGAGGGAAGTGGTTTAACATGTGAATAGAAAAATAAATGCAATATATACTATATCTGGTTGTTGCTCTGTGTGTGTGTGTGTGTGTGTGTGTGTGTGTGTGTGTGTGTGTGTACTATGGACTGACTGAAAGTTGTTGTTATCCTCTCCTCTTTGTCCCTTTTATCTATGGAGATTTAATCAACCAAACCCTATTAAAACAAATTTTGAGGAAGTGGGGGTTTAACCCAGGTTCAGTATAATGGTACCTAATATGTCTGTTGCTCCCTCTCTTTGTTAAGTTATAGAGTTTATATTAAACCAGAAGTTAAAAGTACAATTACAATTACACAGAAACCCCTACTAACATTTAGTTAAAGGTTTGGCTACTTTAATTTAAATTTATATTTATCTCTAGCTAACTTATGACTTCTTTAAAGTCAAGAAAACCATGTTTTGTTGGAGTAAAGAAACAAGTAGAGCATGGTACAGTGTCTGTTAATGAAGCGATATAGGGAAGGAAAGTTGGAGGAAGAATAGATCTCTTATTGGAACTTCTCTCAGCTTTCAAATAGATGGATACAACTCAAGCTTTTGGCCTGAATCTTCTGTTCCAAGATGCCTGTAGATGCCAAAGGCCCTCTGCTGTTTCTTCCTTCTTTGCCATAGTTCAGCCCTAGTCTCAGTTTCTCCTTTCTTCTCTTACCTTCCTTTGCTCCTTCCCAACTTAGCTCTTTGAATCTTAGACTGACTGAGTTGAACTCCTTGAAGCTGCTGTTCTTCAGTTGTTGATGTTCCCACTACTCCCTCTAAGTGTAGCTCTCATAAACAATATTGCTTAAAAACCTCCAGGGTGTGATTTAATTCTACCTTCTGGTTCAAAGGACTAAATAATCTCAAATTACTTCTCAGGTCTGAGAAGGGAATGCTTGTGTTTTTGTACTACAAATCTCAAGATTTCAGTCAGTTATCAAACCCCTATTGCATTCCTCCTAGAGGTTTGGAATTTTGTAGTCCTTTGTAAATTAGGATGTACAGTGCTTGACTTCTAGAGTTATCAAATTAGCATTTAATAGAGCAAGGATGATCAACCTAATATCCCAGGGAATTCTTTTATTGTGCTATTCTTAGCAAAAAAAAATCAACAATACATGTAATCAAACTACTATCACTTTATATGCCATTTTGGTGTCAATAGGTCTGAATTTCATATATCAAATATACAGTGTCTCAGCAAGATATACAGACCCATCTAACACAAATGAATATGCATAATAGCAAACAGAATTTTTTTTTAAAGGACAAAATAAACTGGGTAGAAGAGAGGGCACTAAGAGCTGGGAGAACCAGGAAATGATACTTGAGTTGAGCCTTGAAAAAAGCCAGGAATTTGAAGAGATAGAGGCAAGGAAGGAAAAAATTCTTGGAGGGAAAAGGCATCTGGAAAAATTTCATAGAGATAGGAGATGGAACGTAGTAAATGGGAAATGGCAGATAGGCCAGTTTGACTAAGACATAAGGCATGTGAAAGAGAGTAATATGCAACAAGCCTGGAAATGTTGGTTGTAGCTGCATAGGGAAATGCTTCCGATGCCAAGCATTTTTATTTTATCCCAGAGGAAACTGGGAGCCAACCAATGAAGATTCTTGAGCAGGGAAGTCACATGATACATGCTTTAATTAAAATTAAAGATGATTTGAAAAGGGGAGAAACGGGACCAGTTATGAGGCTAATTACAATGAACCAGGAAGGAGGTGATGAGAGCCTGAAATAGAGTGGTTCCTAGTTCATGAACTATGCATGTAGTTTCTAATAAAGAAGAGCATGATAGAAAACAAAAGTGTTGGCATTTGTGTTTTCCAGCCTTTATTCAACAATAGAATTGAATGGTGAGAAGAGATCCCAAACAAATGTCCATCTGTAGTGATTCTTTTATTTTTTTTTCTTTCTGGTTCAAGAGTCTGAATTGTTGCCTGTTCTTTTAACTGTGGCTTAAGTGTTTATTAGTCCGGGCTAGTGAGTGTTCCCTGAGTAAGATGTTACTTGAATGCCAAAGAGAAAATCTTCTGTGCTCAATCCAATCTTCCATCATTATTCCTAGAAGATCCTTGTGACTAATTCAAAGCTCCTATTATTTTGTGCAGTTTTATAGCTGATTTCTCACAAGAACTAATCTTTTATAGCCCAAACTCTCAATAGGACCTTTGATTGGGAGATAGTGGAAGGTAGAATGTAGTATTGTTAAAAATTTATGTAGCCATTTTGGACATTAACAAAAAAGAAAAAGAATGTAGCCAAATGAGCTAGCCATAAAAAGGCAATTGTTGTGATGCTGCTTTGAATACCAGTCACAGTCTCAGGGAAGATCAAAAGCAAGGAAGCATAGAGAATTTATGACAGAAGTGCATGGAAGAATAGAGAAACAAACAAAAAAGAGCTGTCACATTCTTTGCAACAACAAAAGAAACCACTTGAGGTCACACTAGGACAGCCTATAAGCACAGCAACATAGAAAGGGTAGCACAGCAAAATTGCAGGGGTGGGGGGGGGGGAGATCAATGTTTTCTTTGCCCATGTAAGCTAAGTAAGACCAAAAAAAATGGCATCTGAACAAACAAGAGAAATTGACTTTGGTTAAAGCAAACAAAATCATGCAAAAAAGCAAAAACTGCATACCACAGAAGTCAAGTTAAAAATAAGAGTACTATGGGCATAAAGGAAGATGAGAATTGGATCCTGGTCTTTCCCATTCATGTATGACATCCTGGACATAGGACCAGAAAACTTTGCTTAAACAGTTTTAAAATGTAATCTGGATATCTTTGAGAACACAATATTAGGGGAATAATGTATGGATTTCCAAACTTTTTGGTGGTTTCTTGTTGTCTATGTTTTTATTAATTTTTCAATTATTTATTTCAGATTTTTTTATTTAAAAATTTATTTTGAAAATGTCAGCATAACCCAGAGAATCTGTACTAGTCAATAGAGAATTCATGGAGTGTATTTAATAGAGGAGTGATGTGGTCATGTTTGTGTTTTAGGAAAATCACTTTGTATATTGATTGGAGGATGAATTAGAGTGGAAACAAACTCAAGCCGGGGAGATCAATTAGGAGTCTCTTTCAGCAGCACAGGTGAGATATCAGGCTTGAATTCGGATACCAGCTCTGTAAGTAGAGTGAAGAAAAGATGACAGAATTTGGCAAATGATAAGATATGTGGGGTGAATGTGTGTGGGGACTTGAGGATGGCATCAAAAGTCTGAACCAGGGTGACTGGAGGAATGGTTGTACCCTCAACAGAAAGAGGGAGGTGAAAAGAAGTGAGAGTTTGAGAGGGAAGAAAATGACATAGATGAGATCTGCAATATAGATTACAAGTCTACTCATTTTGTGTAATTCATCATGTGTCGCGCCAAAAATGAGGAGATGCTTTTACTCACTGACCACTGCCCCCAGAGGGCAGAATCTGTGCCTGACACTACCAGAACATGAGGAGGGGAGGGAAAGACTTTGTCTGATCAACTCCCCTGAGGGATCTATAACTGGTGGAGAATTGATGGGTTTCAAGTTCAAAGAACCAAAGAAGTTGGTGGTTTGATTGCACTGGAGTCAATCCGTACAATTAGCCACCTCAGGGATATAGCTGACATTACTCCCCTCTGATTGGTTAATAAAAGTCAGAGAAAGAACCGACAAACAGATATATAAAACTATTTAATGTGTGTGTGTGTGTAATTGCTACTCCAATTTTGACCATCTCTAGGGCAGAGGAGGGGGGAAGAAAAAAGGGAAAAAGAAATCTGCAAGATAACTTTATTATATGTTTAAAGGAATAGTAAGTTGTAAATAATAGATTTGCAGTTTCATGTGCAAAAAAATTAAATTTAAAAAAAAAGAGTCATGCCATGGCTCCTCATTTTGGAGACCATTGTTTTAAAAGAGTCATGAATGGGGAGTCAGGTATACCTGAGTTCTAATTCTTCAGACTACATGTAACAGCAGGAAGGAAGGTCACTGAACCTTTCTGAGCCTCTGTTTCCTCATCTTTAGAAATATAGTCCCTCTGCCTTGGCTTATTATGAAGCTAAATGAGATATTACATACAAAGTACTTTGCAAACATTAAGACATTATATAAACATCAGGGTTTTTTTATTATTGTTATGATAAATCTGAAAACTCCTAAAGTCAGACTGGAAATGATTCTGTGATCTCGAGAATTGCTATTTTGTTTTAATGTGTAAAGTATCCCTTTGAGTAGATGACTTTCTAGAAATCATTTATCAATCACACATTGTGGCACAGCAGAAAAACCACCAGTCTAGGAAGCTAGAAGGTTCCAATCCCAAATCTGGTGCTGCTGAAGACAGTTGTGACATTGCACCAATTACTTCATTTCCAGGGGTATCAGTCCTCTCATCAGTAATTTTTTAAGTTTAGAATACATTTTCTTTAAGGTCCGTTTCATCTCCAATAGTCTCTCATTCAGAATTTTTTTTTGCTTTTTTTTTTTTTTGGAGGGGGGAAGGTAGGGCAATTGGGGTTAAATGACTTGCCCAAGGTCACATGGCTAGTTTTTGTGTTAAGTGTCTGAGGTTGGATTTGAACGCAGGTCCTCCTGACTCCAGGACCAGTGCTCTATTCACTGTGCCACCTGGCTGCCCCATTCAGGATTTTGGTTTCTATTTTTATAAAGAGAATTCTGTCCCTCAAGGTCCTACTACCCAAAAAGTTCATATTTGTTTCTGAAGTATCTTTGCTGTTAGGCATATGTGTCTTTTGACAGATCTCTCAGGAAGAGGAGTATTTTATTTGTCATTGCTTATTTCTTTTTCAGTGAAAGACTTACCAAACCAGTAGCAGATACTCAAATGAAAAATAAATGGTGACACCTCACACTTATCAGATTGGCTAATGTGACAGAAAAGGAAAATGACAAATGACAAGGATGTGGAAAAATTGGGACATTAATGCACTGTTGGTGGAGTTGTGAACTTGTCCGACCATTCTAAGAACATTTGAAACTATGCCCAAAAGGCAAGAAAAATGTGAATACCCTTTGACCTACCAGTACCACTACTGTATCTGTATTTCAAAGAGATCAAAGAAAAAGGAAAAGTTCCTATTTGCACAAAAATATTTATAGCAGCTCTTTTTGTGGTGACAAAGAACTGGAAATTTAGGGGATGCCCACCGATTGGGGAATGGCTGGACAAGTTATGGTACTAGTTACTGTCCTTTGTGCTAAGAAGAAGAACCTGATACATGTCAGGTTCAAGGCACAATGTGTGTCCAACTGTGGCTGATCATACCAAGATGAGCTCACAAGGCTCTACCACAGTTGAACATAAATAGTCCACACAAACATTTGGAGTGGAGATGTCTAAATTTTCTCATCTAACACTTCTTTTAAGCTACTACAATTCTGCTTTGCTTATACAATACCTTCTTTGAGGGAAGCACACCATGCTGGACTTTTCTGTGCCAATTTCTCCCATGTATAATAATGGGTTCCAAACTTCTTCAGAAAAACCTTGAAGGTAGCTTTGTATCACTTCCTCTGACCTCTTTGTATGCATGTGCCTTGTGTGAATTCTACATAAAATAGTTTTTTAGGTTTGGCATTTGAACAATGTAGCCAACCCATCAGAGAGGCACTCTCTTCAGTAGAGTCTAAATGCATGGCAGTATAGCTTGAGAAAGCACATCTGTGTCTAGTACCCTATCTTGCCAGGTAACCTTCAAAATCTTCCTGAGACAATTCAAATAGGAGAGATTTTGTCTCCTGGCATGGCCCTTGTATACTATCCAGGTTTCACAGGCATACAACAATCAGGTCAGCACAATGGGTCTATAAACCTTCAGGTGAGTAGGCAGACTAATACCTCTTCTCTCCTATACTTTCCTTTGTAGCCTCCCGAACACTGAGCTAGCACTAGCAAAGTGTGCATCAGCCTCATTATCAATGTATATATGTAGCAGCAAGCACTCTAACATACCCAGGATGGCTGCTAGCTAGGTTCTTTGATCTGCTTTTCTAAAGGAAAGCAACTCAAAAAGGGGTTAGCAATCTTACTTTAATCAAACATATATCATTTACCCAGTTCAGGGGAAAAAGTCAGCACTCTGAACTCCAGAGAATACAAACAGAAGTTACAAGAAGATAAAAATCCAGACAGAGAAAATAACACAATTCAACAAACCAACAGACAAGGCTTCTAGCTGTCTGACCACCACATACCTACAAAGTTAATCACCGGAGAGAGAAGCACCAACATCTGGATTTTCAAAGCTGTTGGGCTCAATGACTGCCCAGAGTCTTATCTGGCCAAATCATACAACTCTTCCCAAAGTGAGCCCCAAAGCAAAACCTTTCCTCAGAGGTATATATAGCCTTCTCCAGGGTCAGAGAATATCACAACACTCCTGACCGACTGCCTGATTACAAAGTAACAAGATGTGGGCATTCCTGAAAAACAAGCCTGCCCTAAGCAAGCTTCTCCTGTTGGACTCTGCCCCAACCTTCAGAAAACTCCTCCTACCACAGGCTATATGTGACCATATTCAGCCTATTAGGGGGAAGAGTATATTTTCAAATCAGAGAAAGTCCTCAAATTCATTTAGCCTTATTAAGGGACAGGGAAGATCTTCAAATTACCATTACAGTATATCCCTAGAAAGTACACTGTTACAGTAAGTGAACTTATCCACAACATTCAAAATTTCTCCTTTTGCTGTAACTAATTGTTCCACATTTTCTGGCTAGTGCAGAACTTTTGTTTTCTGGGTGTTAATTATCAGGCCAAAATTAGCACAAGTGGCAGAGAATCAATTCATACTCTGTTGCATCACAGAGGCTACATGGAGTACACAGTCATCTGTGAACAAAAAATTGTACATCAGCTCTCCCTCCACTTTAGGCTTGGCTTTTGTAACCCCTTCAAGTTAAAGTACCATTAGTGTAATGGCTAAACTCAATGCCATTTTTGTTTTTGATGAAGGAGTATGAAAACATCACTGAAATCATCTTGCTAAAAAGCATGGGAGCAAGCACATAGCCCTGCTTCACTCCATTGGTGACTGGGAAAGCACAAAACCATTGTCCATTATCTAGAACCTATGCAAGCATGCACAACAAATTGTGGCACATGATTGTGATATAATACTATTGTGCTATAAGGAATTATGAGCAGGATGTTTTCAGAAAAACCTGGGAAGATTTATATCAACTGGTGCAGAATGAAGTGAGCAAAAGCAGAACATTGTACAAAGTAACAGCAATATTGTAAGGATGATCAGATGTGAAAGACTTAGCTACCTCTCATTAAGCCTCCTGTTCCTCAGATTTTCAACCTAGGAGTCTTGCTGGACTACTCACTATCTCACCCCCCCCCCCCCATATCCAATGTGTTGCTAAGGCCTGTTGATTTCATTTTGGAGCATCTCTTGAATATACTCTTTTCTTTCCTCTGACACTATCATCACTTTAGTGCAGGCCCTTGTTGCCTCATGCCTAGATTATTGCAATAGCCTGCTCTTGGGTCTTTCTGCTCAAGTCTTTCCTCTCTGCAATAATCTATCACTCAGTCAGTCACTCAAGTGATTTTCCTAAAGCACAAGTCTGACCATGTCACCACCATCCCCCACTCAACAAGCTCCAGTGGCTCTTTATTGCCTCCAGGATCAAATACAAAATGATCTGTTTGACAACCAAAGCCCTTCAAAACCTACCCCCCTTCCTTCAGTCTTATTATGTCCTTTTTCTCTGGCATATACTGTGTGATCCAGTGACAGTGGCCTCCTGGCTGCTATACAAACAAAACACTCCATTTCCCAAATCTGGGCGCTTTTTTCTGGCTATCCCTCATGCTTGGAGTGTTTCCCCTTCTCCACGCTGACTACTGACTTCCCTGGTTTCCTTGAAGTACCGACTAAAATTACTTATTTTACTGGAAGTTTTCCTTAGTCCCTCTTAATGTCTTTGTGCCTTCTCTCTATTAATTGCATCCTATTTATCCTTTATATAACATGCTTTGTATGTATGACATATATCTGCATATATATGTATAGACATACATATATAGACATAAATGTATAAACTTCTTTTTCTCTTTCTCTCTATCTCTCTTTCTCTCTCTCTCTCTCTCTCTCTCTCTCTCTCTCTCTCTCTATCTATCTCTCTGTCTCTTTCTCTATCACTCTGTCTCACACTCGCAGGTTTTTCTCCCCATTCAATTGTAAGCCTCCTGAGAGGGCCTCTCTTTCACCTCTTTTTGTATCCCTAGTGCTTGGCATAGTGTGAGACATGTAGTAGGTGCTTAATAAATGTTCATTGATTGATTCACTAGCAGATCAACAATTAACAATTCTTTGTCTTGATCTTTCTGCCCATACTGTTGCCAGCATGATTTTACCGAAGCATAGATCTGGCCAAGTCACTCCCAAACTGGGTTAACCAAACTCTGTTGCTCTCTATGGCCCATAGGATAAAATATAAAATCCTCTGTTTACTTTGTAAAGCCCTTCACAACATTGTCCCAACATGCTTTTGAAACATCAACATATGCATAGCTCTAAATTTCCTTCCCCATTCTGCCCTCTGAGAGCAGAACAAACTTGAATTTTCTGTTTCTCACACACACTGTCTTCCATCTTTGTGTCACTGTTCTTGTGGTCCTCCATGTCTGGAATGTCTCCCTCCTTACCTCCAACTTGTAGAATCCTTCTTTTCCTTCAAAAGGCAGATCAAGCACCATTTTCTATATAAAATATTTTTTTATTTCCCCAGCTACTCCTTTTTTTTTTTATTAAATTTTTTTTTAAATTTTATTATAGTTTGCATCATTCATTTCCACAAGATTTTGAGTTACATATTTTCT
>CM053589.1:106269384-106286982 GCA_028646515.1 Pseudochirops corinnae | reverse complement strand
TTTGCTATTTGAGTTAATCAATTTTTTAAGGTGTTATTTTCTTCAGTCAGGTTGTTGACTCTTTTCATGATTTTCTTGCATTATCCTCATTTCTCTTCCCAATTTTTCCTCCACTTATCTTATTTGGTTAGCAAAATTCTTCTTAAGCTGATCTATGGCTTGTAGGAAGTCTTCATGTTTCTTGGAAGCTTTTGGTGTGGGAGTTCTGTGTTGTCTTCCACCCATTCCATGCTTTGATCCTTTTTCTCCCCAAAGAAGGAATCTAGAGTTCGATTGCTGTTCTTACTTTGCTTCCTTTGCCTGCTCATGTTGTTGCCAATCAATTACTTGACTTTTTAGCTCTGTGGAACTCTGCTTCCAGAGGGGATAGCTTTCTCCCAAATTGCTGGGGTTTTCACAATGCCAGAGCTATTAGGAGGCCACTGCAGCCCCTACCAGCTTTGGCTCACTGAAAACACACTCCAGGATCACCACCAGACCACGATCTGGATCCAGGCCATTCAACACAAGAGCACTTAGCCTCTGAATGATTGCTTGGCCCCCCTGCAATCTGCAGGCCAGGAGCTCTGAAGCAGCCACATGGAGGCAGCCGCAGGGCCGCTTCTGCCGCCCTGGAGGCAGTTTGGCTGGACCACTTTTCTCCCCCAAATTTAGCTGAGTTCCACTGACCTTTCACTTAGTCCTTGTTTTTTATGGCTTGATAATTCTGGAAACTTCCACAGCTGCCACTGATCCACTTTCCTGAAGGCTCTGGCTGCAGCTTGTCCTGGCCGCCCTGGGGCCAAGCCGTGGTTTCAGGCTGGGTTGGTTTTGGCTCCCAGCATACTGTGATGAGCCCTTTCTGCCAAGCTGCCTTCAGCAGAAGATGTGTTTTTCTGTATTTTTGTGAGTTTTAGAGCTCTAAAATTTGTTTAGAGTCATATTTTATGGGTATTTGAGGTGGCTATGTGGGAGCTGCATAACCTTGTTGCTTCCATGCTGCCATCTTTGCCAGAAACAATTCCTTAAAAAATATAACTGGTCAAATGGGAAAAAAAAAAAAACCACTTAACAAAACAACTCCTTAAAAAGTAGAATTGGCCAGGAGCCAAGACGACACAGTAAAAGCAGGGACTTGCTTGGGCTCACCCCCAAGCCCCTCCAAATACTGAAAAAAATTTCTCTAAACAAATTCTAGAGCTGCAGAATCCACAAAATGACAGAGTGAAACATATCTCCAGCCCAAGACAGCCCAGACAAGAAGGGTATATCACACCATGCCGGAAGTGGAGCACAGTCTGGTATGGGTTGCGCTGGGTGCAGACAGGGCCAGAACAGGCCTCAGGGGACTGAAATGCTATCAGGTGTGGCAATTTCCAGACTTTTCAACCCACAAACACCAAGAACAGCTTGGAATGTCAGTGGGGGAACTCTGGAAACTAGGTGAAAGAGGAGCATGCAGTCCAATCCCAGCCCCAGGGTGGTGGAGGTAGCAATAGCAGCCACTGCTTCCAAAGCTCTGGGTACACAGTTAGTGGGGAATTCAGAGGCTCATACAAAACTCCTGAAGCCTGGGACAGTACACCCACACCCACCCCCCTGGAGGCAGAGTCCTGCCTTGACAGGGAGTTAGTCAAGTGTTTGCCTGGGAAGATGAGTAAACAGAGTCAGACTATAGAATCTTACTTTGGTGACAAAGAAGATCAAAACATACAACTAGAAGAAGACAACAAAGTCAAAGCTCCTATATCAAAGCCTCTAGGAAAAATATGAATTATTCACAGGCCATGGAAGAGCTCAACAAGAATTCTGAAAATCAAGTCAGAGAAATAGAAGAAAAAATTGGGAAGAGAAATGAGAGTAAGGCAAGAAAATCATGAAAAATGAGTCAGCAGCTTGCTAAAGGAGACACCCCCCCCCCCAAAAAAAAAAATATATATATATATATATACCGTAGAAAAAATAGAATTGTTAGATGGAAAAGGAGATACAAAAGCTAATTGAAGAAAATAATTTATTAAAAATTAGAATTAGACAAATGGAAGCTAATAACTCTATGAGACAGAAACATTCAAACAAAGTCAAAAGAATGAAAAATAGAAGAAAATGTAAAATACCTCATTGGAAAAATAACTGACCTGGAAAACAGATCTAGGAGAGATAATTTAAGAATTATTGTTCTATTTGAAAGTCATGATCAAAAAAAGAGCCTGGACAGCATCTTTCAAGAAATTATCAAGGAAAACCTGAGATCCTAGAACAAGAGATAAGGTAGAAATTGAAAGAATTCACCAATCACCTCCTCAAAGAGATGCCAAAACCAAAACTCCAAAAAAATATCATAGTCTCATTTCAGAATTATCAGGTAAAAGAGAAAATAATGCAAGCAGTCAGAAAGAAACAATTTAAATATCATGGAGCCAAAGTTAGGATTATGCAGGACCTAGAAGCTCCCACATTAAAGCATCAAAGGACTTGTAATATGGTATTCTGGAAAGCTAAGGAACTTGAATTGTAACCAAGAATCAACTACCCAGCAAAACTGAGCATAATCTTTCAGGAAAAAAACGTTTATCTCTAATTTATTCATAAATTGTTCACCTATCCATAAGTCTGGAAAGTAATATGTTCCATGTTCTTCTAATTTTCTTTTTATATCTCTCTATATATCTAGGTCATGTATCCATTTTGACCTTATCTTGGTAAATGGTGTAAGATATTGGTCTATGCCCAGTTTCTACCATACTGCTTTCCAGGTTTCCCAACAATCTTTGCCAAATAATGAATTCATATCCCAAAACTTAAGTCTTTACACTAGTCAAATACAAGGTTATTATGTTAACCTGCTGCTGTAAATTGTATGTTTACTCTATTCAATTGATTTGAAATTCTATTTCTTAGCTAATATCAGATAGTTTTGATAATTACTGCCTTAAAATGTAATTTAAGATCTGGTACTGCTAAACTTCCTTCCTTTACTTTTTTTAAAATTTCTTTTGATAGTCTTGACTTTTTATTCTTTCAAATGAATTTTGTTATTTGTTCTAATTCAGTAAAAAAAAATTGTAATTTAATTGGGCTGGAATTGAATATATAAATTAGTTTGAGTAAAATTGCCATTTTAATTATTATATTGACCCTACCTATATATGAACAATTAATACTTCTCCAATTATTTAAATCTGATCTCATTTGTATAAAAGTTTTTTATGATTTTTTTTTTATATAGCTCTTGGGTTTGTTTTGGCAGGTATACTCCCAGGTATTTTATGCTAAGTGGGAGTATGTTAAGGGGAGTATCTTTTACCATCTTGTCTTCCCACTCCAATTCATCCTCTTCTATTTAGGCAATGTAGCTCCTTCTCTCTTCTCTCTTCCTTCCTCTCTTCCCTTTCCTCTCTTCTCTTCCTCTCCTCTCCTCCTTACTCTCCCTCTTTCCATGTAGAGTTTACCTGCTGGTACTCTGCCCAAAGGAATGTAAATTTTGATCTCTGAAACCTTGCAAGATATCTTGGGGTTTATGGGATAGATTTCTTTTTTAAGAACTATGCCTTACTATAAATAAGGACATACCCTTTGACCTAGCAATACCTCTTCTAGGGTTGTATCCCAAAGAGATCATAGAAGTGGGAAAAGGACCCATTTGTACAAAAATATTTATGGCAGTTCTTTTTGTGGTGGCAAAAAAATGGAAATCAAGGGCATGCCCATCAGTTGGGGAATAGCTAAACAAGTTGTGGCATATGAAAGCATCTTTTTTTTTCTCCTCCCAAAACCTACCCTTTGCCACTTGCGTTTTTCAGGATGTCAATGGATTTATAATCTCAAAGGTACAAGTATTCCTTCCATCAGTGCAGATCACAACCCATCCATGCCTTTTCATCCTGGGTGCTTCTCATCTCCCTGCTCTGAGGAGCAGATGGACTTCATAATAACCTGGAGAAACTTATATAAATTGATGCTGAGTGAGGAGAGCATAACCAGGAGAACTTTGTATACAATTTCAGACACATCATATGTGTGATGACTAACTTTAATAGACTGGACTCCTCTCAGCAATGCAAAGTTATAAGACAATTCCAAAAGACTCATGATGGAAACAGATATTTACATCCAGAGAAAGAACTATAGAGTCTGAATGCAGATTGAAGCCAACTACTTGATCTCTCTTTTTTGTTGTTGTTGTTTTGTTTTGTTTCTTCTTTCTCATCATTCAGTCTGTTGGTTATAATCCTTCTCTACAATTTAACTAATGTTTAATGTGAAGGTATGTGTAGATTCTATATTTTTTTACATGCTGCCATAGGGGGAAGAGGGGAGGAAAGGAAGAGGGAGAAAATTTGAAACTCAAGGAACTGTGGAATTGAATGTAAAACCAAAAGTAAACAAATATTTTTTTTAAAAGAATGTATAAAAAAATAAAAATAAAAAAGAACCATGCCTTAAACCCAAATCACTCTGGCTTTCATTTATTAGCCAAGAGAAGGTCCCAGCCCAACCCCCACCTAGTGATTGTTTGGATCCTGATGGCTCAGAGTAAATGCAAATAGCAACTGTTTCTGTTTTGGACAGAAACCCTGAGAATCTTCTCCTCCCAAAATGACTTTTTTTTTACTTGGTAAAAGAGCCCATTCTTTGCCTCATTTCTTACCTAGACTTAATCACTGAATGGGCATTGCCTCAGTCAAACTGAAACCTAGGAAAGAAGACTATAGCTTAAAAAGGCCAAGGTCTGCATCCTGGCCATCTCCAGTCATCCTGATCTATATCTAGCCACTAGGTCAGATGCCTCCAGAGGGGAAAGTGAGACTGGTGACTTTGCACAGTCCTCCCTCACTTAAATCTAGTTCACTTGCAGGTCACTGTGTCACATCAAGGAAAAACAACAAGAACATCCTCTTCATTCATTCACTAACAGTATTTTCCTAAAATGCACGTCTGATCATGTCACTTTCCTACTCAGTAAATTGAGTGTCTTCCTATTGCCTCCAGGAGCAAATACAAAATGTTCTATTTGTCATTCAAAGCTCTTCATAGTCTAGGACCCTCTTACCTTTCTAGTCTTCTTATACCTTACTCCCCAACATGTACTGTTCAATCCAGTGACATTGGCTTCCTAGTTGTTCCACAAACAAGACACTCCCTCTCTCTGATCTGGGCATTCTCTCTGAATGTCTCCTATGCTGAGAATGCTCTCCTTCCTCTTCTCCAATTACAAACCTTCTTGGCTTCCTTTAAGTCCTAATCAAAATTCTGCCTTCAACAAGAATCCTTCTATAATCCCTCTTAATTCCAATGCCTTCTTTTCGTTAGTTATTTCCTATTTATCCTGCATGTGACTTGCTTTCTGTATATTTGCTTGCATATTGTCTCCCCTGTATGCTTATACTCTCCTTGAAAGGAAGGTTTGCCTTTTGCCTCTTTTTGTATCCCCAGTGCTTAGCACACTGTCTGGTACATCCAGTGGTAAGCACTTAATAAATGTTTATTGGTTGATTGATTGATTGATAAGTTTATGCAGGAAAGCATCTCAACCATTTCCACAAGATATCGCACAGAGTTATATACAATGGTGAACCTAGACAGAAAGCAAACACCTAATTTTCATATTACAGAGCTTGTCCTGATAAGCTTATCTGTCAATATGCCTCAAGTACTACTACAACAATGTTTATTCTCTGAAAATGATGGCTAAAGTTGGCAATATCCTTTCTGGAGCAACCTTTAGCTCATAAAGGTAGAATACACGCTCAGGTATTGCCTTCCTGTCAAGATCACAGAGTATTTTATCACTAACTCTATGTATTTAATCTAGGATCAATCCAAACGGCACCTGTTTATAAGCAGTGTGGATTTTATATTAGTCTATATCCAGAGAATTTTAACTCTTTGGTGACAAGTGCTCTTTTGAAATCCCCCAAGTACAAAAATACAATACCAAACAAATAGTCCTTCATTTAAAATTAACTAGGACAGAATTCAAGCAGAATTCAATCTTCATGAAAAGACATTGTTCAAATTCTTCCTGGTAATTTCAAAAACCTTTATAAAACTTGGTCAACTTATTAGAATGGTTTTGTGAAAAAAAAGTCAACATAGACGTTTGTCGAGAGCAAAACCAGAAAATCACAATGAGAAGTCCTCATACTCCTGAATCACTTTGGTCCTTCTGAAGTTAAACTTTGATTCTTGTATTTTAATTTTTGGTTTAGCTATGATTTTATTGATATGGTCATTCTCCTCACTAATAATTAAGATCACAATCACAGAGTCATTCCAGTCTATCTCCTAGGATTATAATATCATACATTTAAAAGCTATATGGTACCTTAGAGACCATTGAGTTCAATCCTATATTTCTTCAGATGAGGAAACTGAGGCACAGAGAGGTTATGTGGATCCAAAGGTCCCATAGAAAGTAAATGCCTAATAACCTACCCACTACACCAAGCTGCCTCATCTTATACAAGCTAATAAAAGAACCCAAAAAGCAAATTCATTTTAAAATATATTTATTATTCAAAGTGTTGAAAGCATCTTTTTTTCTCCCCTCCCCAAACCTACCATTACCCATTTGAGTTTTTCAGTATGTCAATGGATTCATAATCTCAAAAGTACAGGTATTCGTTGCATCAGCGCAGATCACAATCCATCCATGCCTTTTCATCCTGGGTGCTTTTCATCTCCCTCTCCCAAAGGTCCTCCAAAGCATATAGCTCGACATCTTAGAAGCTTTCTTATAGGTTAGGGGGTTCTTAACCTTTGGCCCATAAACCCTGAACAGATAGATTTCAAGGGACCCATGAATTGGGATGGGAAAAAATTATACCTTTATTTCAATACAATATGTATTTTGTTCTATGTATTTAAAAACATTATTCTGAGAAGAAATTCATAGGATTTACCAGACTGCCAGACTTGTAAATGACACAAAAAATGGTTCAGAATCCCTATTCTGGGTCTTTTTGCATCTTACAGATATCAGTGCAAAACTCATATTGTCACTCCTTTTGGCTACATGAACAGCTCAAATTGCTTTCTCATCTTACATTTCACCTTTTCTTGTCCCACTGCACTGGTTCACTCAGTGTTTATAGCATATGCTAACTCAGAATGCAATAAAAATCAGCTTATCTTTATCTAGAGTCAAAGCATATTATAAAAGTACAGACAGCAAATAAACAAGATTTAAGAGTAAGTGGTGCCAGTTTCAGGCAGAGGAAAGGGAAGAAATGGAGAGTGGGAGAATGAAATAAATTAATCCCATGTCATCATAGCTACAAATTCTATTCAGACAGCTCCCTCTTTAAGGGGGTCAGTAAACCAGACAAGGTGCTGGTTGATTACATTCAGTTCAGGATAGCAGTCATCTTCCTTTGCAATTGACTAGCCACTAGTACTGACATGCATCTACCTACATGTACCCAAGTCCCTAACCTCCCTGAGGAGTTAAAAAATCCCAGGCTTCCTCCATCCCATGTGACTTCCTGCTCTCAGAAGCCTTCAGTCCCTCTTTGCAGCTAAGAAAAACTCCACTTTCCATAAACTCATTGGCTGATGACATTACAAATGCTACAGCGCTAGTTATAAGTGGATCATTAATTAACAGCATAATCAGTCCATAAAATAATCCTCAGACCAAGCATCATGATGCCCCACTGTACTCTCCAGGCCCAAACTCCATTCAGTTCCTTTTAATTGCTCCCAGCAGGAAGCTGAAAAAGATTTGGCTAGTATTTGGTTTGGTTCTCCTCCACTGTAAGGGGAAAACATGTACATTAAATCAGTATCCTAGAGTACGGTACAGCTCTTTACTGAAAAGTCACAGGGGCTTCTGTGAAATCTGGGCAGTGGGTAGGGTAGGGTTTCCTCCACTACCAGAGCTACAATTGCTCAGATGCACTCCTTCAATGGTATCCTTTTCCTTTACATCAGTCAAGTTCGTAAGTAGGAGAAACTGTCCTCAGTGGGGCACCATAGTCCTTCTTAGGCAACCAAAGATGGAGAATTCTTTCTCCTGCTGGCAGGATGTCATTTGTTTTTTTCTTTCACTTTCAGAAGCTCTGACTCTGTGGCTTACCTCTAAGATCACCACCCTTCCATCTGCTGGCCTTTTCAGTGTAATGAATCTTGAGATGTAGATTGAGCAGATGGATCTATACCAGAATGACATTATGCTGGCAGAGGGCATTGCCTGCCTGATATAATGCTAACAGCCTTATCAAATGACAACTTTGTGAAGTGTAACATTTTTCCCAGCATTATGGAAGAATTAGAAAAATAAATGTGACTTAGGACTCTGTCCTTGATGGACTTACACTACATGGAAACCATGTAAAAGCAGTATGAAAATAAGTGAAAATTAGTATAGTGAAAATCAATACCTCTCTGAGTGCTTATTGGATCCACAGTGATCAGTCAGGTGCAATGAAAAAAAAGAAAGAAAGGATTTTTAAGCACTGAACAAAACATTGAGTAGATAGACCTGAGGTGAGGCAAAGGAGGTGTCTTTCAGGCCTTTTCTCCTTACCTCACAGTGTGAATGAAGACAGCCTTCACCTTCAGCCACAAATGCAGCAAAAATCTTGACCAGTGGTCACTCAGGTCTTTTTTAATACTCTGTGTCTATACAACCAATGGAATATATTTGTTCCCAACCACCTGGCAAGCTAATGTAGAATTTCAATTCATATTAGTCCTCTAGGTTACCAGAGGCAGGTCTCCAGCACCTTCCACATGGATGAGATACCATCTTAGGCGAAGGCAGCCTACACATTATTCAAACCCACCATTATATTGATAACTAAAAAAAACGAGGAAAATAGTTAAGTTCATTCAAAGTTATCAGAGTTCTTTATGAGGTCCAAGAAGAAAAATAATTACTGAGGTGGGAAGGGTAGCAAAAGAAATATCTTATTCTAGAAGGTCAAATTAAATGATTGAGTGTTGTGCTAAGGGTCCATGGAAGCAAGTAGGTTACAGTGGAGACACTTACCGTGAAAGCTAAGGTCAAATTAAACAATACATTGCTAAACAATCCTTAGAAGTTTAAAGATAACCTGCTTCAGTATTTTAAACCATTCAAGCCTCTGATATTGTATCTGGGGTCCTGTTTAAAAAAACACCTTGTACTAATGTGGGTGTTTAATTTTTTTTACCCTTCTAGATTACATTCAAGCTGTAAAATATCCTCACTATGATATATACTTTTATAAGCATAAATGATCATCATCTTCTAGTATTTAAAATTTAGAATAATATTCTGAACTTTCTTGAATGTGCAAGACATAATGGAAAGAGTGATGTATGCAGAGATAAGGGACCTATTTTGAATTCTGTCTTTGGTACTAGCTGTGTGACATCTGAGAAATCACCCGAACTCTCAGGGCCTCATTTTCTCATCTATATATGACCAGAATCATAGTGATCCCCTGATGAATGCCTGAAACTCTACCCACTCCCAAGTCAATTCATTCTAGGATGTTAGCTAGAATTTTCTTTCCCCTCTGCTTGGATCTCTCAGGTTCAAGGAAACCAAGAAAACTACAAAGCCTGGAACTGTTCATTTCTCAGGACCTGTGTACAGGAAAGGAAACAGAAAGGCAGAAGAAGGCAGCAAGGTACCCAGACCCAGGACTACGAGAGCAAGCACATGTTCCAACTTTCATTTTCTATCTATTACCAAAATAAATATTGACTAAGAGAAGAGGGAGATAAATTCCCTCCCCTTTCTACTACAAATCCAAGGGACAAAATGTATTGGAAAAAATTTCAAAAAAGAAGGCCAAAATTATTTCTCCTCGGGTCCTATAAATTCTTGACAAAAGTCTGCTCCCTTTGATTCTGTCACCAATCATCTTTGATATTACTCCAACCCCAATCACTAGAGAACAGTCCAGAGTTCTCTGTGTCACCCCTCAAGGTGCAGATCCCTCAGCAAGGAGCCAAAGCACATATCCAGGTCCATAGAAGGTGCCTCAGTCCAGCAGATTGAAGGTTTCACTAATCACCCCTGCGACGCTTGTATAGGGTCACTACACACTATTTTGGATTCAAGTTGATGCAAACGCTACTAGCAAAATAGCAAAGTGATTTGAAAAGCAGTAATGTTAAGATCAAAGCAATGAAAATGCCCCATGAGACATGCAACCTTCAGAAAGCAAGATGATGTGGAAAACATAGTAGACATAGGACACTTTGTTCTAGTTCCTGCTTTGCTTTAATTAGCAGAGCCAAAACTAAGCTTGGGGGAAAAGAAGAGGACAATGTATAATCTGGAGAGAGACCATGAGACTAACTTTGGGAAGAAAACAGGATGTGACCAAACTGAGGAGTAACTTATCAAGGTGAAGGGAAGATTCTCATTTCCTTGGGCATTACCTACTTTTTGCTGTAAGCAGCTTTACTGTGAGTCATTCTTGATTGGTGTAGTCATTCAGGTGTACGGGCAAGTCAATGCTCCAGAGAGTGTCTAGCATGTGTCCCCTTTAGAACAGTTGTTGACCTTTAAGGACCCTTGACACTGCAACCCCTGAAAGGAGTGTGAAGCATGGGAAGTTGTGATAATCATCTCTCTCAAACAGAGATGATAAGTAGTAGTAGGTCTCTTCAGGGGAGTGAGATGACTAGACCCATGGGAATGGAGATCAGTTAAGAATGAAGTGAGGAGCTGAGTAAGTGATTGCAGCTGGAGGGATGGTTTCCTCAGTGCATACCCAAAGTCTTAAATCTCCTCACTCCTTCTCTGCAATCCAGATTTCTTTGACTACTCTTTTCCTACCCATGATAACCCACTTTTGCCCAGGCACATAGTTGATTCTGAATCTTTTGAATCCATTCAGGAAAATGTCCCCTCTATTGACCTTGAATATTAGATCTGGGGTGACTGGGAATAATTTGGGGGAGTAATAGAAGCCTAGACTTTAATACTTAGTCAGTGCTAAGGCAAAAGAACATTAAAATAATAATGGCTTTTTACATCATAGATGGGCTCCTTCCCCAGTTTTCTTACAGATCCCTAGCAAATAAGTAAAGGCAGAATGAATTTTGAAGTAGACTCTTCAGTGAACATAAAAGCAGTACAGAAGTTAATGTCCATTCTTATGTAGCTGAGGGTTGACTCCTAAATTCTTTGCTATGAAATTTATGTGTAAATGGAAATGAAGGAATGGACAAAATAGCCTTCCATCTTCAGAGCAGGAGTTAGGATCCAGTAGGAGAAAGGCAGATGGTTCTGGGAAACAGATGGACAACAAACACTTTTGATGGTTTGGCCTTTTTGTCCTAATGCTAGTAACCAAATTACCTATGACTAACAGTTGGAGGACAGAAAGATACTTCTTCAAATATAGGCACCTGATGTTGCCCTGCTCACCTCCATCCTAATTCTAGGTTTGGCTATTGGCCCAATAACCTTGGGAAAGTCATTTTATCTCTCTGGTTCTCACTTTCTTCATCTGTACAGTGAAAGAACTAGGAAAGACGGTGTTAAAATTCTTTCCAGATCTAAGTTTTACAATCATCCTTTTAGATTCTAAGATAATAATATATAATGTGTTATGGTAATGTAAGGTCAAAATGTAATCTCTACCTATCCTCTTACTAGTCTGGGTCCTTTTACTATGTGTAGAAATTTAGGAGTTAATGAAAGATTGAAATCTCCATTTAACTTTGAATAGAAGTTTCATTCAGTAGTACTACCTTTTAAAACTTTAATAATTTAGTAAATTTGAGAGTGTTGGGAATAATGCTAAAAAATAGTCTTTGTAGGAGAAATTTAATTAATTCAGATTCGGCAGTGAAAAAATACAAAAAGGGTGAATTGCTATTTTAGTTCCATTCTTTTAATGGACTCAAAGTGCTCTGCTGACTGTGGTAGGTATGCCTTAGGTTTGATCTATGATAGAAGAGTAGAGGGATAAAATAATTTTCCTATCAACCAATTATACCAGTGTAATTTAGAAGAAAGTTGTTTTTTCCAAGGGTACTTTTAATAACTTGCTAGATTCTCAAATAGATTGTGGTAGGGAAGGGAAAAAAAAAACAAAAAAAAAAAACAAAAACAAGATACATGTGGATGTAGAATAATGCTGGTATTTCCTCTGCCATTTTTATATCTTATAATGGCTAAATGCACAGATGACTCTATTAACCCAGTATCTTTTCTTCTTTTGAATATCTTCACAAATCTGTCTGCTTGGGAACTCCCCAGTATCTAGTCAAGTGCTTCATAAAAATTTTTTTAAAAATAGATGGTCAATAATTGCTTGTTGGATGAATAAGCAGTCAGTTCAATAAATCTACTGGTACTTAGGCAAAAAGGGGTAAGTGGGGATGGGAGACTTAAGGGAATGAAGTTACAATGCCTGTGCTCCCTAGATGGTAATTTTTAATTCAACCTACTTCCTGGTGGGAAGGCAAAGAGCTTTAGATAACTATATGGCCTTAGCTGAAAAGTAGAGCTTTAAGAGAAACCAGAAATATATGATTCAGTCCCTGTCCTTGGGAAATTCAAAATCTAACTAGGGAAAACTGCTAATCTTGCCCAATGTCCCTTTGACTTTGAGAAATTATTTCCAATCTCCACTTTTTTAGAATATAGAGCTTTGAATGTCATGTCACATTTTTCCCTATAACCTCGGTCGTTGCAACTTTAACGTGTTAAGTAAATGCTGTCATCATTATATACGTTGCAGTAGGAAGAAAGACAACTAACTTTAGAGTAAAAGGATCTAGGTTCAAATCCTGTCTATCTACTGCTACTACTGTACAATTTGGGAAAAGCCACTTAACCTTTCTAGTTCTCAGTTTCCTTGTCTTAAAGTGAGAGGGTTAAATTAGGGTCTTTCCAAATCTAAATCTCTGATTAACCCTTTTTTTTAAAAAAGATAAAATAAGGCATTTTGATGTTATGTGATAAAATTGTAGTCAGAATTATCTATTGGCTCAGAACATTCCTGATTTCCTATTTCCTTGTCTAGGACAATAATTAATAATAACTTTGATATTGCAATTACTATATGCCAGGCACTGTGCTGCAATTATTCTCTCATTTGACCCTCACAGCAACCCTGTGGCGTAGGTGCTATTATTATTCCCATTTTATAAATGGGTAAATTGAGGCAAATAGAAGTTAAGTGACTTCCCTAGGGTCACATAGCAAGTAAGTTCTGAGGCTGCATTTGAACTCAGGATTTCCTGACTCCAAGCTCAGTGTTCTATCCACTGCACCACTTTGCTGCCCCTAGACCATCCTGTCTCTCTTAATTGGTAGACTTTTAAGGCGAAGTGAATAAGTATGATACAGTAGAAGGAGCCCTCCACCTAGATTCAAAATACTTGGATTTGAGTCCTATCTCTGCTCCTCACTTCCTATGTAATTTTTTTATGTCACTTAGCCTCTTTTTTCTTCATCTCTAAAATGAGATTGCAGAGCTAAATTATCTCTCATTTCCCTTCTAGTTTTAAACCTTGTGAGCCAAGAAACCATGGAAAGAATTGTCAGACTTATAGTCAGAGAAGCTAGATTAAAATTCTTGGGAATAAATCACTTGCCTCTCTGGGGTCTCATTTCCCTCATCTATAAAATTAAGGAATTGGACTAGGTCACCTTTTTGGTGGCTTTCAATCCTAAAGTTATTACTTCATCTAAAAGTTTTAAAAGCACTGATATTAAGGAAGTTGAACTATTAGCTCCCTCTTCAGGTGACTTTAGGGAAAATGGTGGAATTCTTTAATCTTATAGTGACAATTTTACATAAATTTTATATAAATGTTGAGATCTAGAAAAGGTCAATCTTTCTCTTTTGTTGAAAGGCTTTTTTTGTTTACAAATAAGAAAAAATCTACGATATGTCAAACTTGGCAAAAGTGAGGAATTCCTCATTTTTCAACATTTCTTTTCTCTTAAAAATGACTTCTCAGTGTGTAAATAAACCCAAGCCAGTAAAATTTCCGTGATAGTTGATGACTGTTTGACAAATCTGATTGTACTGATATTCCCCTAAACTTATTCCACACCTCTTTCTGCCTGTTTGGTACTTTCAGGCTCTTCATCTTTTCCACTTCATCCAAAGTGATACATTTTAGATCAACCATATTTATCTTCCAGCCATCACCAATTGAGTAGAATAAAGATCTTGACACCAATTTTGTTTTCCTTCCTTCCCCCCCTTCCCAATCCTTTATTACAAAAGACAAATAGCCTAACACAAATGGATTTTTATCTCATGCTCAATAAATCCTGGATGTGTTTTCTCTTATTCTTTGTCCCTTTGCAAGAAGAGTTCTATTAAGATAAATACGTAACTCAGTCCAAGGCTGAGCACCAGACTTAGGCAGTGATAGATTCCCTTAGTATGTCCCCTCAGATCATGTGCTTCCTCAACTAAATGGTGAATTTCAAGCCATTCTCCAAATAGACCTGATATGTAGGAAATTTGTGCCTTGCTATTAAGTTAGACTGTTTTTCACACCAATGTACACAACAAAGAGATACAATATGTAATACAATGTATAATGTTTTGGGGCCTCTAATCAGTATTTTGGAGGGCTTTTCTCTTTTGAATTCTGTAATGTGGTGCAATAGACTAGACTTGGAGTCAGAATGACCTAGGTTGAAATATTATATATGAAAGTTATATGATCTACTGTAAGGCACTTAGCTTCACAAAAACTCAGTTTCCTCATCTAAAAAGTGAGGATGGTGATGCCTACAATGCCTACCTCACAGGATTGTCATAAGAAATGTGTTACTGTAAATCTTAAAGCTTACGTTATTCTGAGTTGATATTCTTTAGGAAAGTCATTTGAATTGTTCACAATTGGGGGTACATTTTAGGATTTAGAGAGAAAAATAAATTATGTCTTAGATCCCAAGTACTGTACTTCTATGTTGGACATTTCCAAATATAGTCTAGTTCATTTTATTCAAGGGTTACATTATAAAAGTACTAAATTTATGTGAGAGGTAGTACAATGGATAGAAAGATGACTTCAGAATCAAGATAACCTGGATTCGAGTAAAACCTCTGAGATATATTGGCTGTATGATCCTAGTTGTCATTTAACGTTTCAGTGTTGCAGACAACTATCCAAGACAACAAATTAAAGAAAAAGTGCTCAACTATGCTTCTAAAGGGAGTCTCCTTGCTGGGAGCTCCCTTCACGAATGAAATCACAGGTTCAAATTAAAACAGGGGCAGTCAGGTGGCACAGTGAATAGAGCACCAGCCCTGGAGTCAGGAGGTCCTAAGTTCAAATCTGACCTCAGACACTTGACACATTTACTAGCCGTGTGACTTTGGGCAAGTCACTTAACCCCAATTGCCCTCCAAAAAGTGAAAGAGAGAAAGAAAGGAAGGAAGGAAGGAGGAAAGAAAGGGAAAACATATAGTATAACCACCTAGTATTTTAAATATGTGTCCTAACCAGGAGGAAAAATATGTACAGCTAAGCCATGTCCTAATGTTTATTTGTTAGGTTTTAAACTTTTTGAGTGACTTTAAACATGCTAACAACCCAATAAGGACCAGTAGACTGGATATGACGATCACCTTCAATCAAATCTTGACCAAATCAGTGCAAGAACTGAATCATTTGGCATTTTTTTCTTTATTCATTTTAATAAACACATGAAACATCAAACTCAATAATGAATGGTATGTTCATGTCTACTATTTCAATAATGCTCTGTCTTACTCCAAAGATAAATTTCATAACATATAGAGATAGAGAAATATATAGATATACACTCACTGCTCTTTCTAAAATTATTTTTGCTTATTTTAATATTTATCCTTAGAATTCCCACTCACATGACCTTGATCTCAGAATACAAGAAATTTATAGTGGTCAAAATACTTGAAAGGAAATTGTTCTATCTTTTGTAGACAAAGTGAATATTGCAATGGAGATTCAGATAGGCCAGTTGAAACACATTCCATTTTTAAAACAAATCAAGAAGCATTGAATGAGTCCAACTGTGGAGTAACAGATAAAGTGCTAAAGTTAGAATCATTTAGACCTGGGTACAATTACTGGCTGTGTTACCCCACCTAAGCTTTAGGTCTCTGGAGCAATTCATTAGAATTTATCTAATATTTATAAGCCAATTATCATCTTTTTGGTAGAAGGAATTTCTAACCCACTTAGTATTTTACTAGGCTCTGGGATGGGGGGAGGTAGAAAAATATAGGAGGGACGCCTGCCCTCAAGAAATTCAAAATTTGACTAGGTAGAATTGCCTGTTCCTGTCACATGGCTTTTCTCCTCTGATAACCTAATCCTTATCTTCATTTCTTAATAATATTGGGCTTTGAATCTGTATTGTACTTTTCCTTCAAAGACCCCAAAGTACTTATACTTACAGCAGCTCATATTTTCATGATATTCTTTTGAAGTAAGAAAAAAGGTGAAACTCTTTTTTTAAAACTGGCATAATAAAAACAGGGATAAATCAAGAAATATGGTCATTGGGAGAGACTTGTCACCTGAGGAGAAAAGACTGGCCTGTCTCCCAGTCTAATTCTATATCTACTTAGCCTGCATTGTTTTACATCTGAATGAGTCATGTGACCCTAGTTTCTGCCAACTTGTCATTAGGCCTTGATTATGGTACATTTTGCATGTTAATATAGCCTTTGCATGTTGGTAGAGTCCTGGTCCATCAATGCAACAATGAAGTTGGAGTTTTTGGCTAATGTTTCTTTTTTTTTTTTCTCTTCTCTAATTCATAAATACAGTTCATGGTGATTTTCGTGATATGTTTATGTTTTTTGTGCTTGTATTAATTTGCCTAAAGTACTCCAATCCTTCACGGGAATTAATGAAGGGCCAACTAAGGTTGTCTGGTGACAAATGGGTAGTAACTGTAGTTGCTTGGTAGCTTACTTTGGAACAACTGAAATTATTTTTTTCCTTATATTAAATCTAAATTTTTCTCTCTGCCACATCCACACCCTGAGGTAGACACATTAGAATTTGATGGATGATAAAGATAAATGTGATCAAAAATCCTTTATTCCCTTACCTATCTCCAAACCACATAAACAAGGAAATGAAAAACACTTTCAATGGAAGGAGTTGGAAAGCATTTTTCAATGTAGAAAGCCTAGATATACAGGTCTAGAATGTGAAATAGACAATAGAGAGATATAACTGGCATGAGACCATAGGCTAATGGATGCCTCCCCCACAGTTCATGCACGTTTTAGGCCCAGTGAACCATCTCTTCTAGCCATTTGCCTGCTTATTTGGTTTTTTTGGTATTGTTATTTCTAACAGTAATCAGAATACTCCCAGAATGGGGGAATCAAGAAGGACTTCTCCCACAGTGTCAAAAAGCCACTTTGTTTTGTCCATTTCTTTGAATTAGCTTGTCTAGATCCAGAGCTTGTCTATTGTCCATATGTCCCTGAGATAATGAGAATCCATAGCAGAAAACCAAAGGACTGGTCTGAATTGATCAGATAATTTTAGGGGAAGCAGCTATTGATGAGAGCTAGGTTTAGATTAGGTCCAGTCAGCTCCAAACTGTTTCACTTCCATTCTTTTTTTTTTAAGTTAACTTTTGTTTATTTTTAGTTTACATCATTGATTTCCACAAGATTTTGAGTTACA
>CM053589.1:106240168-106268884 GCA_028646515.1 Pseudochirops corinnae | reverse complement strand
GTTTCAGAGGAAAATATGGTCATTCAATGAGATGGAGGACTTCCAAGCATTCTTGATGAAAAAACCAGAATTGAATAGAAAATTTGACATTCAAATACAAGAAGCATGAGAAGGTAAACATGGAAAAGAAATCATAAGGAACTTATCAAAGTTGAACTATTTACATGCCAACATGGAAAAACAATAATTATAACTTATGAAACTTCTCAGTATGAGGATAGGTGAAGGGAATATAAATGTGTATATATACATATATATATGCATGTATATGTATATATGTATACATACACATATGTCTATATAGGAAGGTATATATGTGTAGGAATACATATGTGAGTGTTTGTATATATGTGTACATAGACAGAGGGCACAGGATCAATTGAATAGGAAGGAATGATATTTTAAAAGGTGAAATTGAGAGGTGAGAGAGGAATAGAATGAGAGAAGACAGGAAGAGACAGAATGGGGTTAATCATTTCATATAGAAGAGGCAAGGGATAACTGTTACAGTGGAGGGGAAGAATAGAAAAGCAAAAGGGTATGGGCCAACCGTACTCTTGTTGACTTTGGCAGAGGGAGGGAATAACATACACTCTAAATTGGGTATCTTGTCGTATAGTAGAGTAGGAGGGAAAGGGATGAGAGGGGGGATGATGGAGGGGAGGCAGTTTTGGGTGGGAGAGTTGTTAGAAGCACACACTTCTGTAAAGGGACAGGGACAAAGTAGAGAATAGAACAAGTGGGGGTCGAGATAGAAAGGAGGGAAATATAGTCAGTCTTTCACAATATGTCTATTGTGGAGATGTTCTGTGTAACTACACATGTTCAGCCTATATTGAATTGCTCATCTTTCCAGTGTGGGTGGGTGATGAGGGAGGAAGGGAAAGAATCTAGAACTTAAAGTTCTAATATCAAATGTTAAAAATAAAATATGTATGTATATAATAATAATAATTACTATTATTATTATTTTTATTATTATTATTTACATGCAACTGGGTAATAAGATATACAGGCATTGGGGTAGGGAGATTCATCTTGCCCTACCAGAAAGTCAGAAGGATGATGGGGGAGGATATAGTAGAGAGCAGATTAGGGGAGGGGATATACCATGGGATCATTGTATTGGGATGGTAGGTAGGGGAAAGACAGGGAGAAAATTTGTAGCTCACAATCTCATGGAAATGAATGATGAAAACTAAAAATAAATGAAAGTTAATAACAAAAAAAGAAGAAAAATGAGGCAAAGAAAAATGAAGAAAATTCCTCAATCAAGGTAGAACTGAGAGTATGAATTTGGAAAGTACTTCATTACCTCCTAACTTCCCTTTTCTGTGTTCTCTCAAACCACGTTGTGGTGGTCTCTCACCACTGCTTTTCATGTGCTAATACACATTTACTTAGATAGAAATAGTCTCACAAGATCAATTATTTTAGAGTTCTTATGATTTTTTTTTTAAATTAAATGTATAAGAGGAGGATTATGGGAAGATGGTGCAGTAGGTCAGAAAATTTCAAGCTCTCAAGATTTCCCCCCACAAAAGAATTAAAATGACACCTTAGGGGCAACAAAGTGTGAGTGGAGATATATAAGAACATGGGCATATAGCCAAAGTCCTCCCAGGACAATTTTAGAAGATCAGAAGGAAAATTCCAGAACAGGTTTGGTCCTTGTGAAGAGAAAACACCTCCGTGCTAGCTTCCCTTTTAATTGCAATCAGCAAACCTCCTAAACAAGAGGAAAGCCCTGGGGTTAGTTGGTTTGAGAGGCTGCCTATGTCCAAGCCACCAGAACTTTTACCCGAGGACAGTGAGGGGAACTGGGCATTCAAGGCCAGGAAGATCAAGGCAGCCTCTGATGATAAGGAATGCCAGATCCAGCTGTGCTGCAAAGAGCAGCCTCGAGGAGAAGGAACCAGCATACCAGGTGAGTATAGAAGCAGTGGGGCAGAAAGCCCCTGGGGATGGGCACTTACAGGAGGTTGGAGATTTGGCTTTGGTTTCTGGCTAGAGGGGAGAGCTGAAGATTTGGGGCAAAAAGCATCATTGTTCATACCCCAGGGCTAGAGGTGATTATAAAAATTAAGTTATTACCACAAAAAATGCACAAAGGAGAAAGAATCCAACTATAGAAAACTATTAGGGGAATAGAGATGACTAGGGTTCAACATCAGAGGAAGATACTGAAGTAAAGAAACCTTCAAAGAGTAACATCAAATGGTCATCTGCCCAAAAAGAAGTCATAGAAAAATTTTTTAAAAGACTTTAAAAATCAAATGACAGAGATGGAGGAAACACTAAAAAAGAAAATAAGAATAATCCAAGAAAAACAAAAAGAATATGAAAGGAAAGTCAACCAATTAGAAAAGGAGATCCAGAATCTTAAAGAAGAAAATGACACCTTGAAAATTAGAATTGGGCAAAGTGAAACCAGTGAAATTAAAAGAGATGAAGAAATGATTAAACAAAATATGAACAATGAAAAAATAGAAGAGAAAGTAAAACATCTTATAAGAAAACAACAGACTTAGAGAATAGATCAAGAAGAGAAAATATAAAAATAATTGGACTAACTGAAGGTTGCAATCAAAACAAAGAATCTTGATACAATAATACAAGAAATAATCAAAGAAAATTTCCCTGAAGCATTAGAACACGGGGGAAAATAGAAATAGAAAAAAAACCTATTGATCACCACTTAAAAGAAATCCTATGAGGAAAGCTCATAGGAATATTATAGTCAAATTCTGAAACCCGCAGCTTGAGGAAAAAATATTAAAAGCATCAAGATTAAAACAATTTAAATATGATGGTGCCACAATTAAAATTACATAAGACCTAACAGCAAAGATCGTAAAGGATTACAGGTCTTGGAACACAACATATGAAAGAGCAAAAGAACTGGAGCTCTGGCCAAAAATATGATACCCTGAAAAGTTAAGTATTATCTAGAATGATAGAAAAAATAGTCATTTGATAAACTTTCAGACTTTCAAGACTTTGTTAAAAAAAAATCCTGAACTTAATAGAAGATTCGACATACAAGAACCAAGAGAAATATAAGGCACATAACGAAGAGTGATTATAAGGGAATCATAAGGACAAACTGTTTACTTTTTATCTATGTAAAATGTAAAATGGATGCCTAAAATTCATATCAATATTTGGGTAGTTCATAAGAAAGATTGGGGTAAACCTGAGTATGCTATGAATTTAAAAAGTAAAACCATTTATGAACAGTTTAAAGGAGTAATTCTTTACACAAATGAGGTGTAAGAGGAAGAATTGACACAAAAGAGTTAGATGGGGGAGGAGGGCTGGTAGTTCTGGTAACCTACTTTCTTCAGGAATGGGTTTAAGGGGGAATAATACATATATACACCCATATATATCCATATATATATATATATTTAGGAGAATATAAATGGTAGGGGCATAGGAAGGGGGGAGAGGATAAGGGAGGGATCTTTGAGGAGAGAATGAGGGAATAGGTAAAATAGGGGTATAGAAAAGTGTTTAGATTTATGGGAATGGGAGGATAGGGGAGGGAGCCTTGGAGGGGGGTAGGCAAGTAATAGAAGGGAAAGGTAGTGGGTAGAAGTATAGTAGAGATGGCAGGAGGGATAGGAAACAAGAAACATGCACAAACACAAAAACAGAGATCAGGAGTAGAATAGATTTGGGAAAGTATATGACTATATATGTGTGTATATATGCATGTATATATCTATAGCTAAAGAGCAACATATCTAAACTTTACTGTAGCCTTTGGGGGGTGGGAGTGGAAGAAAGGGGAAAAACAAGAAAGTAAAAAATTCACAGCTGAGAACAAAAGAAAACTCAGAAGGTAGCAAAAAAAAAAAAGGATGAACAATTCTCTACACAATGAGTATTAGTTATCATTGACTTTCTTGAAATGAAAATTTATTGTTACATATTTTGAGTCCTCTCTTATGTTCTGATATGCAACTGACATGCTTTTTTTCTTTCTAACTTTGTATTTAAGTTCCAATATTTAAGTTTATGATACGTTTTTGTTTCTTTTCTCTATTCTATATTTGTGTTCTGGTGTTTGAATCTAAAATAAAATTTTGTAAGAGAAAAAAGTATTAAATGTATCACCAGAAACAGTTTAATGGTCATGTGAAAACATCATTCCTTTAAAATGGTGGGAAAAAAATGTTGTTATTCAGTCACGTCCAACTCTTTCTGATGCCATTTGGAGTTATTTTGCTAAAGATATTGGAATGTTTTGCAATTTCCTTTTCCAGCTCATTTTACAGATGAGGGAAACAGGGTCTAGTGACTTGCCCAGGGTCACACAACTAGTAAATGTCTGAGGTGAGATTTGAACTTAGATGTTCCAGACTCCAGGTCTGTCACTGTACCTGTTGTGCCACCTACCTGCCAAAAGTTGGACCAGTTACAAAACCTCTCTGGATTTCAAGTTCAATTCAATAAATATTTACTAAGTGCTTAGTGTGTACCAGGCACTATGATTTCTGAGGCCCTTTTTAGCACCAGGCTTCTTTGATTTTTTAAAAAATTACATACACATATATATACATACACATCTTTTATATATGTATATATACACATACATTTATGTACACTGTTGTAGTTATTATATATGAGGGCAGGTGGTTGGTAGAGTGGATAGAGTGCTGGGCCAGCAGTCAGTCAGACTCATCTTCCAGAGTTGAAATCCAGTCTCAGACACTTACTACCTGTGTGACCCTGGGCAAGTCACTTCACCCTGTTTGCTTCATCTGTAAAATGAACTGGAGAAGGAACTCTGACAAACCACTTCAGTATCTTTGCCAAGAAAACCCCAAATAGGATCACAAAGACGCAGACATGAATGAAACAACCGAACAACAATAGCAACAGTCATTATATATGTATTATGTATCTGCACATCTACCCTAATCCATCCACCCTATGGGGGGCAAAGGAATTTAGAACAGGCATCCTTGCGGCACAAATAAACAATGAAGGCCTCTTCAGTGGGATGTTGGACCAAGGCAGTGACTACCGGATGTTGAATTCTGAAGGGCCAGGTTTTTCCTAAGTTCAGAGGCTGCTATTGTTAAACAGCAAAGGTGCTATCTTCTTTATGACACAACAAAGAGACTGAGAAAATTTTCTTGCATGTGGTAGTTCCTGAGGTCTTTGGAAGAACAGTTTGTAAGTGGGTAGGTTTGACTAAGCTTTCCTTCTCCTTAGCAAAAAGGAATTAAGCAGGAGCAAGGATATAATAGTTGTGATAATAGATAGTAGTTATGGGTAACTATTTAACAGCCTATGACACTTTGGAGGAAGGGAGCTTTTGGGATCTGCTTCCCAAGCAGCCAAATCACAATTGCGTCTTTTCATCACCCTGCTGTGAAACTTGGGTTTCCTATTCCTTGCCCTGATATAGTTGTGATTTTAAGGGAAAAGCTCCATAGACAGAGTTGGTAAGATGTCTCGGCATCCTGGGAGATGGAAGAGAAGTTTTAATTATGGTAGCACTGTCATTCTAAGACTAATTATTATTGTTCCATGTTCCTAGTGAGCCCCATAAGAGAATTTCCCCAACTCTAGGACATAAACAAGAAAGTCTTCAGAGACCAAAGGGAAGCAGTCAAAGAGGTACTACAATCACAGTACTAATTGGTCTTCTGATTGGCAGTTTCTGGAGGCCTCAAAATGATGGGGCACTAAAATGCAGGGTGGAGGAAAGTGGTTTACTCACAGGTGAAATGATACCATCAGTGCCAAGAAGGCTCTGAGGCTCAAAAAGAACTTACTCCACCTGCTGGCTGGCTCCTGAAATACTATCCAGGGTTTTCTGCTTTTAGCTTAAAAGTTTGATCCCCCAGTTAAAATGGAAAGCCTGAGAAGGGGAAAACAGCTTTTAGTCATTTATCTCTTAATGTGAAAGAAAGGACCTGAAGGTAGATGTTTGAGTTGGGAGCTGGACAAAGAACAGGAGATCAGTAGCTGCGTAAAAATTGAGGGGGAGGAGAAGTTGAAAAGAGAAGACAAAGAAATTTTGCTGGCAACAAGATGATAAAATTAACTTTACAATTTTTATAGGAAAAAACAATGTAATTAATAAGGCATTATAATTCATTAACATCACAGTTATCCAAATAATATGCAAGATTCCTCCCTTGCCTATCTTCCATACTAGCTAACAGCATGGAATTAATTGAAAGTGCTTCTGGCAGCCAATGATTAAAATAGCCCAAAGTCAGGCAGTTCTATAGAAGATTTGAGCTAATTATCCAGGACTCATTTAATTCAAGAAGCACTTAGTAAGTGCCTACTACATACTCATCAACATCTTTAATTTATAAAATCAATATTCTCCTTGGGATGCTGCATGACTGCATGTCATGGAATAGGACCAAATACGAAAAATTTTATTTAAAATCACCCAAACTGCAGAGAGGCTCATGAGGTTGGGGAGCTAAAAAGCATTATAAATAAAGAATTAATTACACAGGGAAAGGAAAAAAAGAGAGACAGTCTGGTCTTGTAGCAAAGGCAAATACCTGATGGATATGCCATGTGAACAATTGAAATCATTGTAATTCTTAAAATAAAATAACATAAAAAACAGAAAAAGCCCCCAAGACACACTGGGTGGATCTGTTGTGAGGAATTTGCAAGAGTATATGAATAAGATAGATAGCAATCTTCTCCGCTGGATAGAGTACCTATATCAATGAGTTAACAGATTTAATAGTATATTAGTAGTATATGTACACATTTTGCTAAGTACAGAGGATACAAAGGTGAACTCACAATCTATTAAGGGGAATATGTCATTAAAGGCTAACAGAGATCTTAAAGATTATCTAGTCCAACTTTTTCATCTTCTAAATTGAGGGAATTGTGGGAATTCAGTGAACCATACTGACTCCATTTTGACTCAGTTCTAAAGCTGGCTCAGTTACCTTTCTATTCAATTATGGGGATGGTCCGATTTGTGTCTTGTGAGAAAACTTTATTCAGTTGTGGGAATTGGGAAATGCCCTTTTTGCATCGGTTGAATCTAGCCTTACATGCCTGGGAATTTGGACTACCTTTATAAGCTGCTTAGAGACCCTTAACTGAGGACCTAGGTTATGCTGTCTGGAAACCTCATAAGATCCAAAGATTGACGCAACGAATTGTCTCACAATTATACATCTCAAGCAACCCATGTGTCTTATCTGAAAACTGGCTCTGTACCAGTTCATCAGTTATAGTTTCCATGTTCCTTTAATTGAATATAGATGCTTGGGGGGGGGAGTGGGACACCCTTTTTCTCTCCTTGATTTCAGGGAATTGCACCTGTTTGCTCCCCATCTCCCAACTCAGAAAGCCCCTAATCTTTTCTCCAAATTGAAATCAGATTACCTAATTTGTAACCTGGATAGTTGTTTACTTTTAATTAGTTGGTCTTGTTTGATTTTTTTTTTATTACATAAAAATCTGTCTCACCCTGTATTTGGGTCTAGTGTTGAAGCTGAGGAGGCCTTGTCCTGATTTAGTGTGAGATTGGAATGCATTGCTTAATAAAGTGATATTCTCAAAAGCTCAAATCTTTATTTTCTTGTTTTTTTCGTCTTTGACCTGCCACAAACCTAGGGCACAGGGTTAAAGTGGTTAAATGATTGCATAGGCATGAGAACATATGCTTTTTGAGGGGACTATTTTTGCCTTTCCCTGTATCTGAACATTTAGTACAATGGGAGATAATAGGCACTTTAATAAATGCTTATTGGCAAACTGAGTATGATTGCATGGTAATAAGTAGCAACCTTAGAGTTACAACTCAGACTTGTGACTCCAAAGTTAATGCTACTTCCATATCAACAAATTTCCTCATACACACATACACATATGTGTCTATACATAAGCATGTATGTGTATCTGTAGATGTGTAGACACCATACATATAAATGTGTACCTATGTACATATGATAAAGAAATGAATATATATGATTATGATAGGCACAGAGAAGAGATTTAGACAAAATTTTTATACCTTAAAAAAAAGAGATCGTTGGTTCAATAATTGTGATTTTTGAAATATATTAGTTGATGTTGTAGTTTTGATAGGACTGCAATATGTACTTACTCACTTAGGCTAAGTGGTCGTAATGTCTGCAAACAGAAGCAGTGACAGACCGCTTGTACTATTCCACTGTCCTGATTCATTGGAACCCTGTGCTAAACAGTTAAATGATCAAATCTCCAGAGTGGGTGAGATACCTGGCTGATTACAGCTGCTTCAAGATACACCCACCCCTGGGGTCTCTGATTGTGGATTCATACCCTCACGGAGTTTCTGGTCTGAGATAAGGCAATTCCTGTCATCCAAATCTGGTATCAATTAAGTGACAAGGAGAATTTATTTCCCTATCATATCTGGTTCTGATTAGGAATATCCTTTCTCATATTTGGCATGGATTACTTGTTCTCAACCAACTCTGCTTTTTAAGGTGTAAAACTTCCCTGGTCAGACCCATACTCTGGGCTTATATTCCCATAAAGATCTGGGCCACTGTAGATGTCTCCCTCCCCCTTGAGTTAGGTGAGTTTCTTTGCATCTTTGGAGCTGAATCACTGTCTGTATTGCTGTGTAGAGTGTGTGTGTATGTGTGCGTGTGTGTGTGTATGTGTGCGTGTGTGCATGTGGCGTGTGTGTGTGTGCATGTGTGTGCGATTTTTGGCCTGCTTACTATGCCAAATAGTAACAAACTTCATGTTTGTATTAATTTCCCAAGTACCAATTTCCTGTGAATTTCTGAACCTAGGTCTTTGCTCTAACCCAAGCCAAGAGGCCAAATAAAGCAAATGGGTAAAAATGATGGCACGTAGCACAGTAAAACAATATGATATGCATATAAGGATATCTATGAACCAGGTACAGGAAACATAGCAGATAGTATTTGGGGTCAATGAGAGTCAGTAGTGGGAGAGAGAGAAGAGATAATGTGGTGGGCATATAATGTAATCCACATGACTCGAAGAAGGAAACGAATGATAATTTTTAAGAAACATATTATAAACTTGGGCATCAGCAAGCATCCACCTCTCCCAGATAAAAGTAGAATAATTAGTCATTTATTAACTTTGCCATAACAATATTTTCATTCTTCAAATGAGGGAAGAAGCAATTAGAGAAACTGCTAGTTTGTTCTGACCTGATTCTCACCAATAAAGAGAAAGAGAGAATAGAGGAGGGGGAGGAGAGAGGGAAGGAGAGAGGGAAGGGAGAGAGACACAGACAGACAGAGACAGAGAGAGAGAGAGAGAAAGAGAGAGAGAGAGAGAGAGAGAGAGAGAGAGAGAGAGAGAGAGAGAGAGAGAGAGAGAGCCACAATTCTGGTGACACAAACCCAAATGAAATGGACAGGAAATTAAAAAAAAAAAACCCTCATAATTATACCACCAATCCAAATTGGGAAAATAATTTCCAATGTATACTCTACAAATGGTCATTCTATCTTTGCTTAAAGACCTTCTGTGAGAGCAGAACCCAATTCCTCCCGAAGCAGCCCATTTAACCATTGGGTATTTAAACAGCGAATGTTTTTCTCCAGTATGAAACTTAAATTTCCTTTCCTTTTCTTTTTTTTTTTTTTTAACTCCCATCTGTAACTCCTAGTTCTGCCTTTTGGAGTCAAGTATAAGCCTGAAGTCTCTTCCATGTGAAACTCTTCACGTACTTGAAGATAATGTAGCCATCAAGTTTCCCTTAAATCTTCTCTCATGAAATTCCTCCCTAAAATATAACACCTACAAACCGAATACTCCAGGTGTACTTAACCAGGTCATCTCTCTAAACCTGAACAGTGTATTTTTCTTTAAAAAATATTTTTATTGATTGCTTTTCCTTGTACATAATCTAGATTTTTATCTGTATCTCTTCCCATTTTGCCCCTCCCAGAGAGCTATCCTGTATAGCAAAGAATTTCAAAAAGAAGAGAAAAGAGAGAAAGAGACAGAAGAGGGAAAATCATAAAAACTGAAAAATCTGGTATTATATGCAATATTTTGGAAGCAGTATCTTCTCATATCTGTCTATTCTTTGGAACCAAGCTTGTACTTCTTTTAATATAACCTAAAATCAATTAACCTTATGGCTGCCAAACTGCACATTCATTCCTTTTGAGGCTGCAATCTACCCAAAAATCTAAAAGAAGATGCAATCAATCAGTCAATGAATGAATCAGTCATCAAGCATGTAAATACCTAGTGTCAGGCATTGTGCTGGGTTCTAAAGATACAAATAAAGAAAAAGTAAGTAAACAAACAAAAACAGTCAATGTCCTAAGGGAGCTTATACTCTGTCAGGAAGACAAGAATTACTTCTTTAGATATATAAATAAATGTAAGGCAATTTGGAGATGAGGACACAAGACAGCTTCACTTTTGATAGGCTCTATCAGTGTAGAATAAAGTCTGGTTCTGCCATGTTAGAAAAGTTTTGGATACAGGCTCTCTGGTGAACTATGTATGAATGATAGGAGAACTGATCTAACTTACCTGAAAATACTCGTGACCAAAAGGCTGTTCATGAGGGAATTTTTTTTTTCAGAGAAGCTCATGGAAATGAAGGTTTATAATCTGTATTAATGGAATACCCACAGAGATGGAATCGTGAATCTTTGAATATATCCATGAACGACAATGAAAGATTCAGTTTTAAAACCTTGAGTATTACATTTCTCTATAGTCGCAAGAGCATTAATGCTAACGTCCCTGGTTCAGCCCATATCCATATCTTTTTTGGGATATAGGAAATCTCTACTCTGGTAGAGATTTACATAAAATCTCTACTTCTGCTTCTAACTGACTGAATTCAAACTGGGGTCCTTGCAAACTCTGGCTCACTTAAACTACAACCAACTTATAGTATTTGAGTCACCTCCTTTCATGCCAGGTTTAATATACCCTACGGGTTCCCTGTACACTCAAAATCAGAGTTCATGATGTCATCCTACTCCAATGTGCTTTTTACACTCAGCTAGAGGGCACAGTTAATTTGCGAGCAGAGGAACTAAATGAAAAAGCATAGTAAGAACAATTTTGATAGAACCTCAAACCCTGGAGCATATTCTCCCGAAAAACAAACACCATAAAACATAAAATCACTCACGAGGGACACATACATAGGAAATGCATGTGTCCAGAACACATACATAGGAAATGCATGTGTCCAGGACACATATGGAGGAGAAGCTTGCATTCTAATGCTGCAGAAGCAAAAAGATCTTACTGGGTCTGTCATGTGCTGGGTGTGACATCTCTATTGATCCCCGTTAATCTCTTATGGCTACTGAGAGTGATCCTCTTGACTAGGTTTTGCTCTTCTATCTTTCAAACTTGCCTGTTACTAGCTGAGGACACCATCACATTTTCAGTCACCCACACTACTTGACTCTTCCTCGCTGGCAATCTTGATGTCATCTTTCTCCTTTTCTTTTGCTTTCTGGTTTCCTTGATTTCCTTCAAGGTTCAGTCCAAATCTCACCTGTAAAATGTCTTTCCAGCTGCCACCTCCCCTTTCTTTATGAGATTACCTCCCAGCTACACTATATACATATGTATGTATGTATGTATCTATATGTACCTAGAAATATAGATATATAGTCGTTCAGTCATTTCAATTATGTCTGATTCTTTCTGACCCCATTTGGGGTTTTCTTGGGAAAGATACTGGAATGCTTTGCCATTTACATTGTCAACTCCTTTTACTGATGAGGAAAGTGAGACAAGGTTAAGTAATTTGCCCAGGGCCATACAACTAGTAAGTGTCTGAGGCCAGATTTGAACTCAGGAAGATGAGTTGCTTCCTGACTTCAGACCTGGTGCAATGTAATGGGAATGGGAATTTGAAGATCTTCTCTGCCCCTAAATAGGCATAAGGGAATTTAAAGATCTTCCCTGCTTTGAAGATCTTCCCTGCCCCCTTAATAGGCCAAATGTAATCACACAGAGCTTGTGGTAGGTGGAGCTTGCTGAATGGGTGGAGCAGAATCCAGAGGAAGTTGAGAGTCAGTGTAGTTAGCACAGTGGGAGAGAGAAGATACAGGCAAGGAAACAGCTAGGCTTGTGAATGTTTGTTTGTGGGAAGGTTAAAGGTATGGTGTTGCTCTCTGCTATGTTTTGCTATATTAACTTCTTTGTTGCTATGATGAATTTGACTTTCTGGTGTTGGGATTTGGTTTTCTGGTGTCTGAATAAATGATTTGCTTCTGTATTCTATATGGAGAGTCTGTTACATTTTGTAATTCAGAATTATGCTGCCATATTCATAGTTGCCATCAGTGCTGTGAATATTGTGCTGATGCTATACAGTCTTATCCCCTGAACCCATACATACATATATACATACTGCTGGGTGGTACAGTGGAGACATATTTTAAAAATATATATGTATGTATGTATACACACACAAAGACACATATGTGTAGTTATATATAATTATCTGCCTACTGTCTTTCCCATGTGAGCTCTTTGAGGGTAGGAACTGTTTTTGCCTTTTTAAAAATTCTTAGTGCTTGGTACTGTGCCTGGAAAAAAGTAAGTTCTTTGTAAATGCTTGCTGACTCACTGGCTGCTCTCTGCTACCAATTTCTGGGCTTCATATCTCGAAGGCCACCTACTAGTCATCTCAGTTCTAGTTGGCCCGGTTATAAGGACATGCTGAGAGCTCTTTAGTAATAACCACTATGCCTAGCAAACAAGACCCAAGCAGAGTGCCCCCTAGACTGAGATTAAGTACCTATCAAGCTGCATAAATTAAAAAATGTCACTTCAGTTCTCAGTGATGCAGTTTCCTAATCCGTAAGACAGGGATAATAATATATGTAGCATCTACTTCATAGGACTGTTGTGAGGATAAAATGAGATAATGTTCATAAATAGCTTTGCAACGATGAAAGTGCAATATAAATATCACTCTACATTATTTTGGTGTATAGAACTATTTCCTCAAAAAGGAGTAAGAAAGAAAATAATTAACTGGCACATGAAAAATTAAAACTGGCTAAACAGGTTCCTCTCTTAAGAACTGTAACCACACCAATTCAAACACTAGAATAATAAGAATTTTATTGAATCTTATTGAGTTGGAATAGAACCAAGCAATATCAGGGGCATTTTCTTTGAGGAGCAAAACTTGGTTTTGGTACTACGTCAAGATATTCTTATGAGGTGATTGCTTAAGGCAGCAAGGATGGATATGGTGGATGGATGGAAGACTTTTCTTTAGATCTGGGGTTTTTAATCTGGAGTGTAATCTGTGGATATAATTTCTAGGGATTTTTCAATTTATATGGCTAAAAGAATGCACCTTTCTTTCAATTTAATTAATTTCCTTTGTAATCTCATGCATTTTCTTTTATGCCTTTAAAAACATTCTGAGAGGGTGTTCATAGGCTTCACCAGCCTGCCAAAGAGGTCCATGACACAGAATAACATTAACAACTCCCACTTTAGGGATTCTGTAACACTCACGGACTCATAGAATCACAGAATTGGAAAAGGTTTCATAAACCATTTAGTCCAATCTATAACTGAACAAGAATCCCCTTTATAATACACAGAACAAATGACTAAATACTGAATTGACAAATGGTCAAAGGATATGAACAGGTAATTTTCAGAAGAAATCAAAGTTATCAATAGTCACATGAAAAAATGTTCTAAATAACTATTAATTAGAGAAATACAAATTAAAACAACTCTAAGATCCTACTTCACAGCTATCAGATTGGCTAACATGACAGAAAAGAAAAATAACAAATAAATTCTGGAGAGGATGTGGAAAAATAGGGACACTAATACAATGTTGCTGGAGTTGAGAACTGATCCAACCATTCTGAAGAATAACTTGGAATTACATCCAAAGGGCTATAAAATTGTATATAACCTTTGATTTCATGATGCTATTATTAGGTCTATATTCCAGAGATCAAAGAAAAGGAAGAAGGACCTGTTTGTATGAAAATATTTACAACAAAATATTACAACTTTTTTGTGATGGCAAAGAATTGGAATTTGAGGGGATACCTATTAATTGGGGAGTTGCTGAACAAGTTGTGGTATATGATTGTGATTGAACATTATTGTGCTGTAGGAAATGATGAGCAGGATGCTTTCAGAAATACCTCACATGAACTGATGCAAAATGAAGCAAGCAGAAACCAGGAGAACATGGTACACAGTAACAGCAATATTATAAGGATAATCAATTGTGGAAGACTTAGCTACTCTGGTCAAGACAGTGATCCAAGACAATTCCAAAAGACCCATGCTTTAAAAAATGCTACTCACTTCTTGAGAGAGAACTGATGAACTCTTGAGTATAAATTGAATCATCCTTTTTTTTAACTTTATTTTTCTTTGCATGTGTGTATGTATGTTTTCTTTTGTAACATGGCTATATAAAATATTTTTTTGCATGACCACGTTATAATCGTTATCATTTTGCTTGACTTCTCAAGGGATGGCAGAGGGACTGGAGGGGGAGAGAATTTGGAAGAAAATCTTTAAAAAAATGTAATTAGGAAATATTTAACAAAATAAATAAAATACATATTTAAAAAAAAGAACAAGTAGCCAGTTGGTCTCTGTTTGAAGACCTCCATAGAAAGGGAATCCCACTATTTCCTGAGGTAACCCCTTCTCCTTTGGCAATGCTCTTATTATGATTTTTTTCTCTCTCAGGTCAAACCTAAATTTTCCTCTTTGAAATTGCCCGCTATTGTTTCTATCTCCGTCCTTAAGATCCAAGCAGGATAAACAATCCCTTTACCAAAAAAAACCAGTTATTCACACACTTGAAAATAACCATCAATATCCTGCCCCCAATTCTTATGTTCTCCAGATTATGTCTTTTGTTCATTCAACTGGCCCTCCTAAGGCACGATTTCTAGACGCTTCATGATCCTGCTCTTCCTCTCATCTCAAGACTCTTTATCAGTATTGTTCTTAAAAATGTATTATAAGCATACTATCTATGTTTTTACCTACGTAATAATAAAACTGTTAAATAGAACAGGTCCAAGCACAGAAGCTTGGAGCACTGCCCTCGAGACTCAATTTCAATTTGACATCCCCATTCCAGTCCATCTTATGCATGACTGTCAAAATAATTTTTTTTTAATCATAGGTCTCACCATGTCACTCCCCACATAGTTAACACCAGTGGTTCCCTTTAGGATAACATATAAATTCTGATCTTTTAACTTTTAAGGCTTTTCACAGTTGCCCCAACTTATCTTTCCAGGTTCACTGGACATTATTCTTCCTTCTGCATTATGAAATGCAGCTAAAGTCAGTTTCTCAAACCATACACTATACCCTGAATCTTTGTCTTTGGCCTTTGGTCATCCTCTATTCCAGAAATGTATTCCCTCCTCATTTCTTCCTCAGAGAATCCTCTTCCTTGATGAATCACTTGAACCAACAAATCACACATGAAACCTTTCTTCATTCCCTCAGCTGCTAGTGTCCACCCCCCCCCCCAAGTACCTTGCATTTGTATTTAACAGTTTTGCATTTAGTGTATTTATTCTCCTTATATTTAGTCTGTATATACTCATAGAGCTACTTGTTTTTTCCTATTAGATGGCAAGAATTACATAAGCAGAAATAGTTTCATTCTTTACATCTCTATCCCCAGTTCTTGACACATAGGAAGTGTTATTGTTATTGCTTGAGTAATTGGTATCAAAACCCTAATGATTACTTTGCAGATCTGCCCATTCAACCATTTCAAAATCTATCTAATTAATCTATTTTCTATCCTTATAAATTTTGCCCAAGAGTAGTATAAGGAACTTTGTCAAATACTTTTATAAACTATAGGCAACTGAAGAAGCATCATCCACCTATTTAATAGTCTAGCAAATTGGTCTAAAAATGGGAGCAAGGTTAATTTTACCATGCCTGTTCTTGGTGAAGTTACACTGGTTCTTTGTGATTACTGCTTCCTTTTCTAGATGTTTGTTAACCACCCGTTTAATAATTAATTCCAGCACTTTGCCAGGAATCAAAGTCTAGCTCACTGTGCAGTATCCATCCATTTCTCTTTTGACAACAGGGGTATTTGACCTTCTATAGTCCTGAGGTACTGTTCTCTTTCTTCATGATCTTTTAAAGATTGATGATATTGGCTCAACATCTACCAGTTCCTTCAGTATTCTAGAGTATAATTCATCTGGACCTGTTGACTAAAAATTTATTATTTTTTCTTCTTCTTGTCTTCTAGAGTTTTTGAAAATAGGGAATTATTTTATTTCACTTAAATTTTTTTACTACTACTACTAATAATAATAATAGCTGCCATTTATGCAGTGTTCTAAGGTTTGTAAAGCACTTTACAATATTGTCTTACTTGATTTCTTCCTTATCCTCTATTCTATCTGTTCACTCAAAGGAAAACTCTCTTACAGGAAAAAAAAATCTATAACTAATCTATATAATGTTCTTAAAATATGAACTACCTGAAGGCAGGAACTATTTATCTGATTTTTTTTTTCAAGATAAACCCTGTTAGGGAAGCATGCCAAAGAGACATGGGATTCTTTCTTGCTTTTTGAAAACAAAACAAAACAACATCTCAGTGGAAGAACATTTCCCAAATAGCAATTTGTAAATGAAGACATCATTTTTTCTCTCTGGGCCTCGGCTTCCTCTGTAAAATGAGAGGAACGGACAAGATGATTTCCCTCCCAGCTCTACCATTCCGTGAAGCAGGCCTCCTTAGTTATAGCTAGAATCACATAATCCAGAATGATGTTTCATGGGATGAGGAAGGAAGTTTTGCTTAACTGAGGAGTCTGTTTCTGATTAGGAGGGTACTCTGTCTTCCAAAGGCCTAGGGCTCCAACACAACCTTTTAAATATTCTGCATTATAATCTTTCCTTCTTGGAAGTAGAGTATTGTGTGAAGGTCTTCTGTAAAGTAATATTGTTAATATGTCTGTTAAGTAGAAATTTAGAGGTCCTGACAAAGATTCTTAGAATTTAGCTTTCATTTCCAGGATTATGAGCATATCTAGATTTTGGGGTGGTGGGTTAGCAGTTTTTGATCACAGATATGCTTAGAAACTGAGAAAAAAGTATAGATCCCTTTTCAAAATAATATTTAAAGACATTAAAATATATAAGATTGCCTATAGTTTATAAAAGTATTTGACAAAGTTCCTTATACTATTCGTGGTGGTACGGCACATAAAGCACCAGCCCTAGAGTCAGGAGACCTGAGATCAAATTCAACCTCAGACACTTACTAGTTATGTGATCCTGGGCACATTATTTAACCCCAATTGTCTCAAAAATATGTATAAGATCATAAAGGAAATGAATTATATTGGGATTCAATTATGAAATGAAAAATAAATAGTTCATGGATCCCAGGTCAAAGACTCTCAATCTAGATGAATTCTGGTATTTGATAAAGAACCCCCTTTCCCAAAATACAATTATTATGAATGCACACTTTCAGAATTATCACTTTAAAAGTTACGCAAAATTGACATGATATTTATAATAAATACTAAATTTTTACCCACATATGGATAGTGCTACATGATGGAAGAGGGTGGGGCAGGGTGGAGAAAAGTTTCTGCTGAGAATAGAAAAATTAGAAAGAGGGATGATACATTCAGTTTTAGGGAAGGCAAGCAGGGGGAGACTTTCATGAAGTATCCATGAGAAGAACAATTGAATATAACTTCAAATATGGGTGGTAGAAGTAAAAGCAAGGAGTCTGGAGGGAAAATTCTATGAAGACAGAGAGGGAGAGGGAGAGGGAAAGAGATACATTACAATTATTCTAGGGGATCAGGCAATAAAACTGGGGTTTGGGTGTTGTAGAGACTGTCTATTTTCCTAAAATTTTGTCAAACACATGGGTCACGTACACCAGTATCACAACACTGAGGGAAGAATACCACCCAAAAGATAGAAACACCCATTACCTAGCCATGACGGAAGACATTTATGGGATACAGTGATTATTAAGAGGTTATGAAAAATAATGTCACCATCACAAAGTCTTCAATGAATCCATCCAAGAATATGTTGCTGGAAAGAACCATATGTAGAATTACAGAAACGAAGTTCAGAAACAACTTCTCTGCAGAAGGTATTCCCCATACTAGATCTCCTGGAACCTTTTGGAGATTGCCCAGATAAGGAATATAATGAAGGCTTTAGAGACCTTATTAAATGCCTCACAAGTGTATTGGTGTTCCTTTTGCATATCCTTTTTTTGCATGCTGATACTGAGCTAAGTGATCTGAAGGAGGTCTTCAAAGGCTTGACTATCAGAAAAGAATGACTATCAGAAACCTATTTCATCTGCCAAATAGGGACTCCACCAAAGTGAAGGCCGTTATCCCATCCATAAATTGAAATTCATGTTCTTGAAGGGGAGTACTGTTGAAAAGTTCTAAGACTGTTTAGGGAGCCTAGTTTCAAGTATGGATTATCATTCCATAATCTATATTTAATAAATCTTAAATTGGACATCACTTCAAGGTCACTAACCATAGGTTCAGCATACATTCTAGGCAAGGGAGAAATAGCATCAATGAGGATGTATAAACCCATGTAGCACTTCTTGATTACCCACTCTACTGGAAAGGTGACCTTTCCTAAAGATAATAAAGTTTATGGAAAATCTATTGCATGCAACTCCAAGACTACATGTCATGCAAACATGTTGCACAGCATATAACCCAGTGTACTCTGTAGGGACCACAATTTTTTTTTTGGATGGGGAAAAATATAGGGAGGAGTAGCCCTATTCCCACTGAATCACAGTATCTTGTACTGAAAATAGCCTCAGGTAGTTACTGGGTCTATCACTTCCCACCCCCATTTGGAGATCTCTAAGAAGTAGCAGAGCAAAATTTCTATAAACTGGCCCAATTGTCCTGAAGGAAGGTAGAAAAATAAAAGATAACAGCAGTGCTTTTCTGAATACCAAATCACTGTGAGAGGTGCTAATGTGGGGAGAAAGCATAACTGCCTATAAGTTTGAAGAGAATAAAAGTAAATGGCTATAGACTCAACATGAGCCAATGCAGAGATTTAAACTAATTTGTGTAGTCCAAGAAAGAGAATTTCCAATAGTCATCTAGAGAGGCCTTTGTTGTAAAGAAGGTTGTTCTGAGACCTGGGTATAAAATAATGCAATGTTTCAAGAGAGCTAAGATATTGTGATCCTTCATGATGCAAGAGCTGTGTAGTATGGTTATCTAGGAATCTTCAGAGGTCACCTCAAAGGCTCAGCTCTTTAAGAGCTAGCAGCTAACAGCATCTGCTGAAGGAGAGCTGAATGACGTGAGCAGTGATGTAAAGCTGAACAACAATACCAGTAAGAAGGATTTCCCTACCAGGAATGGAAACATTGATTGTAATGGAATACCAAACTAGAATGACCACTGCAACAGAACTTCCTGTCAAAAGAATATTATGTATACGGAGGAGAAAATTCCTGCTTCTCCCTTTCCTGCCCCTTTGCCTTTATATAGGACATTACTGTAAGTCACAGGGGTTATATAGGTCCCTCGTGGAGAGTGTTATACTGGAGGTGGAAAGCTTCTAATTCTCTGTGGGCTTGCATGCAAGTCCTTTATGTGTCTGTTATTTTACATAACCAAACTGTTCTATGTTTTGAAATATTGTGAGCTTGGATGTTTTTAAAGAGGGCTGGTAGCTTCTCTCGGAGGACTGCCATATATGTATGTGTATATGTGTGTATGTATGTGTATATATGTATGCATGTGTGTGTGTGTGCATATGTATACACACTTAATTTCAGGACTAGAACTTCTTGTGTGATGGCTACTGAGCCCTTCTCGGGGCTGCTTTCCACCTTTGGTGTCCCCAGTTCCACCTACCTCTCACCTGTGGCTCCAAGAAGCTGTAGCATGGGCAGTGGCCAACCCTGGTAAGCTGCTTTGGAAGATGGCTAAACAGGTTAAAGGTAATGGAGGGGTCTCAAACTTGCTGATGAATTGGGGGGGGGGGTGTCTACCCCAAGCACATGAAGACTTCCCTTGGTAGAATGGGCAAATGAGAACAATTTGTTCCAATGGCCATGAAGGCAGCTGAAGCAGGCACTGTGGAGCTCTTAGAGCTTGGTTAGACATTGAAGACACCAAGGTCATCCACTACATCTTGAACCATCACCAGTCATCTTGATTCTGTCCTCCCACTGGACTGTGATGACTCTGGAGGAGGGAGTGAGGTCAACGAATTCCTATAACACTGCCTCACTTAAATCCAATTTCCACATGAGTCAAAAGACAAAAAAAAAAAGTTTTTCAGCAAAATGGAAGTCCAGAGTGTATCTAAAACATTCATGTCAGGAGAGAATCTTTAACATGAAGCTTTATATTTGAATGACGAAAGGTCAATTAATTAGTTCATTCAGTAAATATTTATGTTGTAGCTATCCCATGAAAGGTTTAAGGAAAAGAAACAGAGAAATGTTCTAAGACTGAAAAATGATTTAAACAAGGGGAGAAAAGATATTGCAATGGTTTCAATTTATGACCAATCATTTATTCATCCAGTAAATATTTTTGAGCACTCATTATGTGCAGTACTTTGTGGAAGATTACACAGCTGAATAAGAAACAGTCTCAGCACAAAAGGGACTGATAATTCATGAAGAAGAAGATATGTTCTGACCATGTAAGTACAAAAACAGATCTTAAACCAAAGTGTTACAGGAGTTTAATGAGGGGTTAAGAACCAAATTGCTTTAGGGGAGGGAATCAATGAATGTTTTTTGGAGTTGCTGGATCTTAAATGATAAATGGAAACTGAACAAGTAGCTGAGGTGGGAAAATAATATTAGAGGCTGATGAGAACACCATAAATAAAGACAGAGATAGGAAATCTGGGGCATGTTTGACAAGTGGCAAGACAGGGTGTTTGACTGTATATACTGTATATACAGGCTATAGGAAAGGGCTGGAAGATTCTTTTTTAACAACTCATGGCAGGCTGCAAAGCAGCAAGCATGCTATCTTCCGGATGGTGAACCTGTTTGAAATATCCCCTTCCTTGGGTGCTTTCTGTGTGTCTGTTGAACAAATCCCAACCTTTCTGGGCCTCAGTTTCCTCATGTATATAATAAAGAGTTGGACTAGAGAATGTCTGTGATCTTTATACTTAAAGCTCTATGTTCTCTAAGATCCTATGTTCCACTGCTACTTATGACTTTGGATAAACAGGAAAAAAGTAGATAGCAGAGAAAAAAAATGAGAAAATAATTATGGCAGGACAGATACATTGAGTAGCATATTATGAGAATAGTTTGAATCTCCTTTTAGTTGAGGGATAAGAATTCAAAGAATAGTCACCCTCTCACTGACTGTTCTGAAAAACTCTCAGCTTTTCAAAGAAAGTCTGATGTGAGATAGATTTAGGCATATCCATCTTCCTACATTGCCACCTGCAGGCAAAAAATAAAATCCTTCATAACGTAGGTATACTGATAAACAAGATTGCTATAGACTGGTGAAACTATTTCTTGTGTCTCTCACTTTTGGAAGAAGTGTGAGTTTATTTTTTTTTTTTTATCATGTAGATTTCCATTCCATTCTTGGTATGCCACATTACCTAAATTGATAATCCCATTTAAACTTTTGTCTGAATTTTTACATTAATGCATAGTTGTCAAATTAAAGTCTTAAAAATGACAACTATCCCTGCACTTGTTCATATCCAAAGCATCTAGCCAAAACGTGAATTCTATCTCCTAGAATATTTAGCACAAAATGCAATCTAAAAACAGTAAGATGTTTGGAATTTATGCAATATACTGCAGGATTGACTAGGATAGACATAAAATACATGTGAGTTAAAATCTAATTTAAATGGGGCATTTATCTTAAATATACATGCTTGGATGTTTAAGGTAAACTTCTTAAATGGATATCAGTTGCTTTAACCATCATAATTTATAACCTAAGATTTTCAGACTGTGAATTTGACTACGTCCTTTAAAATGGCCTGAACTGATCTCAGTTTTGTTCTACCAAAATTGGAAGAGCAGAGCTAAACCTTTGAAATAAAACACTTAGGCATCCCAACATAAACGAAATAGAAAATGATGATGATAACATGTAATGGGAGCCACTGACTGTAGGATGCTTTTTATACTGTGCCATAGTAATCTTCAGATAAAAAATAAAGATGATGTTGTACTGTGCCTTCTCTAATTGCTACCATGGGATATAAGAAAACTGAAATGGAAATGGTATTTAGCACTGCAGGGAAGCTAAAGCTGAAGAACTCATGAGAAGGCCCACGGCTTAAAGGTGTTGCAAAGCAGATATTCACATCTGCCAAGCTACTGCGCCTTTAACTTCCTGACATCTCTTCTTTTGTGAAAGAGGTGCTTTGTGTAGCTGTACTTCTTATTCTTAAGCCAGAGAATAAGGGGATGTCTTTGGCAAGAGAAAGAAATTAAGCCCTTTGCACTGTGACTGCCTTATTTCCTCTTCCCCTTCCCTCTCCACTTGCCCTTGTCCTTGTCCTTTTCTTTCCCCTCCTCTTCTTCTCTCCCTCCCCTCTCCCTTCCCTTCTTTTTCTCCCTTTTCTTTCTTTCTCTTCCTTTCTTTACTTTTCTTTCCACTGTTATTAGTACAATATTATGAAGGAAGGCAAGAATGGGATTGTTCACAGGACATATAGGGTAAAATGAAACAACACAAGTGAAGTCAACATTAAAGGACTGACTCAAGGTCATAATCTTTATTAGTGTGTAGAATATTCCCAGGTAGTCCTACCAAACCCAGAGAGGATCCCAGTTCATAAGTTGTTTGGCCATTAAAATGTGGCCACCCCTATAAAGTTCTATTTGATTACTATTTTGCTGGTTTGTTATTTTGCTGATTCATGATTCTCCCAGACTATTGATTTTTAAAATGTGATTTGCTTGCCAATGAGTATTGTATAAACATGATATAAATGTATCCTCTAAAATGTCCTGAGAAGCACGGGGGCTTCAGAAAAGCAAGAAATAAATAGATGGTTTTTCTCTTGTCAGATTTCCTGCCTCTCTCTCACCTCAAAGGAGATGCCAAGGATTGTTGAACACTATCTCCATCCTTTCCATAGCTTTCCTTCCCTTCACTCTTCACCTTCTTTCTCTGTACTTTTCTTGCTCTACTGTTCCTCTCGTATTTTTCTACTACCCAGAACCTGAGTAGGTATACAATGAAGGGTGCCTTAAGGATAGTTGATCTTTTACTACCTATTAAGTAGGTAGTATATTAAAAATTGAATATTTTAGATGAGGAAACTGAGGTTCAGAGAGATTAAATGACTTTTAGTATATATGTAGTATCTCCCCACCCCCAAAAGAAATCAGTCTCCTAAGAGCAGAAATTTCTTCTCCTCCTCCTCCTTCTCCCCCACTTCCCCTGCCCCTCCTCCTCCTCCCTCTCCTCCTCCCCCTCTTCCTCCTTCTCCTTCTCTTTCTTCCCTTCCTCCTCTTTCTCTTTCCTTTCCTCCTCCTCCTCCTCTTTCTCCTCCTTCTCTGCATTCCCCTCCCTCTTCTCTTCCTCTTCTGTCTCCTTTCCCTCTTCCAGCCCCTCCTCCTTCATCAACATCCTTGTACTTGTTATAGTGCCTGGAGTATAGTAGGTATGTAATCAATGCTTGCTTGCTTAAGTAAGACACATAACTAGTAAGGATTAGCATTGGAACTGAAATACTTCTGGAATATTACGGAGGAAGGAAAGAATGAGATTGTTCACAGGCTGCACAGGGTAAAGTGAAATAATGCAAGAGAAATCAACATTAAAGGGATCACTCAATTTTTATTTGCATGCAAAATGTTCCTAGGTAGTCCACGTATATCTATGTTCATCATGTTTGCTTCATAGTAATTTTCTTTTGCATTCATCTACACAATTTGTTTAGCACAATAGATGGTCATAGACTTTGTTTCCAGTTCTTTGCTACCACAAAAAAGGAGCTATGAATCCTTTGCCATAGTATAGATGAAGTCATATCTTTCCTTCCTTCTTTCCTTCCTTCCTTCCTTCCTTCCTTCCTTCCTTCCTTCCTTCCTTCCTTTCTTTCTTTCTTCCTTCCTTCTTTCCTCCCTTCTTCTCTCTCTTTTTGGTCAGTCATCACTTTGTGTATATTTCTCCCAGTGGAATTTCTTTGTAAAAAACAAACATAACAACCAAACAAAAAGAAAAATGAAAAAAGCAAACACAAATCCCTTAGCTATTTTATAAAATAAAGTTATTTGCATAATTCCAAATAGCTTTTCTGAATGGATGTACTATTTCTCTTCTCTACCAATAATACATTAATATGCAATTTTCCGTACTCTTTCAAAATGAACTTTTCACAATTTTTCTCAACTCTTAATTTGTTGGTTGTAAGATAAAATCTCAGCGATCTTTTAATTTGCATTTCTCTTTTTGTTAGTAGGAGAGTCAAAACCACCACATCCCATTTTAACCTGAGACCTTACTTAGGTGAAGACCATCTCAACTGATCAATCAAAAGACCTCAGACTACTTGTGAAAAGTCTTTGAAAGTCATTTGATAAATGAAATGTTAACAAGACTTCTGTTACAATTAACTCTGAGATTTCATTATACCCTCTGGGTTATGCTTTAAGTTAACTAGAATGGATCCTTCCTTCCTTCCTTCCTTCCTTCCTTCCTTCTTTCCTTCCTTCCTTCCTTCTTTCCTTCTTTTCTTCCTTCCTTTCTTCCTTCCTTCCTTCCTTCCTTCCTTCCACATGTTTTATTAAAGAATACTTTTGAACAGTATGTTTTTCACTGACCTGTTCTGATATGCTTATAATGACATAAGAATCACCTGGATCAATGATATAGTCATAATGTATACTTTGTAGGACTTCCCTCAAGTATGTTGCCACTGTAGCGATGCATACTAGTTTGGGTCAGTACAATGTAACACTCAATATCCAATGGTTATTGCTAAGATTACCAATTTGTCTTTACTTACTGATTATTTTTAGTGTCTTTAACCCAGCACATATTTTATTACAAGCTGGAGCCCTGAGTTGATGGTCTCCAGTGACATTTTTTTCGTCTTCTGCGTGGCCACCATCTTCTTACCTTTAGCGTTGGAGGACTTTCAATCAGAGACCTGCCATCAAGATATCTGGGAAGCATTACAGTAATGAGAACTTTTCCCAAAACTGGGCAATGTGACTTCCCAGTACACTGCAGAGCAGGAATTACTTGGGGAAATTTGGGAAGAGCAGCCTTAGTTTTAAGGACATCTTCCATTTAAATGCCAGTGCAGTAGGAGACACTGCCAAGTTCTTAAGATATTACTTAATGTCTGGCTAGCTAGAGATTAGAATACTCTTTAGGGCTGGGGTTTCCCCAAATGTAGCAGTGCCTCTAAACGCTCTAGTACACACCAGGTAAACCTCCAGCCACATAGTTCTGTGACATGTGGCCTGCAGACTCAAGGAATGTTCAGGTAATAGCTTTTGGGGAAAGAAACAACATGATGATTTAGACTGGCTTTTAAAAAATATACCTAATTTTCCCTGCCCAAGATTGGGTGTTGTATTTAATTTAGGATTTGATAATTAAAATTGGAGGTCAAATGAAGGGCAATAGAGAAGCATTTTGTGGTTTTGAATGCTACTAATGGAGTGAACGAAAGAAATGAATAATACTAATGAAGAATCGTGCAGAGGAATTATCACAAAGGATGTTATCAAAGAGATGAATCATCAGGGGAGAAAAAAAAAATGGGCTGATCATTCAGTGAAAGAAAAGTGTGTATCTACCTACCAACCTAGTGCATTAGAAATTAAAACTGATAAAATTGTAAAATATTTATTAATTCATCTAAATAACAATAAAGTCAAACATATGTTAAAAAAAAAATCCCTTTCTTTCCAACCACTTCCCAAGGCAGACTTGAGGAATGTCACTATTATGATGGCTCCCTTTTGGATTGCCTCCAGCTTCTTAATGTCCATTCCAAAAGATGGTGCATGGAATAGAGCACAATACTTGAGATTACATTCTGAATCTGATACAATAAAAAAAAAAAAGTTAAGAATTTGGTAGATTTCAGACAATGGGGATATGAAGGCAAACAAACAGAATCACAGTCCCTGCCTTCAAGGAGTTTACATTTTAATGGGGGAAGACAATCTAGAAAAATAGAGGGGGGGGGGGGGTGGTGGTGAAGGGGCAAGATATAAAAAGGACTGACCTGACTCAAAATAAAAAAATGTAGATAGGAGCTGAGCCAAGCTAGAAGTGAACATGGTTGCCTTAAACACTTTCTCAAATGGAAGTTCCAAGGAGAAAAATCACCAAATTAAGGTGTAGCCATAGGATATATTAATTTTCCACACAAACTAAATTCTAGCTTATTGCCCACATCATCTACTCTTGATTTTACTTAAAAAAAAATTGTTCTGTCATACTATTTTTCCATTCTACATTATTTTTCAAAGCTTATGGACAAAAAACCCCCCAACATCCCTCATATCTACTACTTATGTCATTATCCCAAGGAAAAAAATAATAAAAGTCTGGGGTTTAAAACTCAAAAAAAAAAAAAAAAAGAAAGAAAAGTGTGAAAATCATTTGTATTCATATTGTGCTTTAAGGTTTGCAACAGTTCATATATATATTTCCTCATTTTATTCTCACAACAAACTTATGAGGCAGGCACCACAGCTATTAGTACCCCTATTTTATGGATGCAGAAACTGAATCTCAGAGAAGTTAAATGATTTGCCCCAGGTTCATACAGTTTGAGTTTGAGGTAAGATTAGAACTCTGGTCTTCATGACTCCCAATTGTGCACTTGACCCTCGATGCCACATTGGATAACTAAAGGATTGTCTGTCTGCTTTTATTGCAAACTGAATAAATTCAAGAGACCAAGAAGAAGGCCCTCAGATGATGCCCCAGCTTAGAAGATTCCAGGTAGAATATTGATAAGAAAGGCTACATGGATGGTTTTCCTTTTATATCATTCAAGAGAGTACCTTCATCAGTGAGATAAGTCCATCAAAATATAAGAACTTTTAAAAGTAGATATTCACTATATTAGGAGAGTCCTTAAAGTTTGAGAGTATGTTGAGAATCTTCAAAAATGTTTTACATTTCCTGATCTCTTTTCTATTGTACTGGTTGCCTTTGTTATAGCTGTCTTTTCCAAGAGGCTCATACTTTGACAATCCATACTTGTTAAGTCTTGCACTTAACAGAGCTTTAGAGCTCTGTTAGAGAAGCTGGTTTAGGAAGATGGTTAATGGTTTTAAGGATTTGCTGGATAATGTATGAAAACTCCAATTTGCCTCTTTATATCTCTTATCATGGCAGGAAAATAGGAATCCTCTTTTCTCTTAAGTGTAGAGCTAAGTACAAAAGGGCCAGAAAATCAACCTGTCTGTCAAATTCTGTGGCTGACCACAGATTCCTAAGACTTTGGGAAATGAAATGAGAAAATGAGAAAGGCACAAGCACTACGATGTAAAGCTAAGTGTGACTAATTGCAAAACCACTTATATGTTCTTCAGAGTTGACTCAGTAGAAACAATGAAAAGAGCTCCCTGGTAATCAATCCCAAGTCATTTCATCTTAACTATGAGTCAACTATTAGTTTGAGTCATTTCTTTTCTTTATTCTTTTTGTAATTGGAGTAATTTTCTGCCTTTATGGCTTCTCTAATTTGTTGTGTATGTAAAACTCTACCTCACAGAATCTAAGTTCTATTAATGTAAGCACTGATTTATGGATTGCCTTTCTCCCCACTGCCCACCATCAAACAAGTATTTTTCTCTTGTTACTCCTCTGGGGTTAGCAAAGCCATGAAAGAAGGGAACTGTACTTTATTCAGCTTGACACATCATCGATGCTCCTGTCAGCTAAATTCTGACTACAGAACTAATCATTGATATCCATGTAAGAAGTTGAATCACTTAGGATGCATTGCACAATATTGTTCATCCAGGCACCTAGACAAGTCTGTCCACAACCTTGCCATCCCACAGTCCCAGGATGTGGAAGAGATAGGTACCAAGGGGGTTTATTCTGGTGTTAGTCATCTCTGAAGCCAAAAGAAAAAGTGTTTTAAACTTCACTTCAATAACAAATAAAAGGCACAGTTTAATACATTATCAGAGTACAATCTACTTGAGATCTAGAAAAATTAAAGATCATTGAGTCTCTACCTCATTTTTACATATAAGGAAACTGAGACCCTAGCAGATAAAATGACTTGCTCAAGGTTATGAAGAGTCTGGATCTTGGGAAGAGTCAAGGAATAGGTAGCATAATGTGATAAAGTTTAATATGTAAGCCTTCATACTTCTTCCCATGAGCAGGCAAAGATAATAAAAAATAAACAAAGGAAGCAAAGAAAGCTCAGCAATCCAACTTTAGAATTCTTTTTTGGGGACAAAAAGGATCAAAGCATGGAATTGGAGGAAGACAACACAGTCAGAACTCCCACACCAAAAGCTTCCAAGAAAAATATAGACTGGTTACACACTATAGAGGAGCTTAGGAAGGATTTTGAAAACCAAGTAAGAGAGGTGGAGGAAAAATTAGGAAGAAAAATAAGAATGATGCAAGACAATCATGAAAAGAGAGTCAACAACAAGAAAATAACATCTTAAAAAACAGACTAACTCAAATGGCAAAAGAGGCCCAAAAAGCC
>CM053589.1:106209074-106239668 GCA_028646515.1 Pseudochirops corinnae | reverse complement strand
ACTAACTGGTTGCTAAAACTTGAATAAATGCTAGAGATTACATCTTAATTATGGATATAATCAAGCATACTACATTTAGTATTATATGTATAATGGTGTGATTATTGGGGTGGGGAGGAGACAGGGTAAATGATATTTCTCTTTTCTAATATACTTTCCCAACAAAGTATAAATTAGATTATAAATAACTTTTGGAAGAAAACACAATATTTTATGGACCAAAACCATAAATATCTTTGCAGCATTATTTTTTTTGCCATATTCTTCATTAAAGGTCCATTTCCTCCATTAAAATCTCAAGTCCAACAAATGGCATTAGGTTACGTGTGCTGCAAACTTGATATTGAATTTAGTTCCTGTTTTTCAAACAATTAGATAATAAATTTTAAAAATTAATTTCTTTAAGTTCCCAAGTACATTGATACCAGTTCTATAATGTTCAACTTAACCTTCTTCCTACAAAATAATGTTCTTGCATATGTACACTCCAACATAAACATAGGTAAATTTCTGAAGGCATCACGGCACCTGATTATTTGTGACAATTTGGCACATATCATATTTTAGATAACCTTCAACTCAGGCTACGCCAGGAAAGTAATCAAATCAGGGAAATTTTGAGATCCACTTTAATCCCTATATGCCTTAGAACTATACTATATGATCCTAGACTTTAAATCAGAACATGATTCTTTAAAAGCATACTTTAATATATCCAAAGGAAAAAAATTACTTGGAAATCATACATGCCATTCACTATTGCAAATAACAAAAGTATATTATTAGCCTGCATAAAACATTATTTTAAATAAATTTAAATAAAATAACAAGATTGCCATATTCAACAATTCAAATCCTATATGGAATGGAGTAATTCTAAATTATTCCTTGATGATTTTAAAGATTTAAAAAATTCACTAATATGTTTCAATTACATACGTGCATACACATCCTTTTTGCTTTGTTTTGTTAAATGGAGCTTTTGAATTGTTCAATGGAGCTCCTTGTGACAAACCTCACTCTACTGAGGTAGATCCGTACCTGCTCTAACTCTACCCTCTGAAAGTTGCCTTTATATTAGAAATAAACATTTAAATAAAATGAGTAACTTTTTAAATAGAGCAAGTCAATATTCACTAACTTTCTCATCTGTCCGATGATATATTTTCTTTTAACAATCCACAAGTCATATGAAAACCACAATATATTCAGAGGGAAATTCTCCAAATTAAAAATTCCTTCTAGAAAATCTGAAACTAAAGGCCTAGTTCTGTACCAAACAACACTTGTTTTGTATAGCATATGGAGGTTTTGTAGTTATTCGTCTCTGTAGCAAAGTTATTATGAAGTACCTTCATATCAAGAAATCAGAAAAATTAAGAGTCAGAAAAACTAAGCTTATCCAGGAGATCCTCAGGTAATTGATGTTCCATTATATCACTCTAGTCTTCTATATGCTAAAAAAATGTTTCTGAGCACACAAAATACATTTCAAATGTTTTATAAATACTTTAGGCACTACTTCAATTCGCAATCAAAAACAAACAGGTGCTCAAGGAAGTTAGACACAAAAACAAGGACTTGGTATTTTGTTTGCGGTCCTGTAAATGATTCCATAAGAGATCTTGCAGAGGTTGCCTTACCTTGATGCTTTAGTCTATCCACAGATAAAAAGCATGCCTGCCTATGCTGAATACAGGTGGATAGTTTTCTTCTACCATTCTTATATAAGGGATTAGAAATTCCAGGTAATCATCTCACTTTTACTGTAGACTATAAGCCTGTGTGGTTTTATTAGTTAAATCAAAATTCCTAAGATAATTATAAAAAGTAGTAATAACTAAAAGTAAGAAATTTTAAAAGGAAATGGAAAAGTCCATTTCCACTATAAGCCTCAACTCAAACCCCATGTATTTTCCAATAATCACTCCCTTCTCCCTATAAAAACTTATGGGTTTTTGGGTTTTTTTGGGATTTTAGTATTTTATCAACTGGCAAACATCTAATTTAACAGTAGGCTACAGATTTGAAAAATTTATTCTGAAAATAAAAACGAACCCACATTTAATCTTTTTTTCACCTATAAGGTGGTGGTATTTTTTTTTAATTGCTTTACAAACTGGATCTATTATAGAAATATTTTTATTACAGTTCAATTCTCTAAAAAGAGTCAAGATATCTTCCCTGAATATCAAATAAGTTTAAAGAATATATCTACATCATGCTTCATAAATATTGTGATGAAATCATTGTTTGTTGATTGCCTAGAATTCTTGACCTAGTAATCATTTATACACACTATTATTTCCATTCATTTACAGCAAATCCCAATAGTTCAAAAAGTATGTCTTGAAGAAGATATGAATGGAAAACATGTTGGTTAAAATTTTATATTTTAGTACTGCAACAACCCTACAATGCAACATTTAAATCAAGGAAATTATTCCTCACAGCTGAGCTCTGCATGGGTCATTTGGAACCTAGCGTAAATTGTAAACAAAACTGTCAAAACATACGTAGAGTCATCATTCAGACTATCATTAACATAACCCTAAAACCACAAGCTACATATGTTCTTTATAGTTTTCTAAAATAATATGCACCACCAAAATTGAGATACTTTCTCTTTAGAGCTACTCCTTCTAGGCAGAAGTACAACATTGAACCACTAATAAAGTAAATTATTCGTTCATAATGGCGTCTTTTGTAATATAAGAATGAGAGGCAGAATAATGTAATACATGGGTGAATCTTATATCAGGAAGACCTGGGTTCAAATCTGAGCTCCAACACATCCTGGATGTGTGTCTGTGGATAAAGAACAGCATCTTTCAGTGGCCGAGGCAAGTCTGCGAGGTTATAAATTGCAGAGAAGGAGCTGATCTCAAAGACAGAGTATGATGCTCCCCAAGAGAACGTCTACACTAATATAACATAAAAATAAGTGTAGAGATCTCAATATTTAATCTGATAAAGTAATCAAAGAAGGAAGTCAACATTTCTTTTCACAAACACACACACACATAACTTACATTTCTCTTGAAATCACCTTGTTTGACTACCAAGTTTAGGTTTAAAACAATAACCCCCATGTCCTCTTCTAAACTGTTTGGGTCTTCCAATTTTAAAATATGTTCAGTCGTTCTACAGGCAAAAAATAATAAACAGCATTAGCATTTTCAGATATACTAAACTAAATGATGTCATATTGTGATTTAGAAAATTATGGAAAAATTCTTCTACTTCTGGTTTTGAACTATGCCATAATACCCAAAACTATCACCGAATTTAGGTACGGGGAGGTATGGGAAGAGGGGTGGAGTGGAAGAAAAGTTGGGAGAAGAACTGATTAAATCAATTGCTCACCAATATCTTAACTAGTCAATTATTTTCCTCACTTTTCCTAGTAGTTATTTTGGTGACAGTTTAGCTTTAATATATATGACTGTTCTTTGTAAATCGTGTCCCATAAAGTGATTCAAAATTCAATCTAAATTTTTACTACATTGTATAACCTCCTTCATCTGTCATATCACCAAAGACCTGAAACTCAACTACATTTCTTTTGTACGGAATAAAGCTGCTAAAATTCTGGGAAAATGGGAACCACCGATATTGTCTCACTATGTTCATCTTGCAAAAATCAGTTTGGAAAAGATACAGTACCTATTAAGCTCAAGCTCACTAAGGACTACAAAGGCAGAACCCATAAAGTCAGATGTAGTTAGATCTCGATCATATACCTAAAAGGGAAGAAAATAAAAATCATCCATAGTTTGCTCATAGTTATCAAATATATTAAAAGTATTATCTGATAAGACATGTTAGTGACTATGAATTGAATTTTTAAAGCTCTGCATATAACATATATGCAGTTATAGAAGACTATATAATATCCCCTATTACTATTTAATAATATACTATATTATTATATGCATCAATATACATGTGTTCTATATTATACTACACTATGATTAATAAATATTGTATTATGTATAATCATATTGTGTTTGTTTAAGACAAAATTAACAGATCCCTAGGAGAGGAAGAATTCACTTCACTTCAAGGATTTTACCTCTCAATTTTGAAACATCAAAAGAAAGTGATATAGAGCCCAATTCATATGCATGATCATTTTATATACTTCTTTTCATATGCAATTTTCAAGTAGTTTTTTTTTTTTCCATTTGGAACATATTTGTAGAATAAGCACAAATTTGTTAAACACATTTTGTAGCACAACTCATCTGGCTATTTCAACACAGATGTTAGAGCAATTGTTGCTTGCAACTGGTACCTTAACATTCCACTAAGTAAAAAATATTTTGAGCAAGAAATCCTTTATCAGTGATCATCACTGCATTATAGGTAATAACTTCTAGATTCTGAAAGTTTAAATGCAGAGAAAATTATCCTAACTAAAGGTTTCTGTAGCTCATATCCCAATAATCTGAATGCAATGGACATCAGTACATAGAGTACAGAATTTTGTCCTGTATTCAAATTTTTAAAGCATAGCACTTGAATATAAAGAACTCAATTTGTCTAATTAATTTTGTCATTGATCCTCAACAGAGGAAATAAAAGGGCCAAGCAATAGTAATGCTAAAATGTCATATCCATGGATGATTACCTTAACTCGCAGCTTTTGATCAAGGCTTTGTATTGGCAATATAACTATCTCATCCCAAACTGGGTTCAGGTTCTTGTATATGACTTTGCTTTTGTACAAGGTCTTGCCATTCATCTTAAATTTCACATATGGATCACTTGTACCTTAAAAAGAAACCCAAAAAAGAACAGGAAGAAATAAGAAAGATATTTTTTAAAAATCAAGGAATCATAAAATAAAGTCCTTCTATGCCCCCTCAAGACTCAACGCACATCCATAAAGTCTCAATGAAAGTCCTCTTATATATGGAGGGCCCCAGGAGCCAAGAAAGAAAAAAAAGATGAGAAGTGTCAGGATAAATGACATTCCTTCTGCCCCATCAGTGTGTAGAATTTGAATAGAGTTCTCAGTTTTGGTCTGTGTTGTTTTCTTTTCTTTCTTTCTTTTTTAATTCAAGGAAAAAAAAATTCACAGGCACCAAGTGACAGTGTCAGAAATCATGGGAAGAAGGCCGTACCTCCCAGGAACAGCAGGGTGTCAGGCAAAAGGGAAAGAAACCACTTTAAAGAGCATGGCCAGATGGTTGACTCTACAGGACCTGCAGATTCTTAAAAAAAAAAAATCTCTGAAGCCACTGAGATTCAAAAGATGGAACTGAACAACGTTCCCTGAAAAGGAGGGCGTAGAGATTAAATTGACAGTCAATATCTCTTTTTGACTCTCTGCACCTGGAATAAAACCCTAACATATTGTTCCACAAGGGCCAGCTGAACTCGAAACCAGTTACTCAGCTGGCCGCAGACCTGACATCTCTGACCTGCAATGGCACCTACTGTGGTGCTTTTAAACTGAACCCCAAGGGGATTAAGAGAATCGCTTATTATAATAGCCTCTGAACCCAAATTACAATGAAGACATGAGGAATGGTCCCATATAAAAATGCCTGCAACATTTAAGCCACCAGAAAAAAAAAAAAAAACCAAACCACTGGCTAACAGGCAAACTGTCAATGTCAGTGTAGTATTATTTAGCTACACATATGAGACAAATATGGGACTTCAAAGGCATGTACAAAATCTATTTTGGGGGGAGGGAAACATGAAGCAATTATACAGAAATAAAAGATTTTCCCAATGCACTTTTAAAAGTTAAATTTATTTTAAGAATAATATTAATATCAACTTAAACTTAGAAATAAGAATAGTATATATGTGTATATATATTAAAAATGGAAATAAAAATTACCATACAATAACTGCATATAGAAAATATTCATATTTCTAGAAATCAGGTACAATATAGTATACATGCAAAAAAACCCTTTGTTATAAAATAAAGTACTCTGCCACTAAATATATTAAATCCTTAACTCCTAATCAATTCTTCATTCCACATTTGTCTTCAGCCACCTTTAGTTGCCTATTCATTCAAACCATTTTGTGTTATTGAGAAGCAAAAGTAGTTTCCAACTATTATATTTAAGTAGGAAGCCCATGCCACAAATGGGCAAGCAAAAACCAAAACGAATAAACAAAAAAACTTGAATAGAATAATTGGGATAATAGTTCAAGGGTATGGGCCAAGGTCATACTGGAAAAAGTCATTTTTGGACAAAAAAAATAGCCAATAATCTATATATCTACCCTATCATTTTAGTTACTATGAAACAGTAATGCCAGCCCTTTCTCCCATTCTGGCCTCATTTAGTTAGGAGTGCTGAGAAGCACAGTAAAATGAATGCTTTCTAAGCCATTCTCAGATGGTAGTAAGCAACATAGTGTACCCCCTCCCCCTTTTACTGTACAACAGAGGGCCTCTGGTGAGTCAGACTTTAACAATCATTCTGATATATATATATAAAAAACAGTGGGAAAAAAACTATAATAAAAAGAAGCCTTTAATTAAATGAAATTGCCACTCTGGGATCAGGCCTTCATGCCTGTCAGCTTACTCTCAAAATAAACATCTCAAAACTAGGCCTCAGTGGTGTCACTTTCTCACAGGCAAGGCATACTGGGTAATCCCTAGGCATCTTGACAGCTACATAATGTTCAAACTGTTTCACGGGTGAATGGCGGCACTTGCGTGAAAGAAAATATTAATGTCTGGAATTAATAGAAAAAAGGATGATGGCTTACAAAGCCAAACAAGGAAAAAGAGTGTCAAGTTAGTACAGCGTTAATTGTTAGGGAAAATAATTGAGAAGGGGGGTGGGGAGGTTGGTGCATGCGGTGGTTTTCTATCTGAGCGTAAATGTCTTACTGTCAGGGAAGTAACATCTCAACTAGGCAGGCTCTTGAAAAGGGTCAGCTGCTCAGGAATACACCTCCCCCATTATACAAATGATGAGGTGACATCTAAATAGGACTCTGACCTTTTTGTTGGGAGCTCCATAAATAATATGGGTCTGTGGCAAAAAAAGAGGTAATATGGTGTAATGGCGGGAACAATGGACCAAGAGATCTAGGTTCTTGTCCGAGCTACCACTAACAAGCTGTGTGGCTTTAGGCAAGTCACTGAACCTTCCTAGATTTCAATTTCCTCATTTATAAAATGAAAGGTTGGACCAGATGAGAGTTCTGTTCTTAATGCTTTTGTGTGTGTTATGGATCTCTTTTGTAGTCCGGTGAAATCTCTGGACCCCTTCTCAGAATGAAATTTGTTTTCTATATTTATACTTTGAGGAAGTGCTCAATTTCAGTTGGAGGTAAGTGAAAATAAAGATGTAATTTTTTTTCCCCATTGCAATTCAAAAACCCCTTAAATGATTTCTTTCTCCTTCCTTCTCCTTCTCTCTCCCTCCCTTCCTTCCCTCCTTTCTTCTTTCCTTCCTTCCTTTATCCCTCCTTTATTTTCTTCTTTTTAATGGGATCTGTGATTTATTGGTATAGAGAACTAACTCCCTTTACAAATGTATACTGGAGTTGTCTTGGGCATTGAGAAGTTAAGTTACTTACTCAAGGTCATATATCCAGGGTAGGTAAAAGGGAGAATTTAATCTTAGATCTTTCTGACTATAAGGTCAGCCCCCTATCCACTATGCAACACAGTTGGTTTCCTTGCCTTACTTAGCACAGTGCCTGGAACATAGATTTTGTTTAATAAAAGTTTTTTGATTTACCCAAATCTTACAATTCCATGTACCTAGAGAGAACCAAACAGCTTAAAGAAGAATTCGACCTTGATATAGCACCAGTAGATTAAACATTAGGAGGTAAGTGGGTGACACAGTAGACAGAGTGCAGGGTCAGGGAGTCAGGAAGATTTGAGTTCAAATTTGGCCTCAGACACTTACTAGCTATGTGATCCTGGGCAAGTCACTTAGCCCTGACTGCCTCAGGTTGCTCATCTATTAAATGAGTTGAAGAAGGAAACGACAAACCACTCCAGTATCTGCCAAGAAAACCCTAAGTGGGGTCACAAAGAGTCAGACATCACTGAAATGACTGAACAATGACAAAAGATTAAAAAAAAAATAATTGTAGAAAAGCACACATTTCCAGATTACTTAGTAAGCTAGGAATAAGAGCACATTAATAATAGTTTTATTTAGTAATAGCTAGACATTTGTTATCTCCTACATAGGAGTGGACTGGTGAAACAAAACAAATATTTATTGTGGAGTCAAAAGGCCTGGATTCACGTCATAACTCTGCAACTTACTGGTGATCTTAGGTAACTCCAAATAACTCTAGGGCTCAGTTTCCTCATCTGTAAAATGGAGCAGGCTAGCCTTGATGACCTCTCTAAAGTCCTTTCAGTTCCAACTTTCTATAATGCTACGTGGTGATAATCTACATTTATGGGGTCCTGCAGTTGTAAGTTTCTATGCTGTTTAAACTATGATTAGTTCTACTTCTGCATTTATAAATTGCAGAAAAACACTATATATTCCTCAAAAAGTTTTGTTATAAATTTAAATGAAAAATTATGGAAAAAAAGCATTTAGTTAGTTAGACTATTGGGGGAGGAGGGAATGTACAATTAACTTGCTGACAGATAGTGAAGAGAAATGTAAACCAAACAGAACTGATCATCTTTTGAGGTTCCACAATCATAAATTCTGGTGTTTCAACACCTAATAAATGTGACATCACTGACTCACACCCTCAAAAAAATTAACCTCACTAAAATTTTTTAACCCTGACAGAAATCAAGAAACATGTTTATTACTCAAGTTATATGCCAATAATCAGAACAATTCTCCACAGAAAAAGAATTTTTAAATTATAAAATCTTAAATGAAATGTTTTCTTCTCATTATAGTGATTTCTTAATGAAGTTATTTTACCTTTTTCTCTAGGTCCTTTCTTCAATAAGAGTTACAAAGGTAATATGACCTTATTTTAAAAATCTACATGAGAATAATGACATAGAAAAATAATTTCTATAAGGAGAGCAACATTTTAAAGAAAAGCAACTTTTAAAGATTTTAGAACTATTATCAGAACAATAACAAGCCATGTTTCTAGCTATCCACATATGAAACATGTTACTCACCTCCTGCCAGAGAAGGTGATGAACTTGGAATTTAAAGTAAGATATATATTTTTTGTCATGTCCAATGTGGGAATTTGATTTTCTTAACTATTCCGATTTTTATAAGATTTTGATTTTTTTAATTATTCAGTGGGAAAGGGGGACAGAGGGTAAGAAAAATGTTACTCATAGACTTAAATTTTCAAAACTTTCATTGTTTTGTATTATCACATTTCTTTGAGAAGTCAGCATTCATCTACTGGGCCAGAAATGTAGTTAGGGATAGTACACACTGGACTATATGCTATAGTAGCAAGAGGTTGAAATTCATAGTTGTGTACAGTTATCTTATATAAATTTTACTAGATAACAGATAAACAGGAGTATGGCCCTTCCCACACCCCTTGGGATAACAAAAGTAAGAGCATGTTTCTCTGTGGACACATTCAGAACTTCACTTCCTCAATGAAAGAGGTTTTGCCAGGAAAAGTCTCTGAAGATTCCAAATTATTTTTGCATGGTTATCCGTGGACTAAAATTACAGCTATTTGGGGCTTGCTAAGCACAACAGCTGAACACCAAAAAGTCTGTGATGCTTTTGTAGCAGCTCTTGCTGCCCTCTAGCAGCTAAGCAGAGATTTCCTAATGCAATGGTTACAAACTGCTGCACGCTTAATTTACCTTTCATACACTCAAATAATCTTCATGAAAGCTTAGTCCTGATGAATAGTAAAAGTTATATCAAATTTTAGGCTTCTATAACAAACTTGGATCACAAATACTAGAGAAAGATGTCATGAATGTTCTAAGATACCCGCTGATTCATTTTTCCCTACATACCAGGGTGTGTGAATACTCTGTCTGAATTTCTGTGACATTTACATACATTTTTGAGGGAGAGTACTTGGGGATGATACATCATGTTCTGCTTTTATATTGTTTTTGTTATGTTCATATATGACTTAAATCGCCAGCCATAACTTTCTCAAAGGCTGGAGTCATTGCTTATACCACATATTTCTGATAATGCCTACCACCCCAGCTTATATCTAATAGGTGACATTTCTATACCATCTATAGATCTACATCTATATCTAATGTGTATCTACATCAGATCACTGGAAATCCAGCATCATAGCGATAGCACTGTGCCATAAGCATTGTGGTATCACATAATCCCAGGAAAGGAAACAGTCAGTGGCATGGCTAAGGAAAAGCTAAAGAAGAACTCTTCATACCATTGTTTTAACAATTCTTCCATTAGGGAGCAATGTTGATATCTGATTCTGTCAATGGGAAAACCTACTTGTGCCAAGAGAGTGCCTTATGAGAATCAGTTTTCTCATACAGTAGCCTGTGCTATAATCACACCCTTTGAAAACTGCCCTCACCTTCTCCTCTCTATGTAGGAGACAGCAAGGGTGGATAATATAAGGAACAGAGTAGCATAAATAAATATCCCTTTAAATTCAAGGTAATGTAACTTCCTTCTTAAAGAGGGGAGATATAGATCTAACTATTTCTTACATTCAATATATTGTGAACATTAAAGTATGATGTAACGAAAAAATGCTCCACTGCTAATCAGAGGTTTCACTTCCCAGTAAAACTGGCTGATGAAACCATACTCAAGTCACAAAGTTACTTTCCCCTTTAACTTCCCCACCCCCCCATATACAACAAGGTAAATAATTTTCATAACCAAAGACAAAATGTAAATAGTGAAAAGTGAAAGCAGCAACAAAATCCTTCCCTGTTTACTGGTCCAGAAATCAACTACTTATATTGTCTGATAAAATCAAACATCATGGAGAAACTCCACCAAACTAAATAGAAGAGACATAATATATTAAACCTAAGAATATGTCCTTAGGTTGTGTAGAGTTTGTCTATAATACAGACAGAGCAGTAAACGTGAGGCATCGGAGGCTGCATTGTTTCAGAGTGGCTCCAGGGCATCCCTGAAGCAGTCAGACAGAACCTTAATGAAATATATGTGCTTGCTGACTGGACAGCAGCACGATAGAGAGCAATACAAAATAGGGCAGAGGACCAAGCTCATAATCCAATTTTACAGAGCAAAATGAGCATAGCTTCAAGAATGGTAAAAGTCCTGGGGAATACAGATACAACCAGCAATTAAGGGGCAAACATATTCATCTAATTTGGCCTCAAATGCATTGGAGTGGATAAGGTCCCCTGTGTATCTCTGGGTACATCACTTCAGTTAGGTATATGTCTCTATTACTGGACTATGAGTTCCTTGAGAAAAGGGACTGCCTTTGAACCCCCAGCACTTAGCACAATGCTTTTCATATAGTAATTTTCTATTTATTCATTCATTTATTCATTCACCACTTCTCTATTTTGGTTTTTGGTTTCTTCATTTAGAAAATAAAGATATCGGATTACATTATCTTCAAATTACCTTCCAAGTTTAATATTTTTTAAAGGATCCAAATCTTTCAAGTTTTGACACTTTGAGAGATCAATGATTTCAGTAGTTTGGGTTTTCCCTTCACTGAGAAGAGTCATAATATCTCCTTGTCTTCTCCTTCTGAGCAATTCTAATTCATGTCTTTCAAGAAATTCTTCATGGTGAATTGACTTGATGTGTCAGCAACTTTTCTCATAAGTTTAGTACCCTGGGGGAAGGAGGCATTGATGTATGCCATTGTGTTATCTGTTTTCTCTCTTCTTGCTATGACTTGTCCATTTACATCTCCACTCATCCAGGCCCCTAGTAGTATCTTTTAAGGCTCTTCTAATGGTTAAGTCATCATCAGTATTATATAGTAACCTATAGCACTTATGTCTACCATGTAACTTTCCACTGACTTTTAGATTACTTTTAATAATAATTAGTGTAGTGTTGAAAAATTTGCAGAATTACTGCATTTTCAAGAATATAGGCTTATATGCAAAATAATATGATGGAAATCTTTAAGAATAATAATAATAGTAATGATATTAAAAATCTCCTTTATGAATTTCCTATACAGAGCCTTGAAAGGCATCATGATATAGAGAAAGGAACAATAATCTTGGAGTAAAAAAAACCAGATTTGGGTCTCAGCCAGGCCTGGCAATAGCTTTATGACCATGGACAAATTATTTTTATCACTCAAAGCTTCTTTCCTCTTCTGTAAAATGGGATAATATAGTTGTACTACCTACCTTACAACATTGCTTTGAAGAAAGCACTTTGTAGAGTCATAAAGCACCCTATAAATGAGTCATGTTTCTCCTGAGGACAACATGAGAAAGTGCTAAGAATCATTTTGGAAACAGGACTTCTGATATGATAGATTCAGCCATAGTTATCACTGCCTGCACTGATGCTTTTGAACAGAAGTTATCTGAACCCTTATACTAGAAAGGTAGATTGTTGTGCATTTAAATGATAGATTTGTATTGTAAAAATGAGTTCTCAAAAGAAACCTGATTCATAAACATTAAAAATCAGTTTTTTAGTCATTCTCCTGTTCGTTATCAAATCTAAACTACTATGTAGTACCTAGGGAGCTTATAATGAGTTCTTGACAAGGATATACATAAAGCTTTAGTTACTTTTGTCGACATAGGAAAAAAAAACTAAAAGAAACAATCTAGAACAACGTAGTAGAAAACATCATTTGCCATAGAAAGGCAAATTATTCTAACACTTTGCTCCTAACTTTTGGAGGATGTTTTGGTTCCAGTTGTAGGGAATGGTTGAGGTCAAGAAGGGACCAAAGTCATCTTTTCTTAACCTTTGGAATTTCAGAGATAAAGGGTCAGTTCTAGGGTCAGTTTTTCAGATCTACTCTAGTTAGAACTCAGAGCAGTATGGATGACCTTATGGATATTCCTATGGTAAAACTTAACTTTACATGACCTTCAGAGCTGGCCCAATATCTCTAAGTTAATCAGCAAAGAGTGCTTTATGATCCAGATACACTGACCTACTTGCAGTTTCTCAAACACATCACTTCATCTTTCATTCTCATGCCTCTGCATTGGCTGTGCTAAATACCTAGAATGCTCTGCCCTCTCATTTCCACCTCTTAGTTTTCTTGGCTTCTTTCAAAACTCACATCAAACCCCACTTTCAACTAGAGGCTTTTCCCATTCCCCCAGATGCCAATACATTCCTTTTTAAGATTCCTTCATGAAATTGGTATCTTTTATATGCACCTACTAGTCACTCACATATCTCCTCCATTAGAATGTGTGCTCCTTGAGGCAGGAGGAGACTTTTTTTGTCTTTCTTTATATCACTTTCTTTATATCTTTATATACTGTGTGTTGGCACAGTATCTTGCACATTGTAAGCACTGTTAACTGACTGGCTGTCATGTTATATAGAAGTGAAAAGTATGAAAGAAACCAAACTATCTTCCTCCTCCTACCTTTCTAACTCCATCAATGGTATCTCAATTCTCTAAGTTATCCATGTTCGGGAAATTTCAGCTACTTATATATTGTTCACCATCATACACTGTCATTGAATCATGTTGACTTCTTCCTTCAAAAACTCTTTCATGTGTGTTTCTTTCTCCCTATTCCCATTACCTTACCCTTATTTTACTTTTACAGTCTCCTATCAAGTCTTCCTGACTCCAGGCTTTCTTTTTATCAATATGCTTTACATACTAGTGCAAGATTATACTTGGCACAGTGGCTATATTGTTGGGCCTCAAAGCCAAGAAGACCTGAGTTCAAATCCCGTCTCAGACACTTAGCTGTGTGACGCTGGGGAAGTTATTGATTGTTGTGAGGACCAAATGAGAGAATAATTGTAAAGTGCTTAGCAGTGTCTAGCCCATACTAAGCATTATATAAATTTTAGCTATTATTCTCAAAATAGGAATTTCACCATGTCATCAAAATGCTCAAAAACCTCCCATGGTTTCTTAGTTCCAGTGCATAAATTCTCCATTCCTCTGTTTAGCTTTTGGGACTTTCTACAAAGTAACATAACATATTTAACTTTATTTTCATTGTTAACTAATATATACTCTTCTTATCTGAGTCAGACTTATCACAGTCCATGAATCTTCAACTTCTATATTTTTCCTCATGTTTTCTCTAGGTTTGGAATGTCATTTCTTGAGCCTACCCAAATTATACCTGCTTCCTCAATGCCCAGTTCAAATTTGTCTCTTCTGTAAAGTCTTTCATGATAGCCCCAGATGTCACTGCTCTGTTCTTCTGGTAAACTTGCATACTACCCTTATTTTCTATACCTCATAAATAAAAATTTAATTATTGTATGTAATCTAATATTTCTTACTATTGTTCCACATTTTAGTCATATCTCTCCAATAAGGCTAAAGCTTACTGAGAATAGGGACCATATTTTAGGAATATTCCTTGATATGCTATTTAAGTCTCTCACCATCCAGGCCATTCTTACATTCTGTCAAAATAATTTTCCTAAAGTGAAGGTCTGATCTTACCACTTCCCAATTCGGTAAACTCCTGTGGATTCCTATTGACTATAAGATAAAATATAACTTCTTTCTTTTAAAATTTCTACTTATAAATGCTTAATAAGGTACCTAATTATTAGTATAGTAGTACATATATAAAATTTATAAAGTATTAAATATATATATGCATATATATGGGGATGTGTGCTCAAAATATTTTTATTGATAGAGGGACTCAATCAAAAAAGTTTATAGATCAATGCTTCAAAAGGTATATAATCTGAATACATTAGATCTAGGACTTTAGAAAAATCCTAAAAGAAAAATTCAATCCAGGGATTAAATTATTTTCCTTTGAGAAATTTTTATATCCCTCTGAGATAGGTACTTAATTTCTTATGAATATACTGCTGTTCATAATATAACCCCACTCTTGGAAAACTTTCCCAAATCTGATTTTCTTTCCTGAAAAGGGAGTCTTGTGAATATAAAATATTACCCCTAAAACAAAATTTCCACTGATACACTTCTATTTCCACAAATTGAACTGACTCAATCTTAGAAAACTTGTTACCTTTCTAGATGTCTCCCAATTTAAAGGACTCAATATCTAAAAAGAGAACTCACTCTGAACACACTCCAACATACCAGTCCTAAGACTTCTCTTCTATGTTTCCCAAGACAGACGTTCCTTGACAATCTTGCATTGAATTCAATTCAACTAGCATTTATTAGGTGCTTAATGGGTGTCAACACCATGCTAGCTACTGGGACTACAAAGAAAAAAAGATGGCTGTTGCTCTCAAAGAGCTTTGAGTCTACTGGGTGAAATAAGATATACACATATAAGAGAATACAAAATATATGTAAAATAATTACCTGGGGAGGGTATATGCTTAGATTTGAAAGAAGCTAGAGATTCTATGCATCAGCTTAACGAAAGGACTACTTTCCTCCATAGGGAATGGTAATTAGAAAAGGCATGGAGGCAGAATATGGTGTGTCCTTTATGGAAGACAATAATTAGGCCAGTTTCACTGAAATATAGTGCAGGAATAATGTACAATGAGCCTGGAATGTTAGGAAGAAACAGATTACAAAAGATTTTAAAAGCCAATCACAGGAGTTTGAATTTTTTACTAGAGGCAAGAGTGAGGCACTGGTGAGCCAGGAAAAGACCTGTGCTTATAGAAAATCATTTTGGTAAGGAATTAAACAGAGGGAATACTGGAGGTAGGGTGAATAGCTAGGAGGTTAATGCAATAGTTCAGGTAAGAAGTTATAAGGATCTGTACTTAGAATGATGGCTCAGTGAGTGGTAGGAAGAATATATGATATATTTTGTGAAGGCAGAATCGACAAGACAGCAACTAATGGGAGGAGTTAAGCAGAGGGAAGGAATTCAGAATGACTCTTAGCTTGCAAACCTGGGACGCTGAAGAATGGTGGTACCATTGACAGAAATAGAGAAGTTAAGAAGAGGGGAGCATTGGAATGGAAAGGAAAATGAGTCCTGTTTCTGATATGTTACATTTGAGTTGTCTGTAGGGAATCTAAAAGGATATGTTCAACAGGCAGTCAGTGATGCCTGACATAATTACGTTCTTTGAACCAAGCATATAAAACCAAGAGTTCTTCTCTAACATATAGCTATGTAGAGGCTCAAATGATAAATACATTTGCAAAAGAAGCAATATAAAATATAAACTGTATTAAAATATGCCAAATGATTAATCATGAGAACTATAAATTAAAATAAGTCAGACCCATTAAATCTGTAAAGAGGATAAATGGCATATTCAATGTTGAACAGTAACGCACTCTTGGTGGAGCCGTGAATTGCTCCAATAATTCTACAAAATGGTTTGTAATTATGTAAGGAAAACCATTAATCATATCTTTTGATCTACCAATTCTATGATGAAATTGAATATTCTTAGGAAAATCAAAGACAAAAAGAGAGGTCCCACATACAAGAAAATATTCGTAGCAACATTTTTTCTCTCAAGGAAAAAACAAACCAGCAATCAGACTCCTATTGACTAGGTAATCATGCAACAGAGGGTGGTACGTGAATGTCATGGGATATTATTGCCCTGGACAAAAGAATGTGAGGAGTTCCGAGAAATGAGGGAAGACTTGTATGAACTGACAGAGTAAAGAAAGTGGAAGCAAGAGAATAATAATCATCATGACTACAATAATTTAAGTGAAAACATCACCAAAAGGTATCCAAACCTTGATTAAATGCAGTGATCAACCCTAGTCTGAAAGGATATAAAATGAAACATGTCATTTTGAATAAAATGCAACACATTATATACTGAATGTTGCATATGTTGTTAGACATGGTAATTATGCCTATCTGATTTAACTATTTTACTTTCCATTTTCATTTCCTACCTAGCTTCCCTCCTTTGGACTTCTCCATCATGGCCATAAGCACCTTGTCATCCTGCAAGATCAAATCAGCCTTACGTCTCATCAGTGCCCTCTGTTCCTGGGACCCCTCTGAATATAGATGGGGGACTGGACAGCTCTTCTCCAAGGAGAGCCCCAGGCCAGCCATCTTTTCTTTTCCTACTATCTTTGTACCCTCCATCATGCCCAGCCCAATTACCTTCCCTTCTCCCCACATCCCCCTTCCTTTTGTGTAATATCTTTCTTCCTTAGATTGTAAGTTTCTTGAGGGCAGTGAGACTCCTTTTTCCCCCTCTTATTTATATCCCCAGTGCTTAGCACAGTGCCTGACATACAGTAAATTATTAATTAATGTTTATTGACTTACTGACTTTGTATAACTGCTTTACTTTGTTCTATGGGGGATAATCTTATTTGAAAATGGTTGTGCTATAAAAACAAAAAGTATCAGTTAATAAAAACTCTTTTTTTGGTCAACAAAATTACTGTACTAGACTGTCTTGTTCTGTAATACTTGATGCCCTTAGAGGCTGCTGAGGTATGTTGGGTTCACTGCCTCTATGCTAGAAGGCCTCAGATGGCTATATTTTATCAATTCTTTTCCACATTTTCAGCTAGGTCTTGATTAGTTCACATAATGAATCCATGGAGTGGTTGAATTATTCGAATTCTCACTCTATATTTCAATTGGACTAGAACCAACTATCATAATTCACACAATTATACCTTTGCACTCAGTGTGTTATGCTCTAACACCTCTGCCACCTCCCTTATGAATGGCCATGAGCTAGGAAACTAAAAAATTGACCTTGTCAGAATATTTTTTTTAAAAAAAGCTATGAGTGAGGAGTAAGTTTTCATATCAGAGCTTCGTTATAGGTACTTTCCCCTATTTAAGAAGAAATTTATATTTATTTCCAGGTTCACTTCTCTGCTCTCTAGATGGCCTAGGTTCCCAGAAATCTGATCTTCAGATAAATGAACATTACTAAAAGTAGTATCTTATAAAAATTTCAAAAGGCTTTTATATATTTTGTCTCTATATGATGTGTTCCTCCACAAAGATCTAATTCTAGTGCCTCCTCATGGTATAGAGGTGACCCTGGATTTCTGAAGACTCAGCTAGCAGAATACATGCTCCAGGAAAACTTAGTAATCAAAAGGACATTTGCTTGTGTACAGCCCTAAGGTGGACTGGACACCTAATTATATATTTTTAGAACCATTCTACATTACTGTAGACAAATTCATTACTAAAATGTTAATTACCAAATGAAAACACACACACACACACACAGAAATTCCTCATTAGTTTAATCTAAAAAGTCACATATTTTCTTTCTTTCTTAATTCTATTACCTGCTATGTCTTCTGTTCTCCTCTGTCCCAAATGGCAAACCACTATTTCAGAGTCATAGCTAATGGTTCCCTCCCTTTCTTTCCTCATGTTTCCCTTTCTTTTCCAAGGGAGCCAGGGTTTAACCTTGTAAAACAGAATAATGAGGCTCAGCATGAGAACAGCAGCCAGAAATCTCATTGTTCGACAAACAAAATCTGTGTTGGTTTTTTTTTTTTTTGGCTTTTTGGAGGGGGGAAGGCAGGGTAATTGGAGTTAAGTGACTTGCCCAAGGTCACATGGCTAGTGAGTGTTAAGTATCTGAGGCTGGATTTGAACTCAGGTCCTCCTGACTCCAGGGCTGGTGCTCTATTCACTGTGCTACCTAGCCACCCCAAAATCTGAGTTTTAAAATGAAATCTAAACAAAGGTAAATTATCAGGGTCAAGTTAGATAGCCTTATTTATATAGTACCTTTATCATCTGAACACACTTTGCAAACATAGATTGTTTTTAATAGCAGCACCAAGAGGAAGTTATTGCCAAAAGTATTCTGGTCACTACAAGATTCTCAGTCCTCACTCCTAGCTAGACTCCTAGAAACTTGTTGATAGGAGAGACTGAAAATGTTTCTTTAGAAATCATCTGCTTAAGTAATGTGCATTTTTACCTTAGATTTCAGCAAAAGGAGAATGAACAATATTTGACTGCTGTTTTCTTAAATTTATTTTATTTTTTATTTTGGCACTTGGGGGAAAGAATGAATTGAAAAGATCTAGATGAATGATGTGAGTATTAATGAGTAATTAGCAATTCTTTACTTGTATTTGTCTATGACTATGGTATCAATCGAATTAATCAATAAGCATTTATTAAACACCTACAATGTGTCAAGCACTGTGCTAAGCACTGGAGATACTGAGATAAAAATCTCTTTCTCTGATCTCAAGGAGTGTGCATTCTATTGGAAGTGACAATGTATATATATGAATATACACAAATATTTATCAAAATAAATGCAAGGTAATTTATGGGGCTTGATAAAAGTGTGAGTAGCTGAGGAGAATGAGGAAAGGCTTTCTGCATAAGGTGGTACCTGAGCTAGGTTTTGGAGTAAACAAGGGATTCTACCAGAGGGAGGATGAGGAAGGAATAGTCATAAAATATACCATGGAAAAGGCACAGAGACAGGAGATGTAAGGTCATGTGTGAGGAATAGTAAGAAGGCAACTGGGCCAGACTACATGAAGGAGAATAATGTATAATGAGCCTGGAGGGGTCGGTTAGGGCCAGGTTGCGAAAGGCCTTAAATTCCATCCAAAGGAGTTTATATTTGATCTTAGACACAACAGGGAGCCACTAGGGTTTACTGAGTAAGAGAGTGACATGGTTGAATCTGCGCTTTAGGAAAAAAAAAATCTGTTTGGTAGCTCCATGGAGGATGGATTGAAGAGGGTAGAGACTTGAAGCAGCTGAACCAACTGGAAGGTTATTGCAGTGGTCTAGGCAAGAAGTGATTATGACATTTAGGAAAAAAATTTGTAGAACCCAATTACCAATTTGGAAAATTAAGCCACATGACCTCACAAATGCACTCTACAATTTACTAGACACAAATGCCATATCCTAAAATAATAAAAGAAATAAAAGAGAAACCACATTTCACACAAAGAAATAGGAAATGATGACATTGAGGAAGACCAAAAAAAGGGAAGTAGCTAGCCACTTACAACAGTATATAAAAGCCAAACAAAGTCACTTCAAAAAAAAGAAAAAAAACAACCTAACATGATTATACTCAGGGTAAAACAGAAAAGATAGGCAAAACAATGGAAGAACGAAAAACCAAAAGCAAGCGAATGGGAATGAATAATATTATGGTGCTGATTAGAGCCTGAGAAGGAGATTAAATATAAAAAAATATAAAAACAGCCACATAAATGCTATGAGCTACAAGAATTATAGAAACAGTTCCAAATATTCAAAACACATTAAATGGCCTATAAAATCTTTATCTACAAAAATTAAACTTGCCACAATGATCATTAGAATTTATCCATAACTGATAGAAATACATTTCCTTCTTTTGTTTTAAAACAAGTCTTTTATTTTCTTAAAAGCAGTATATACATCTGACTAGATAGAAACACAAAGTAATGAGCCAACATAACAACATTTTCTTTTAATTAAAATAGGGCATTTATAAATAGGAAGCATGTTAAAAAAAATCTTTCATTCACTGACAGAATAATAGCATAATCATAATCTTAAGAGATGAAGGGCAGAGGAGAATGGACTAGACTAGCCTAATACTGTCATTTTAAAGATGAGAAAAGTGAAGCCCAAAGAAGTTATGTTATTTTCTCAAGATCACACAGTGGGTTAGCATTATAGAGAGAATGAGAAATCAGGTCCTTTGCCTACTGGTCTGGTTGTATATCTACCATGATACTTATGTAAAATATTATAAACCATTCCTGAGTTAGAAAAGCAACTTGGTATAGTATGAAAAAAATTCTAAGCTTGAGTCTGGAACTTCTAGATTCAAAACCTACCCATCATGCTTATTAGCTACATGACCTGGGGCAAGATTCTTAGATGTAGTTGTTCCACTAGAAAATCCATGGGATTTAATAAGCAATTCACCCTGCTGACAAATTCTGCATTCATGTATATAAGTGGAAGCCTTAAGAAGAAAAACCTATAAACTAAGTTAGGAACATCTTTTATGAATATATATGCATATTCATAATTATATACTCAAAATCTTCCTTATCATCTGAAAATTAAATACAGCTTTGTTTGAAAAATAGACACTTGGCTATTTCTGAACACAGTGGCCAGTTTCTACTGTTACCTTCACAGACAGCTCATGAGTTTGAACAAGAACATTTAAAGATTCACACTAAACAAAATTACATTAATCTGTTAATTTCTGGGTTTAATACTGTAGGGGAATTTAGTAAATTGTTTTATTAAGATTACTATTTGGGGAGTTGTTCACTTTTCCCTATTGCAGCACTTTGAAATGACCACGAGAGGGCATCAACATACTATACTTTCCTATCTGCAAGTGGCAATCTGTTATAATCGGCATCCAAAGGCTGAAATGGCATTTGAACGAAGGAACTGTTTTCCAAAGGAGTCATACAAAATCCTCTGAACGCACAAATATAAATTGAGAATTTATGGCTCGCACAAGTTGTACTCTGATAGGACAGACTTAAAGATTGAAATGCAGTGATGCATGGAATAAAAAGTTTTACATATGCCTTCTGTTAATGCCTAGTCTAGCCCTCTCATTGTAGAGATAAAAAAAAAAATTGAGGTCCACAGAGATCGTGTCCTAGGGAGCCATCAATATTTTGAATATTCACCTTTGGAAAGTTTTCAGATCAATGAATGATACCATGCTTTTGGTTCTGAAAGCCAGAGATTCAGAACTAAACTATATAGTGCTATAGCTCTCTCCATCTAAAAATATTCAAATCAAGAAATATTGAAAGATGCTTACCTGGACTAATAATATCACATCTATTCTGCTCAAGGGCATCATTCAAGAGTAACTGGAGCACAGCTCAGTCTCAGATCTTTGATGATCAAATGCTTTGGGAGAATAAAAATACTCTAGGGAACTGTTCTTTCTCATTATTTTCTTAGTTGGAGGAAAGGAAAGGCAGGATACGGGGAAAAGGGAGGGATTTAAGATATAACAAAAGAGATAAACTGTTTTTGAAAACAGTCCAGTATTTAATATTTACTGCTATCTAATTGTGATCTCTGTGATGTTCTCCAGTGTTTTTATAAATTTGTATTATGAACGAACACACACACAGAATATAATGTGATGTGGTGTGGCAGCATTTCACACTGCTTATCCCATCTCCTTCTTACTATAATCCTCATTTCCGTGGCTTTGCTGTCTCTAACTCACCTATTACCACTCTTCCAATGACTTTCATTAATTCTTCATCATCTTCTTACCCTCCAAGTGGGGACAGCACCTGAGTCTCTGTTGTTCTTCCCCCTTGACTTCCTTCTACTTATATTGCCCCAGTAATATCATGACTTCCATTTTTAACACCTGAAGATTACTACAAATCTTAGACTCCATAATTCTACCCCGCATACCTCCTCTCAAATCCTCTGAATGAATTCAACAAACATTTATCAGACATCTAGTATATGCAAAATGCTGGACCAGGGAAGATACAGAATTTAAATAAGATACATTCCTTGACCTCACGTAGCTTATAGGCTCTAAGGGAGCTTTTATTCTGGGGGGTGAGGCAGACTGTTGAAAGACAGACCTATGGTTTCATTCTTACAGGAAGCTTTCAGTTAGGAAAACTTCTCTGCCAAAGCAAATCAAGGATCATCCTGCAAATTATAATCTTTCAGAATTTTCTGAGGGCACTGAGAGGTTAAGGGATTTGCCCAGATTCACACAGCCAGTAGGGATTAGAGAAAGAACTTGAACCCAGTTCTTTTTGACTCCAAGACTGCTTCTCTATCCACTATTCCATACTGTCTCTCTTTATATAATATACATATGCACACATACATATATAGAAAATGGAATATGTAAACATATATATATACATATATATATGGGTCTATCTATTTGCATGTATACAGAATTACTCTGGTACATGTATTTTATTTATACATACGTTATATATAGACAATGTAGTATAGTGAAGAATATGTATATATATACCTGTATGTTATATATGTATATATACATATATATGTAAACATACAGAAGCATATATATAAAGCTTAGGTATGATTTATGTTTTGGTTTCCTCAGAAGTATATAACAGGTTTCCAAGCTCCTGTCCAGGTCCACAATGTACAATATGAGTATCAGCTATAGGATCATAAAATAGCATTTATCTCCCCTGCCACACAATATACATATAAACACATATGCACATTCATGAACATTTACACACATGTATGTGTGTATATATACATATGTGTGTGGTTTTTTACCAGAAATTTTTGAGATGTTCTGGGTAATTTTTATATGTGTAACTGCAAAATAAATAGTCACTCTACCACGGACTTTGGTCACTGTTTCTGTACCTTTAAGAAACAATAAAAATCTTAGTTAACTGTAATCTTTAGTATATTAACTGTCATGACTTAGAGAAAGTTTCTGTATTCTGAGAGAGGAATGAGACCACTTATTTCATGAGGAAACTTGGAAAGCTAACTGGCACCTATGAAGAAAAAGTCTATGCGGGACCCAGAGAGTTGTCATCTTTGAGAAAGCCTAAGGAGACATTTTGACTGATGTGACACTCACTTTCCTTTTGTGGAGTAGCTACGCTGTGGAGAAGATGCTTTGAAAATAGATCTTAACTGCTATCTTGACAAAACATATTACTCTGGGACTGTGTTTCCAATGTGCATGGAAGCCTTAAACAATACCTAGAGGTGTATCTGGTTGCGATCCTTCTCACAGCAAAAACATTATTGAAATATTCATTTATGTTCTTGCATCATTGGTTAATGTTAATAAAATTAGATACCTAGTAACACTGATGTTTTCCTAGTTGTATGAGAGTAGAGCTTGAGAAATAGGAGAGAAACTTATGGGAAAAGAGGGTTTTTGTTTCTTTTTTTTTCAATAAACTAGAGAGGGGCTAAGAATTAATTCTGCATTTGTGGTAAGTTATTAGATAATATCAGAATATGACCTCTGAACCCAACGTAGGTAATGTAGAATGTGGCAGGCTAAGTGGTGAAGGTTTGGTACATTTTTTAGAATACATTAGAGGTGTCACTTTCTACTCGTAATACATACTGATACTTTTTTCCACAGGACTGACATATGAAGATTAGTAAAAAATAACCTTGCTACATGTGGGATTCTTATCCCTATTAATTGTGGAGTGGAAGAAGCTTGACTTCATGCATATGTATACATGTCAGAGGAACACAGAGAGTGTGTGTGCGTTCTTTAATAGGGTTATTCAATTTCTGTATTGCTATTGAGGAAAAAATAAGGTAGGAGTTAGAGAGGCACCTTTTGGTTGAAAGTAAATATCTCATTAAAAAACAGAGGCATCCAAGAGTTGAATGGGCTTGACCTAATAAACACTGAGCACCCCATTGCTAGAACTATGGGATGAGAAAGTAGAAAGTGCTTCTTTGAGTTCAGCTTATACTTACGCACCTCAGACTCTTTTGTCTCTTAGTCATCCTTATATGTACAAAATACTCATATACTTTGTATGGGAACATGTCATAGATTATTATTTATCATAATTGATTTAGAATTCATGCTATCAGCTACATAAATCAATGGATAAAATATTTATTATAGGCTTAGTATAAGTCAGGTTCTATATGAAGGCCTGGGCGTACAACTAAAAGCAAGCAAGACAGTATCTGTCTTTTAAGAGTATACATTCTAAAGGAGAAGACAACACCCATAGGGAAGAGGTGGCCAGGGAGGATTGTTTTTGATAGGGAAATTATAGGAATAGAGATTGGAGTTATTATAGTCACTGATTGACAAGTCCTTTCTAGGAAAAGGTCAGTGTTAAATTAATTACTATTCTCAGAGCTGGAGTTGCAAAGCATGTGTGGAAGAAAGGGTATGCTCATCAATGTTGGTACTGTTTTCTGATCCACTAATAATCAGTGCTTTCTAAGTACATACATTCAGACTAAGGCAGCACAAATCCTTATAGAGGGAGTATATCTGTAGAGATAAGCCAGACACTGATAAGTCCCTGTTCTTCTTCCAAAGGAGTTAAACACACATTTTGTTTTTATTTCTTCCCAGGAAATACTGTCAGGTATTGCACCCAGGATATCTGTAATGGGAATGGAAATCTGAAGACCTTCCCTGTCCCCTAATAGACCAAATGTAATCACATGGAGTCTGTGGTGAGAGGAGTTTGCTGAAGGGTGGAACAGAGCACACAGGAAGCTGGGAGTCAGAGCAGATAGAGCTGGAGTGAGAAGATCCACCTAAGGAGACACCTAGGCTTGTGTTTGTTTTGTCTCTGCTGTGACAGTTAGGCTGGTAGGTGTTTGTGTGTGGGAAGTCTAAAGGATGATATGACTCCCTGCTGTGCTATGGTGTATTAACTTCTTTGTTGATATGATGGTTTGGCTTTCTGGTTTTGGGTTCAGTTTTCTGGTGTCTGAATAAATAGTTTGCTTCTGTCTTTTATATGGAGAGTCTGTTATATCTTGCAGTTGAGAACTATGCTGGCATATTCATAGTCATCCTCGATGCTATGAATATTGAGTTGGTGCTACAATATCTCAAAAAACCTACTGAGTTTCAAAAGAAAGCAACATACAACATCAAAACAAACAAAGAACCTTGTTGTCTAAGTACACACACTGGCTAAAGGCTTCACCTGTTATATATCAGTTCTGTGGCACCTTGCTGAGTTCCTTTCTGTGCCATAAAACAGATGATGGGAGCAATACCTTCCTGTCAGTCCCACTATTTTTTGGATGGGTTCACTGACATCAGGTTTCCTATCCTAACATACAACAATTTATCCTCCTTTTAAGCTCCTCATGTGAGGTGTTCAAAATTGTTCATGCCTCGAGGTGAATAGTTTGATTCTTCACTTCACTGCCATCCAGTGCAAATAGAGTAGATTAAAACCAAACAACTTCCCAAGCATCCCCATTTTTGCCTACAATCACCTAGTAAGATACTCTGTGGACACAATCATCTACTTTTTAAACTTTAAGTGTACAATCCTTAAGGTTCCTTCTAATTATAAGCCTTCTTGTTTACCTAAGTTGTTTGTACCTGAAAGCCATGAAAAAAAAAGCAAATTTTCATAGCAAAAGGTCTAATTTCAGAACACTGTAATCTTAAGAGAAAAGGTATAGAGGAAGTATTAATTATATAGTACTCCAAGCAACACTGGGCTGTTTCCAAAGAATAGAGAAGTTAGCCACAAAGAGTTTTTCTTCTAGGCTGAGAAATGGAGACTGTACTTTGATGGTCCATGGATAAAAATAGTAAGTACTTTGTAATTAGGCCCATGACAAATTTGAAACCTTCTTTCAACCTGTCTCTCACTCTGAGTCACCAATCAATAGCTTCAATCAATATCTTCCATATTTTCCATATATATCTTGGACTTTGTGACCCAAAATAAAATCAAGAGTATTATACTTTGATGCTGACTTTCGTCTCAGTATCACAAAGCAATATGTAGACATAATTAACTATCTAAGAATGTCTCTAGGGCAAAGGTGCTAAATATTGCTGTGGTTTGTAGGTGTTGAACAGAGGGAAAGTAGACAGCGATAAAATTGCAAAGATTGTTGCTAAGGCAAGGAGAAATCACATGGCTATACATGCCAGAAAAATTGTCTTCGAAATCCAGGGACCTGAATCCTAGTCCCAATTTTCCACTAACTGTCGGTGTGATCATAAGCATGTCACTTGATCTCTCTAGGCCACAATTTTTTCATTTGTAAAATGAAGATAATGAATTAGATGGTCTCTCCACTCTTTCCTCTAGCTCTAGTCTTCTATGATTTCTCCTGCCTCATTATGCTTTCCTAATATGCTCTTTGTATTTGTCATGTTAAAAATGCTTACATATCCAAAAGTGTCCATGATCTCATCAGTGTAGATGTTCACTCCATGATGCAGAATTAAAACCTATCCATTCCCGCTCACCCCTTGTGACTCTGGTATTGTTTTTTGTATAAGGTCACCGCAGGGGATCTACCTACCATGAAAGTTTCCACTCACCTTCTACTGGTAAAGCACTTGGACTGTCTTCCTGTTACCCGTTACCCTAATCTCATGACCAGCCCATCTTTTCTTGCAATCACCCATTTTCCTGATGACATTCTTTACTCTTATTCTTCTTCTAAGTTCCTCAGTGATTATATTTTGCAGCATACCCACCACAAGCCTCTCCATTACCTTCTGTGGAATGTTCCTTTTTAACAATATAGAGACAGTGTTTCATGTCTTAGAATCACAAAACAACACTGGTATAGAGTTAGTATTAAAAAAATTGGTCATTTATTTCTGGGAGAAGCTTGACATTATTAAAGTACATTCACAGTTCCCTGAATGAGATCCAGCTCATATTCCTCCTAATTTTTAAGTCTGATTACAATTCATTGTTCACTTGTACTATCTGTTCTATACAGATATATTGATTGATAACTGCTACAGATTTTCCATTCAAATATATGCTATAAGCAAAGGAGAACCCATTCCTCATTCACTTAGCCTTTCTGAGTGAATGGTCAGGACAAACTCTTCAGTGGTTATTGATCTCTTCAAACAAACTCTGTGTTATTCTGGAATTTGATGTAGCAAGACCAATGTAATCCACCAACAAAATAATCTGAAGCAGGTATCAATCTCAAATAGAAATGAAGGCACTAAGCTGTACCTAAGGATCCTTGCACATTACATATTGACTTAAAAAACTATATAGTAAAATCTATATTCTAATGTATGTTTCCAAATTACATTTTATTTTGGTTTGGATTGAACTCAGGATTTCACTGGTGGCTTAGGAATTTGGCATCTCTATTGTAGAGGACCTCACCATTCACAGGGAGTTCCTCTTCAACTGAAAGACTGTGATAGCCCTCCTTCTTCATAGTTATATAACAGCTGTAATAACTTCTGATGACCAGACATCTCCCTATTTTATGTCTTATCTAATTTTTATGCTCAGATGACCACTGAACAAGGATATTTCTGTTGTATTTTTCAAGGAATCTTGAATAATGTTGATGCATGGATGGAAAACACTTTATTGTAATACTGTATTTTGTAACTGTATTGTTGACACAATCTTTTAATCTACTGTGGCAAATGCTATTTCATGATTTAATAATAATAATAATAAGATAGGTATCTACTATTATTACCTAGGTATTTCAGCCACTTCAAAAATATGGCCCACAAATTGGGTCTCAAACAAAACAGGTCAAAACAAGCCATGTTCTTAGTGTAAATCTGGTAAGAAATAAAAAATAAAAATATTTCCACATGCTGAAAATGAAAAATAGAACAGAGATACAGGCATCTCTTATACAATGGAGATGAACAATGGTATAAATGATACAAAGTATGGTAAAATTCAAACTTTTCTGCCTTAGATTGCAGATACTCTCATACTATCCCCAAAATAATTTCTGACCAGCCTAATCTCCCATGACAAATGTACCACATTCTAGAGTTGACCTGAACTATTGGCTGGACCAAACATTTTGCCTACGTCCTAATTAGAGTACCCATAAATCTTACATTAAAGCCATTTAATGAGGTGTACATCTAACTACTAAATGGGTCCCAAATGGACATTTAGAGGTGGTGGGAGAAGCAACCTTATGATGGGGAAATTAGGAATCCATTATTTTCCACCACTGAGAAGTAGTCACTCACCTGGTTAACAAGAAATATGACTATAAAATCCAGAAATATTTGTTAATCTCCTTAGCAATAGCAAACTTTTTTGCGTGTTGTCTTTGTATTCCCTTCACCTAGTCCATGCCTTTCAGATGTCTGGCACTTAGTTAGTGCTTTCAGAAGACAAACAGCCAACTCTTGAAGCCAAATTCTACTCAGGAAGAAAATACAAATATAAGAAAACAACCTCATCAAAAACTATGCCAGCGTCCCCCTTCCTTTCTTTATAAACATGAAGCAACATGTGTAAGGTGCTGCATGGACTGTCAGACTCCACTGATGGGTGCTCACTGTTGCTGAAGTGCTTCCCTGTCTTCTTTTTCATCCTTCATGTGAAGCAAGATAGATTCAGAGATAATGGCAAAGTAAAAAACAAAAGAAATAAAGAAATTAATTTGGAAGAATCTATGCAAAGTCAGTCTTTATAGGCAAGGATCTGAGAGAGGGTATTAGTCTGTGTAAGATTAAAGCTTAGTCCTTGATGAGCTGATTGGTTGTTATTTTACACACACACACACACACACACACACACACACACACACACCCCAGGTTGAAATTTTTCAGAACACAAAGGGCAAAAGACTTACAAACAGCTTTATAATTCACAAAGTAGGGATATTTGGAAAACTGAATTATTAGGTAGGAGAAGAAATGATAACTAAGAATTAAGCAGTAATGTCAATAAAACATATGCATATTACAGTCTGTGAACTTTAAAATGAAGAAGAAGGTGTCAAGCTGGAGAAAAAGCCAGGGGACATTTGCTTATTTTTTCTTTCCCTGGAGGTTGGCTTGAGTAGGCTCACTGACTGAGTACTGGGCTCAGTCTCTCTATAGGACCTAGGTTTTCAACAAACTTTATACCTGGAGCCCAGGAAAGATATTTTTACTTTTCTGGATTCTTTGTGAAGGTATTTTACCTTTAAGTTTTAGTTTCAACTTCTGTCTCTCATATTATATCATTAACATAATAGATTTATGTCTCTCACCTCCTTCTCATTAACATTTGCCCTGTCATTACCTTTTAAATGATTATAGCTTATTGGCAGAAATACTTCATGCAATTCCTCTACAAAACAGTAAGTCAATTAATGTAATTTACCATTAACAATGATTTTCATATTTATCTTTAAACTAAATTTGCTCCACGTGGTTGATGTTAAATTCTATAAATTTAGAACATTCAAAAGCAATAGTAAAAATATATTTGGCATATAGAATTTAACTTTACACTGATAATTTTGGATAAATTTTAGTTCAAGGATAAACATTCAAAATTACTCTTCATCAAAATGGTTAAAAAAAAAAACCCCAAACTTTTGAAATTAGCTAATAGGCCACATAAAGGCAATTACATGAACTATTGGATATAATCTTCCATGAGGCACCACGGCCAATATTTTTAAAATCCCACATTCAAAAGACTCCTAAAACATTTTTTAAAAGAAGCTCATATGCACGGAAGAAGACTTTTAAAGAAATCATACTCGGGGGGCAGAGCCAAGATAGCGGCGTAGCAGCAGCAACATATCGCAGCTCTCACATAGCCACCCCAAAATACCCATAAAATAGGACTCTAAACCAATCCTAGAACCCCAAAACTCACACAAGGAAACTTCCCACTAAAGTCAGCTGGCTACAAGGAACCATATCAGCAATGCTAACTGAAACCAGCCTGGCCTGAAGCCACGGCTGTGCCCCGGGGCGGCTGGGCAGGAGAAGTTTCTCAGGTGAGATTAGCACCAGCTGTGAGTGGGAATTGTGAAAGGGGGAGATAAGCAGTCCGGCTGAAAGGTCTCCAGAGCAGAAAAGCGAAAGGCAGAGGTTTTGCACCCGCCTCCACTTTGTAGCTTCCCGCCCACGGCCTGCAGACAGCAGGAGGACTGAGCGA
>CM053589.1:106193353-106208574 GCA_028646515.1 Pseudochirops corinnae | reverse complement strand
GGGGGAGGGGGGACACACTGGGATGGCTGTTTTGGGGTGTTGGGGGGGGAAAGAGGAGGAGAAAATATGTAACTCAAAATCTTGTGGAAATGAATGATGCAAACTATAATAAAATTTAAAAAAAATCATACTCCTTGTTTTTCTATTTTTGTGCCTTTGGTTCATATTATTCCCTCTTTCTGGAATGGCTTTCATTCCTCAGCTCTCCCTTTTCCATTCCTAACCCTTGTTCAATTTGATCAACCCGTCAAATGACATTTCTCAAATCCCCTCAGCCAGTGTGTGTTCCCTGTCCTCCTCTGAACTCCCAAGATACTTTGTGTATATTGGTTTTATTGGAAGAATTCAAGAAGTCTTTTAGATGATTGGTGACGATGAGAATGTAAAAGTTTATAAAATATATTGAACAAAGTGAGGAATCAAGTCCTGAGTATAGTTCACCACAGCCATTGGTCCTAAGGTTTATTTTACTCTTCACAGGCTCTTGAACTAAGTGAATATTTCTGAAATGAGTTAAACCTATTTCCACCAAATAGAAATGTATTCTAGAGTCCAGAGTTCTAAATAACCAGTTTCTCAGTGTTGATTTTTCTTTTCAATCCTATCTAGTTAATTGTTAACATTCTCAGTTTTAAAAATAGAAATGATAATAAAAGAATCACGGATGGGCATAGCAGGCAAAATGAAGCTTCTTACAACTCAGGTCCTTCATTCATTTCATAAACCTAGACTACCTTGATTATAATAAAGCTTAACAACCAAAAATATAATAATAAATAAAGGTCTTTCGGCTTTTGCACAGCAAGTCTCCCTTCAGAAAACCATTAGACCTTCAATTTGGAGATAAGAATTTATAAGACTAAAGAATATAACATTTTCTTGACATTCAAGGACACTGACAAATTAACTTGGCAGAAGCAAACTCAAATTTTAAAAATTACTTCATTTCAATTTCTTATGATTTCAATCACTTCCTCACTGCATAACAAACTTGGTTGTTAATTCTACCTGTCTATTCCTACTGTGACAAATTCAGATATCAATATGGAAGATGGCCAGGCCAAAAGTTCAATAGAGAGGCAGGAAACAAACAGGTGTGCACTATTGGTCAAAAGTGTTTTCTTTACATATAAGTGTTACTCTTTATCAGAAAAGTCCTAATAACTTTTAAGGTTCTTTATTACCCATTTTTCTTCTGTTAATCATAGCTTGCTTTCTAACATGACTAACAAAGCATCTCTGGGAACCTCTAGAAAATACCAAATTCCCAAATGAGATGTAGCTGCAAAAAATTATCATCCAACAAAATACCATTTGTGAAAATTTAAGGTAAAGGCAGTAGTTAGAGTATTTCCAGAAGTGTTCCTACACAGTCATTTGTTAATATTTTCCAAAAACTAATGCCATCAGAAAGTTAATGAACAAGTTTGTGAACTCCTTTCCTACTCGAAAATATTTGGATATACTTATTCCTAAAGACACATAGAAGAAATTAGAGGCAGAATTTGATAAGAAATGCAGATTAACAGTTCAGTACTAGAGTTGAAAGGAAAACATGGAAAAAAACCACAAATAGTATATCAAATAAAACTGAGTCCTTACCACAGCGGTCTCTAATGACAAGGTTCCTGCCTTCTTTCAGGTGTATGGTGAGGAGGTAAGCAAAAGGGCTGGGGAGGTTACTTAAGCAATCTCCTGCTTCTTCTAGAGTCTACAGGAGATAGAGAAACCATTTACTTTTTTTCTTGATTTGTTAGCAAAAGAACACACACACACATGCATGCACACAAACACACACCACACACACGCACTGCACAAAAAAAGCAGACAAAAACTGTATTTTCTTCCTAAAGGAAGGAAAAATTGCTAAATATAGTGACCCATTTTAAGGGTAAAGAATTGATAGGTATGGTATAAGTTCTATACACACATATCTGGTCACACACATATACACACACACACACACACAGAAATGGTATAAGTTCTATACACACATATCCAGTCACACACACACACACACACACAGAAATGGTATAAGTTCTATACATACATATCCGGTCACACACATACACACACACACACAGAAATGGTGTAAGTTCTATATACACATATCCGGTCACACACATATACATACACACACAAAGACACAGACACAGACACACAGACAGACAGACACACACACACTTTAATCCTCAGACTGTATAATCCTATTCCTCATAGGTTACTTACTAGGTGAAAGCTTCTTTGATTTCCATTAGTAATGAATATTATTTTTAAACCTCAGGCCGTCCTTTGTTTTGCTTTTACTTTAGTCCTACTAGAGAGTGTGCATCTACCATGTATTTATCATCCTTTGTGTAACTGCTGTAGCCTCATTAGATGGTGAGATTCTACAAAGAAGTGCCTTTCTGGTCTATCTGGACATTGCCTAAGCACAATACTCTGCCCACGGTCAGCTCTTACATACAATACCATCCATTAACTCAGTCATGAGATTGCCACGGAAAGTTAACATCCGGAGAATTGCAGAAATTGTTGATATCAAGTCACTGCATGTTTATTACAAAATGATTTACAAACTCCATAAAGGAGGTTGGTTAGGATTCAATATTCTATATAGAGTCAAAAACAAATTCAATCCTAACTTTACTTTCCGGTAAACATTTCCTTAGAATTATTTACTTGAATGCTAGAGAATTTAAAAATAAAACAACCACAAACTCACAGATTGCTCTTCAAAAAGCTGGGAGGTCATTGAAGTATCCAAATCACTAGATCCACCTGGATTCTGTTGTTAAAAAAAAAAACAAGTTTTTTTAAAACCCTGATAATAAATCAATTGAAAGAACTAAGCAGACTAATAAATAACATAGAAAGACGTCTCTTTGCTTGCTGAAAGTACTTCATCATCTTTGAACGTTTGACAGACTAAAAGCTTATGTCTGGATCAGAAGATTCTGAAGATGGCTCCTCACTCAGATTCTCACTTTGCAGATGTGTCGCTTACATATTTTAATTCAGCTGAATCTAGGAAGTACTTAGCATGTTAATACTTGTGTGGTAAAACTACGGTATGATGTGTTTGACTAGTTAGTTCACAGAATGCTTTGGGTAGAACATTGTACTCAGCAACTGAAACATAAATAAAGAAAATAAAACGGTGAGCTTTCCCAAATGAGGCCTCACGGTACTACTCTAAACGATCCCTCTGTGGAATTTGTCATCTTGTCTCAAGCTGTTAAGACTGCACGTTCACTAAACCAGAGAGTGGATTTCCATGAGCTCTGAGTTAAAGACATCTTCTAGGCAAGGTGGTCATTGTATGATATAGAACTGGAGAAAGACATCTGGAAGGACCTCAGGTCATCTAGTCTAATTCCCACCAAATCATAAATCTCACCTACAACATTCTTAATCTATAGTATTCAGCCTCTGCTGAAAGGGATTCAGGGACCAAAAATTCATTATTCCTCCAGTTTGGGACTGCAGTAATTGCCAAGGATACACACAGACACACAGACACACACACAAACACACAGACACACACACACACACACACATATTTTCTTTCTTTTTTTTTTTTTCTATTTGTTGACTCAAAATCTGACTTCCTCTAACTTCTAATGAATGGCCCAAGACCATGTGTCATGAGTTTAACCTCTTTCCACATAAACACCCTTTGGATATTTTAAACTAGATATCATGTGTCCTCTCCCCAAATTTAAAAAGAAATGAACTCTCCTGAGTTCATTGAAGTGATCATCCTACTGCACAATATCATGGTTCTTCAATATCCCGGTTGTCCTCCTCTGGATATAGGAAGCTTATAAATATGTCAGTTCATTTCCTGATTTGAATATGTCAAGAAAGCCAGAAAATTATGCCACAGACTAATGAAACATGTGGCTAACAATGCTTCCTTAAATTTACATAGAACTTTATAGTGAAAGTGCCCTTGCATCTACTGTTTAATTAAATTTAATCTCAGTTGTAAGGGAGCTCAGAGGTTATCTAATTCAAACATGAATCCAGGATAAATGACCAACTCGTCAACCTCTGACTAAAAACTTCTGATTACTTCCTGTATTACTGGTCTAACTCATAACTTTTGAGATAGATAGGCTAGTATGTTCTAAAGCTAAGCCAAAATATGCTTCCCTGCAGTTTTTATCCATTGGGCCTGGTTATGCCTTCTGTAACCACATAGAATTAGATCTAACACTTTACAATCCTCTGAATACTTGAAGTCAGCTATGCTGGAGAGATGGGGAGTTATTATTATTTCTAGTTAATAGATAAGGTAACAGAATCAGAAAGATTGAGTTCCTTGTCCATGGTTACAAAGCTAGTCAGGGTTAGAAGTAGGACTCCAACCCAGGTCTATTGATTCCAAGTTCAATACTTCTTTCCTTTATATCAGTGGTTCTCAACCTGTGGGTCGCAACCCCTTTGGCGTTCGAAAGGCTCTTTCACAGGGATCACAGGGGTTGCCTAAGACTATCAGAAAACACATATTTCTGATGGTCTTAGGAACCAAGACACCACTCCTCTATCGTCTCCAGGCGGATCTGCCCACATGCAGATACGCTCACATACGAGTATGAAAGGGTCACGGCATTAGGAAGGTTGAGGATCACTGCTTTATACTATCAATTAGAAGGTATGTTCACTGTGAATAAGGATTTATTCTTTGTGTGTATATTCCCAGGCCAGAACACAATGCTTGGCACATAGCAGGGATTTGATTGATCTTACAGGAATTAGAAAGGCTCTTAATTTTGTCAAGACTTTCTATCAAAGTAACCATTATGGAATTAGAAATTCTAGTTTGAGAGTATTCCCAAAACTTTGTTTTATTTTTCCAGTTGTAGGATATCACTCACTAAGCCTGCCTTGAGACCATCTAAACATAACACGACATCTCACAGGCCCCTAGGTACCCTAATTCCACATTATTCATTTATAAACTTACCCATGTTCTTCATTTTTTTCTAGACTGATAGTAGATTTTTAATGTCCAATGAAGCTGGGCTTCAGTATGCTAACATTCCATTCATAAGTGCTGTAGTCATCACATTTCAAAGTAGTTTTGTAATTTTAATGATGAAGAAACTAAGACTATTTCCTACCTGATATCAAATAGTTTGTTAGTGATGTCGATTACAACTGAAACATTCATTGACTTTTTCACGTTCTTTAAAGTGTATTTTTGCCTCATTTCATCAATTGTCTGAGTATAGAGAGGCGTGAGGGTGTAGTAGAAAGAACACTGAATATAAGATTTGCTTGTTCTACCACTAGTTGTGTGACACTAGGCAAATCAATTAACTTCTGAGAGCCTCAACTACCTCATCTATGAAATGGTGATAACTAACTCACAGAGCTGTCAATAAGTCAAAGCAAATCAACGAGCATTTATTAAGTACTTCGTGTGCCATGCATTGTGCTAAATACTGGAAAGATAAAGAAAGGCAAAAGACAATCCTCGCTTTCAAGGATCTTTTATAAAGAAAATAGTTATTATACATTACAATGTAAATGTAATTATAATACAAATTACAAAGCAAACTTGCTACAATTCATCTCTTTAGCTTCTAAGCTGGTGCCCCTATCAACATATTTGGAAACAACATACAGATAAATCAGAAAAATGCTTAGAACCCTAGCTTCCCAGGTTGACTTCTGGGGGTGTGGGATGGGAGGAGAACACAGAGAACTTCAGTCTGATGCCACAGCTCATGTCTACCTCTGATTCCATTTTCGGTTCTGTCTGTTTTCATATTTGGAATGTCACAAATACAGGGCATACAGAACAAACATCAGTCCAACACCATGCTACATATGATCCACGAACTAACAATCGAATACCATTCACTTCAGAATCGAAGAGGGAACTTTCACTAATAGTGTTTCTTGTATTTCCATTGGTAACAATATGATTCTCTCAATGTTAACCAGGATCTCCACTCTCAATAAAACACCTCGTCATCCAAAAATATTTGCAGATATGCTCTCATGAAACCGATAATCAAATTACTCTCTCTGACTCCCTCAAATACATAAACCAGCCACCAACCAAGTGAGAGAGTCTCTCCGTATGCTTTAGCAATAAAGCACCAACCTCATGACAGAGGCAACATGGAGATTGGGAGAGGTTGTACAAGGAAACTTGTGCTTAACATGACTCAGGCCCACTCAGCATAGCTGTTATGTCTTTGATGCTTCTACACTTGTAAGATGCAGTCTCCTCATCTGCATTTTGAGAGTTAGCCTAATTCTACCTTAAATTAGCTTTGCTTCAGTAGGAAAAAATTGTTGGCTGGTTTGGTATTTTGTGGGCGGCAAACTTATTATGATGTTCACATTTATACAAATGACCACACAGTGGTCACATTTATACAAAACTTCAGGATCTGGGATTCTGAAAGCTCCAGGATAAGTGTTGACTTTGTTCCACTACTGTTACTGATTTCTCCTCCAGAAAGATTCAGCCAGGGAATAAAATCTGTAATAGAGATTCTTATTCCCTGGAACATTGTATAAGCCTTTCACCAAAGCTATCTTCCAATGTAACTTGGCAGAGCAGTTGGTTTTTATTCTCCTCCTCCTCCTCTTCCTCCTTTCCTTTCCCTTCCCTCCCTCCCTCTAGCTATCTATCTAAATTGGGACTTTAAGGAAGCTAGGGAAGTAAAGTGGCATGGCACAGATGAGGAGGGGAAGAATTCCAGGAATGGGAGACAATTCATGAAAATACAGTCAGGAGATTTTGTACATCTTGTGTGAGGAATAGCAAGGAGGTCTGTGTCACTGGGTTGCAAAGTACGTGGTGGGTAGTAAGATGTAAGAGGACTGGAGACATAGGAGGCAACAAAGATATAAAGGTATGAAGGGTTTTGAACACTAAACAGAGGATTGGAATGAAAAAAAAATATTTAAAGCCCTTCTCAATCTGGCTCCAGTTTATCTTTACAGACCTATATTATCCCCAGTTCACATACATATCCCAAACCAAATTAGCCTACTGGTGTTTGTTCCTCATACATAACATTCAGTTTTCCTTCTCTTTGACTTTGCATTGGCTCTCTCCCAAACCCAAATACAGTTCCTCTTCACCTCTACTTCTTAGAATTCCATGCCTCCTCCAAAGCTCAATTCAAGCATAAAGTACAGGAGGGTCTTTCCTGATCCTGCCCCTCCTTAGCTGCTAATTTGCCTTATCTTTACTTTGCATGCCTTGTGTACTGGCTATTTCCTTCAGCAGAATGTAGGTTCTGTGAGGGTAGTGACCACTTCATTTTTGTCTTTGTATCTCAAAGTACCTACCACTGACCTTAGGTTATGGTGGTATTGAGAAAAGAGTCCTAAGAATCTGTTTCTCAGTACTCTTAGATTTCTGCTTTAATATCTCAAAAGATCAATGATTCTATGGGTGTCGGTAACTCCTCCTACTAACAGATTACAGCCCTTACAAGTTTTAACAGATGTTCTTCCCAAGTGCCAATAACCCCCACACCCCAACATCTGATGGCAAACTTTCTGGATATAACCTTTTGATATCCTAAGATAAAAGTCAGAGAGTCTACTATTGTCAGGTACTTTGTCAAAGCTTTTATGGCTTGGTAAGGCCTGCCAAAATTTAGACTAAGTTGACATAGGCTTCAAGAAGTTAGGGTCACCCTAAACAAAATTAGGGTCTCAAAGTAGGATTTGATGGAGTATATACTAGCATTCTATTCCAGAAAAAAACAACAACTGTATTTCTAGATAGCTGTTTTCCCTTAATTCGTCCAAATTATGGCATCCCACTGTCTCTCCAGATTTGCTTTACCCTTTTGTCACAGGATGATTCTGTCTGTGCAAGCAAGAAAGTGATACCCTTTAACCACTTTATTTTATTTATATACTTCTAAATGAACAGGTATAATACATTTGTTTCAAAACAGTATAATAACTCTTCTCCTTATAACAACAAGAGCATTAAAGGCAATGAACTCCATTAAGTCACCATTATGAAGGAGGTTATACTTACAGAGAAGTCACAGAATTTAGAGTTATGGTTCCCACAGCAACAGTAACTGTCACACACTATATATACATACACAGGTAAGAAAATGATCGCCTTATGGAGGAATAGAAAATACTCCATATGCACAAAAGGGCAGAATTACAGCCACTGGGGGAACAATAACTTTAATATTCTGACAGATACAAATGTAAAAAAGCCTAAAGTACAGTCTACTGAGAGCTAGAGTTCTAATATTATTATCTCTTTAACCAACCTCCTCCTTGTCCCTGAAATATATATGTATATACGTACATTATACAATATAGATTACACACACATCCCATTTTATGGTTATATGACATATAAAAATGTGTACATGTACACATACAAAAGCATACTTTTTCCTTGATCACTAAAAATTATACTGATTATAGTGATTATTATTTTAATGGAAGTTAGAAATGAAAAAGCAAAATTTAGGAGGGGAAAAAATGTGCCATGTCAAATAGTGAAATGCTGTTCTCCTGACCAGGCATACCTGAATTATTACTCTGACCAGAATCTACCTTCTGTCATTTAATATGATTCCCCATAGTAGGTCCAATGAATGCTTGTTGATTATAATGAAGAATATTATTATAGGAAATCAATTTATCTCCATACATGTATTTCTCAGAGAGTGGTACTAGCAAGTTCTTAAAAAATGTCTGTGGATTAATTCTACATAGATACTTTAGGATTATCTATTTGGTTGGAAACACATTTTAGGAGGGAGTTTGGAGATACAGCTTTGGATCTGGAAACCATGTACATAGAGGTCATAGTTGAACTCATGAGAACTGATGAAATCACTGAGAGAGAGAAGAGGGTCTAGGACCAAGCCCTAAAATATAACCATAAATAACAATTAGGACAAGGATGACGACCCTGGAAGGGAGACTAAAAATATACAATCAAAATGTGGAATACCTGAAACACACACTTTGAACTAAATGCTTACTATATGTAGAACACCATCCTAAGCATGTGATTGATGCAATCTAGACAAGACATGTCCTTTGCCTTCAAGGAAGCAGTAAGGAGAGAAAAAACAGGTAACTATAAAATACAATATTATTAATTGTTTTGGATCTCTTTAATGTACCTAAGGGAAATGAGGTAACACAGTGGATAAAGTGCCAGATCTGGAGTCAGGAAGACCTAAGTTCAAATCCTGCCTTGGACACTTACTTACTCTGGATAAATCACTTAACTCTATCTGCCCCAATTTACTCATATGTAAAACAAGTTGGCAAAGGAAATGGCAAACCACTCCAGTATCTTTCTCAAGAAAACCCCAAATGGGGTCACTGAAGAGCTGGACACAACTGAAACAACTGATCAACAGCTATAAACACACCTAAGTTTCATGTGAGGTCCACAGTAGAATGCTGAAGATCAGAGAGGACATCGTGGAGTAGCTAACTTTTGAGGGAGACTGTGGGGTGTGGCAGAAAGAGCTCTGGGGGTTGAATGGACTTGCATTTGAATGCTGACTCTGAGTCTGACTCGGACTTTTTGTGGCTTTGGGTGAGTGACTCAGCCTTTCCAGCCCACGGTTTTTTTATTTGAGAAATGAAGGCAATGACTAGATGACCTCTGAGAGACTTCCAGACTTAGATCTTGAATCGTATTTTATGCTAATATTATTTGGGCTTTACCCGAGGGACAGAAAAGAATTCAGCAAAGTGGGAAGCAGGATATTACAACATGATGGAAAAGTCTGAGCAAAAAAAAAAAAACAAACCAAAAAACCCAAAACCATAGAGACAATATCTTTGGGAACAAAGAACTGTCTAATTCAGCTACGTAGGGACAAAGAACATAGAAGGAACAAAGGGAGTATTATGAGACAGACTATAAAGGTAGTGTGGTGCCTTCGAGGAAGGCCTTGAAATCAGGGGAAGGAGTCTGAACTTTATTCATCAGGCAATAGGAGGTAGTTAAGGGGGTTTTTTTGTTTGCTTGTTTTTTTTTAGCTATCTACGCATAAGAAGTTTACTCTGCTAGCAGAATGAAAGAGACTGGACAATGGAGAGAGTAGAGGCAGGAAAACCTGCTGGCAGGAGCCCATGTGGCTGGCTACCACACCTGTAATGTACGCCATCACCAGCTATATTAAAGAATTCTTTCCCTTCAGGGTCCAGCTCAGTTGTTAACAATTCCATGGAAATCCTCTACACACCTCCTTAATATCCCTCTCCCATACACTTGGAAACGGTCTCTCTCCCCTTAGATCTTTCTACCACACTTTGTCTGAACCTTGACTTTGTTCCTATTAAATTCAACCTCGTGTTGTAATTATTTTATACATGTTTTGTTCCTGCTCTCTGCAATTTGATTGCAAGATCCTTAAGGGAGTGTCCTTCTTTATCTTTTTACATCCAAAGCAAACACAGTGTCTTACACATAGTAAATATTCATACAACTTTAAAATTTTTTATTAACTTAATAATTTCCTCTACCTTTCTTCTCAGCTTTACAGCTAAAAAATAAACAAAACGTACCCAAACTTCCAACTGCACAATTAGGGATCATTTCTGGCCATAGAACCTGAGTATTTCTCAAGATTCAGTGACCAATACTATCGCCAGTAGCATCATTGTGTACAGTCTGTCACACCCAAACAGAAGGAACCATTAAAGATGGGAAGTATGGTTAAACAGAGCATTTACTTTCTTCACCTAGGATTTAATTAATAGACATTCATATCTCCTTTTAACTTAGTAAATGGGTACTCATATAATGGAAAGAGTATGGCCCCAACACTAACTGTGGAAATATGGGGAAGCTATTTCATCTCAGTAAGCCTGGTTTGGTTGTCCTTCATACAATAAGGATACTCATAAGATTTGAACAATCTCCCAGGGCCATTATATTCGACACACCATCAAACACTATATAAATACTGGTATCCTTGGTCATGTTGGAGTTCGAGAGGGGCAAAAATAATCACTAAAAAAAAAGGAAAAAAACAGAGATGTGAGTTTAGACTAATTTAAGATTTTTAAACCACAATTATACTAATCTTTATAAGAAATCAAACTCATTGTCTGATACAATATCAATGTGTTATTTTACAAATCTAGTAAAGATGCAGATTTTTCTTTTAGAAAGTATATGCCATTATAAGTGATTTTAAATATTTTATTCAATTTTTTTCTTGTAGTCAGATCAGAAAACTACTTAATGACTTTGCTATTTTATTTACCAAAGCTAATTTAAGTAGCTATTTAAAACTTTCAATTATTTTATTTAACTAAATCAATAAGAATTATTTTTGAATATTTTTCAGAATCCTTCTCTTCCTTTGAGGTCCAATTCAAATGTCATTTCTTCCATGAATACTTGCCCTGCCTAATACCCTAGTTGTTAGTATGCTTTTTCTCCTCAATTTTCCATTCTACATCCTTGTCTGTGTATATGTTGTATGCCCTAGGAGAACGTGAGGTCCTTGAGGATGGAAGCTCTGTTAGTTTTTCCCTTGTATGTCCAGTGACTAGTACAATATATAGCATATATATGGAATTTAAGAAACATTTGTTGAATCTGTTAAACTGAATTTTCTTCAACCAAAAGGAAACATAATTATTTTAACAGCACAAACATATGCATATTTTTTATCTTCAACTATTTCAGTTCTGTAATACAAGATGACTGTAAACCAATAAAAGATAGGAACATAAGTGTATCTAAATTTAAGGTTATCTAAAGAATAATAGAAAGTCAAATTATAAAGCTCCAAAAGCTGTCATATATTAATGATGACTTATTAATAAAAAGTGACATGCAAGACATCTCTGAATAAAAAAAGGCAAACTGTACATTAGCAAGAGTGAGAGTTAACAAATGGGCAGCCTGGATGCTCCTTTGAAGAGGATTAGCCCAGTTACTATGGGCTAAGCACTGAGAATAAAAACATAATAGCAAAGACAGTCACTTCCCTATTACGGCATCTGGTATAGAAACTTGCAAGGATGGTGAGTGGAGTAGCTTGGGAAGTAGCTTGACATATCTTCTAAGGACAATGGTAGAGCTGATTTGAACATGATTTAATCATAGTTCCAGTATTAATGTTTGGAGGGATACACCTCTAAGGGCTAGGTGAATGATAAAGCTATCAAAATGATGGCTGGAGAGTATGAAGTGAAGTGAAAAAAATGTTTGGGGCTGACTTGAAATAGTGGGACAGGTGAGCCAGGCACCAATCAGGACAGTAGGTTTTGCTCCAGGTCAAAAATTCCAGAGATGAAAGGATTAAAATAGTCAGGGCATGACCTCAGATTCTGATAGATGAATGAGATCATGAGCCCACAAAAACGTCAAAGAGAATTAGTCCTATATATTTTATTTTATGGTTATTCCAAGGGAGTACAATGTTTGATTGGTCCTCACCTTTGTGAGTTATTGTGCTCAAATAAATTTATCACCTGGTAAACAACTTTCTCATGAACTTAACTATGCTACTCCTCTGACAACAAACAGAGTCTAAAACTATAACCAAATCCTTTCTAATTTGTTAACTGGCACCAAAGCAGTAGTAGACATACATACATATGTCATATATATATATATATATATATATATATATATATATATATATATATATATATGTATATACATACAAACAAAATATAAATAGATAGAATGACACAATCATGTCAATAGAAGAAACTTAAAATATTAATTAGGCAGTTAATTCAGCCTTTATCTTCCTCTTTCTACTTACTCATAAACCAGGGGAAAAAAAAGTATGTTCATTCTTAAATTTAGCATTAGCCTGAAGCTATTGTTATTAAAACCTAGATTATCACTGTAATACAACTGCTTACTAGATGCCCTCCAATTCACTGATCTAACTTCCTCTAAAACTTCATCAACAAATATTGTTGTTGTTGTTGTTTTTTAGTTCAGAAAATTATAGGCATTAGTATAACATATACACGAATGCTTGAGGCACTTATTGTAATAAACAGAAAATCTATATCCCCAAGTGGTCTAATGAGCACAGAAATAAGAGAAGGAAGGAGATAATGGAATAAAGAATCACTGGACAAAAGGAATGAGCTGGACATCTAAGCTTTACTTGTCTGCTAAAGCATCATTATAGTATACAGTAATTTTAGGACTCGAGTTGTATGGCACAAAACTGGGATTCCAAACCGTTTCTGTCTCTTATTAGCTATGTCACCACATCTCATTATCCGTGTCACTTGACATCTCTGGGTTTCAGTTTATTTATCTGTAAAGGAGGTTGATATCTGAGGATCTTTCTGACTCTAACATTTTATCACCCTATGTAAAGCTGCTTATTTGACCTAAGAATTTAGAGCTAACCACCTGTACAGAAATTTTTAAGGAATGTGAAAGGAATGCTCACATAAGAGGGTCCCAATGCTTATGGAATATGACCCGAGGCTAACAGCCCTAGTGTGCTGTTCTAAGTGACAGTTCTTTTTAGGTACATTTCCATTTTCAGACAAGGGAATGATGTTTACCTTTATGATAAAGCAAAATAAAGAAAACTGTTCTCTCTTTTCTAAAACTAAATGAAACAAAATCAGAAGTAATTACAATTCTTGAAGTATCAGGTATCTTCATGAACTTAATATTCAGATTCATCTGGGGTTATTCAGTCAATCCTTTTTTTTTTCTTTCAAACTATCTTAGTAGGAAAATACAATTCTATAGTTCATTTTGCCCTCCTATCATGTGAAGTAAGGGAAAGTGAGTGTTACAATGGAAAGAATGCTGACAGGACTAAAGAGAAGTCGTTCCTGCCTCTGTGATGACCATGGCTAAGTCACTGAACCTCTGTAAGCCTCAATTTCCTTATCCATTAATTAGGAAAAAAAAGATTTATACTACCTACCCAATAGGGTTGTCATGAACAAACCACTTTTCAACCTTAAAATGCTCTCTCTCTCTCTCTCATTTCAAAGAGGTATCATTTAGTACCTATATGACCTTGGTCACTTACTTAACTCATCTGGGTCTCATCTGTAAAACTGAGGAGGCTGAACCAAATAACTCATCCAGATATAATTCTATGATTCTCTTTTGAGTGTGGCTTATATTCCAGACCAGTATAATGCATAGGCATTCCTATATTTAAAATCAAAACAAACACTTATCAGGGCTCATTTTCTCATGTGTAGCAGGATAGTAGAAATAATCTAAGTCAGTGACTCTCAATTTTTTTATCTCAAGAATTCTTTAAAACACTTCCAAAAATTATTGAAGGTCCCAAAGTACTTTTGTTTACATGGAATATACGTATGTATGTATATACATACAGGAAGACATCACAACACTCAGGGAGCCAAGCCCAACCCTGCTTGAGCCAGAGATTTTAGCTCCAGGGTGGCCCAGACCAGCAGCTGCAGGAGACTTCTGGAGAGTGCATTACCAGCAGCTGTAGTGGTTTCCAGAATTATCAACCAATAAATGCCAAAGAAAAAGTAAGAGGTCAGTATAGAACTCTGTTGGAACTGGAGGGGACAGAGGAATGGATCTGGCCTCTGCCCCCAGAGCTAGAGGTGGTGGATGTGCAGCAGCCCTGCAGTCACCTCCACATGGCTGCGTCAAAGCTCCTGGCCTGCAGATTGTAGGGGGGCCAAGCAAACATTAAGAGGATAATCGCTCTTAATTTAACCTGCCTGGATTTCGATCATGGTTTTGAGTGGTGGTCCTGAGGTGTGTGACCAGTGAGCCAGTTTGTGGGAGCTGCAGAAACAGCACCCTCCTAATAGCTCTGGCAGCTGCAAAAACCCCAGCAATTTGGGACAAAGCTCTACCCTCTGGAAGCACAGTTCTACTGTGGCAAAGAGCTCAAAAGTCAAGTAATTGAGCGGCAACATGAGCAAGCAAAGGAAGGAAAGCAAGCACAGCAATACAACTTTAGATTCCTTTTTTGGGGACAAAAAGGATCAAAGCAGGGAACAGGAGGAAGACAATGAAGTCAGAACTCCTGCATCGGGGGGGCGGAGCTAAGATGGCGGAGAGTAAGCAGTAACCTGAACAAGTTCCCAAAGAATTTCATCCTTGGGAACTAAAAAGTCAATTTGAGCGGATTTAAAAGTGACGGAGCCTATTGTGAGACGGAGAGTGACAGACTCCCAACCCAGAGAGGTGCCTAGTTGGGTCGGGGCAGGGAGAACAGAGCGCGCGGGAGTGG
>CM053589.1:106133504-106192853 GCA_028646515.1 Pseudochirops corinnae | reverse complement strand
AATTTTTCCTCCACTTCTATTATTTGGTTTTCAAAATCTTTCTTAAGCTGATCTATGGCTTGTAACAAGTTTACATTTTTCTTGGAAGCTTTTGGTGTGGGAGTTCTGACTGTGTTGTCTTCCTCCTGTTTCATACTTTGATCCTTTTTGTCCCCAAAAAAAGGAATCTAAAGTTGGACTGCTGTGCTTACTTTGCTTTCTTTGCCTGCTCATGTTGCCAGTCAATTATGTGACTTTTGGGCTCTGTAGCACTCTGCTTTCAGAGGGGAGAGCTTTATCCCAAATAGCTGAGGTTTTCACAGCTGCCAGAGCTATTAGGGGGCCTCCAACTCTGCAGCCCCTTCCAGCTTTGGCTCACTGGTCATGCACCTCAAGACCATCACCCAAAACCATGATCCCAATCCAGGCAGGTTAAGGAAGAGCACTTAGCCTCAGAATGATTGCTTGGCCCCCCTGCAATCTGCAGGCCAGGAGCTCTGAAGCAACCAAGTGGAGGCGGCTGCAAGGCCACTGCTTCTGCTGCTTTCTTGGCCTGGGGGCAGATGGCCGGACCCACTCTTTTTCCCCAAATTTAGCTGAGTTCTACTGACCTTTCACTTTATCTTTGGCTCTTATGGGTTGATAATTTTGGAAACTGTCACAGCTGCTGGTGATCTACTCTTCCCAGTACTCCAGCCATGTCTTGTCCTGGCCACCCTGGGGCTAACCGGTTTCAGGCCAGGGTGGGCTGGACTCCCAACACGCTGTGATGAGTCCTTACTTTCCTCCTGCCAGGCTGCCTTCAGCTGGAGGTTTGTTTCTCTGGCATTTTGTGTGTTCTGGAGCTCTAAAGTTTGTTTAGAGTCACATTTTATAGGTATTTGAGGTGGTTATAGGGGGAGCTTGCAGAGTTCTCCTGCTTCTACGCTGCCATCTTGACTCCACTCCCAAGTGATTGCCTCATTTTTCTATAGAAAAATTTCAAAGATAAATGAAATTTTTCTTGTGAAAATATGGAGGGTAGAAGGAAGAAGCAAAGGAGAAAAAGAAATTGTGCCCTATTTTAAAATGTCTTAATAATGCTTTTTTTTTCTTACAGCATATTTCCTACTCTTTCTCCCTGCCCTAAAAATGTATTCTCTCTTGTTACAAGGAAAAAATAATTAAGCAAAAACAAAAGATACTGAGAACTGAGAAGTCATCTGAGTATGTATTCAATATTTTAACCTATTAATTCCTACTTTGCTTTCTAGAGGAATTTATATTTCATTATCTGTTTTCTGGAATTATTATTGGTTTTTCTGTTTCTTAGAGCTTGCATTCTTTTTAGTGATCTTTTCATTTATTTATATCATTGTCATATATTTACATACATACATACATACATACATATATATATATATATATTTCTGCTTCTGGTAAATTTACTTTGTATAAATTAGTGAAATTCTTTATTTTTTCCTGAATTCTCCACATTCAGCATTTTAGCTTCATGAATTGTGCCCTGAATATAGTATATTCACCTTTAAGTGAATACCTTTATGACAGTTGGCTCTATGATGAGGACATTCCCATCTCCAGAATAAGAAGGGACGATGTCACAGTGGACCTCCTACTGTTGTTAACCACCTAGAGACATTTTTTCATCCTGGACTTCATCCTGTGTCTTCCTTTTACAAACCCCAGGACTCTGTAGCTAGATCCCTTGGTATCACCATCACCCCCCCACCCCTTTCTTTCTATCTGTAGTCCTGTCTCCCTTGCAGAAAAAGACCCAGGCATTCAATATCTAACCTACCCTCTTGCCTTTTGAAATAAGCAGACAATTCTTCTATTTCTGATAATAACAATAAGGAAACTTGGGAGTCAAGGGTCCTGACCTGTGATTTCAGTAAAATCAGGCAGGATTTTAAAATAACAATCAAAATAGAGAAGTTGCAAAAGGACAAGGATACCTAAAATTTATCCTTGACCTCTAATAAAAATGCAAATCTTGACCTGATTTTAGCTGTACTTTGTTAGTTCCTTCATGGATTTACATTTTAGTTAGCTCCTGAGACAATTTTGTTCCAATCCTGGTTCAGTTCAATTCTAGACCAAGCTCTCAGTCACCCATTTCAAGTAAATGGACCCAAGAGACGTCAATTCTAGGGTCATTTCTGTCACTCGTTAGCTCAGATGCAATGTGTCGCCATGGACATTATGCTGCATTTAGAGTCAGTCAGCCTGGGTTCAAATCTTCCATCTCCTAATAAATACCTGATGATACTGAGCAAGTCAAGTACCCCTAGTTTCCTCATCTGTAAAATGAAAGAGTTACTCTATGGCAGGTGTTCTTAACCTGAGATCTATGAACATAAAAAATACATATTTTGATAACTGCATTTCAATATAATTGTTTTCTTTTGCAATCCTATGTGTTTTGTTTTATGCATTTAAAAACATTATTCTCAGGAGTTTGTATGCTTCACCAGATTGCTAAAGGGATCCGTAACAGGAAAGAGGTTAAAAACCCTTGCCCTAGATGGATACTAGGTTCCTGGAAACTCTAAATCAATGTTACTTAGACAAACTGAAGAAATCTGACTAGATGATTACCAGTCATTTCCCTATATACTATTCCAGATTCAGTTTAAGATGATACCTAGAGCCTTCTCTTTGATAGCCTTACATATAGTTTGGTGTCTTTGGTTAAGGAAAGTATTTTCCTATTAGACCAAAAGAGATTTTTCTTCTTGACCAGCTCAGTCAATTGTTAAATTTATAGTGTGAGCATTTATACCTTGGAAATTGGGAAATACTAGAAATTATGATTTGACTTATTGTTTTGTTGATTATCCAGAAGACTCAAGAAAGTTATGGAGAGAATATTAATAATTCAGATGAAATGTAAAAAAAAATCCCTGCATATGTTCTCTTCCCATCACTTCCCATGGAACTGGTTATTAAATATGTTACAAGAATATCCCTTGTTTCAGTCCATCCTGCAATAATGTTGGCAATTATCTCCTTCATGGTTCCCCCCTTTGTATTCTTTGAACATTCCATCTCACCCATGACCCATTTATCTTTATCCTTTTTGGTATTCCAGCATGTTTATTAATTAGTTAAGTCTGTTTCTGCATTTAATTGAAGCTCAGTTCCTTAAACATTATTGTAAGCCAGAATTTGAATCCAGTCTTTGATGGCTGCCACCTTCTGGTATACAGTTTGTCTTTATTATAAAATTTTTCTCCAAAGGTAAAAAACAGGTTACTCTTTTTTTTTTTTTCCTGTTTCAAAGCTTCTGTCCCTTATTGGATACCCTGCTTAGTTTCTATTTTTCTGGGTCTGAGGGATGTCTCTAGCCCTCAGCTAATTAGTAGTGTTGATATGACTGACAAATTCTGAACTCTAAATGTTAACAAACAGAGATCAGAAGCCCTCCTCATTTGCTTGTTTCATCACTGAAGACCCTGGGGTCTCCCAGAATCCTGTCACTGCAATTTTACTATACAAAAATACTTCCAAATAGACTAATGATACAATTCCCACACATAATAAAAAGAGGATTTTTTTCTCAGCAATGGCTCAAAGTAACAATATTTTGCAAACCAAATTGTATCAATACTATGACATGAAAAAATCCCATACAACAATTATGTCCATGTAGAAATTCCTTTCAAGGATTGTGGAACTGAATCTTGTAAACTAAAAGTAAATAAATGAGTCAATTAAAAAAAAAGAAATTCCTTTCAAATGCAAAAAATGTTTTTGTTGTCATCTATATGTATAATTTCTGTATATGTTTGAATACAATGTAAAACAGTCTTAACATTTTTGGGTTTTGCAAAAGGTCATATTGATGGTTTTAGTTGGTTCCTCTTGCTGTATCAAACAAGTTTTCAAGTTTGCTAAAAAGGTTTTTAATCTTTGAGATTTGGTTAAGTGCCTAGTGATGGAACAGAGGTTCTATCTCATCACGGCTTCCTGCTTTCTATTTGAAACCACAAATGCTACTAAAATTAGTCTATGGAAACCACTTGAAAATGCATCTTCAAATTAAAGAGAAATTCACTTGATGGGGGTGGGGTGTGGAGAGGTGTGCATTCATGCTGTTCCATGATGTGGATATTGGTGAGTCCCTTACATGGGAAAAAAGTAGGCCAGCAGTACTTGTATGAAAACCATCCAGCAAATTGTGAAATGTAATTTTATGTAAACACTCTATTATAACACATACAGCTTTTGTCATTGCAGTATTTTTATAGGAGAAAATGGTGGTAAAGGCATTGGTATTTTATATCTATAAGAAAGAAAGAAATCTTTAAGTGATTTTCAGCACAATATAGGAGAAAGATAACCGACTGGTGTCATGGGATATGGATTCAAATCCTCTGTGCAATAGCAACTATCTCTGTGATTTTTGGCAACTCATTTAATCTTTCTGGTCCTCACTTTCCTTCTGTAAAATTAGGTGGGGGTTAGGCTAAAAGGCCTCAGAGGCCCCTTCTCGATCAAGACCTGTGATTTTTTAAATAAACATTCTAATCATAACTTTGGCAAGAAGAGCTCTCCTGGAAACTCAGATGTGGATTTTTTTTTTTCATTTTAACTTGCTAATTTTCTATGGTAAGCATCTCTCTTTATTTCAGTTGATGAAGGGGGAAAAGAAGTAGCTTTCAAAACAAAGCAAAGCCAAAAAAAATGAGAAAAGGAAGAAGAGGACCCATTTCTAATCTAATTCATTGGAAAAATAGTTATCTAAGTAAAATAACAGGATGCTACTCTTCTGCTTTAGACCTGGAGATCGTAGGGGGTCTCCAGAACAACTGATTGACGATAATTGGAAAAATTCTAATGACCTAACCAGTCTTGATTTCCTAGATCCCAGTGGGCTTTCTCTATTTCTAAATGTTTCACACCAGTTCATAAAATTATTTTGTGACTGATCATTTGCTCTGTTTTTGAACGTTCACAACTCTTGCTACACAAGGTAGGTTTTGAGAGATGACTTTAAGCAAAGCTTCTCAACTAATTACTGGCAATCTGGTGTGTTCTTCCTGCTTTGCTGAGTGTGGAGATAAACTGAAGATCATTTAATAGAGTTGGTGGTTTTTCTTTGCCTTTCCTGTTTGGAGAAGGACATTTGCAGCTGTACTTAGTCACTGACTCACAGAGAGCAGCGGAGGTTTTCAACCCTTTCATATCGACCTCCTAAACCCCAAGGCTATATTCTGTGCTTTCAGCGCGTGTGATGAAACCCCCAATGGCAAATACAGTGGGAAAAAAAAAAAGAAGGAACTTGTACGTTTCTAAGAACCCAGGTTTCAGGACACAAACATTGTAGACTGCAGTGTGAAAAAAAAAAAACTGACCAGTTTATAAAGGCAATGAATAATGTTATAGTTTTAAATAATGAACTCTTAACTTAAATTTTATGTAAAAAAATTTATTAAGCATCTATGCAAATAGATCATGGCACACTGTAATGGACGCTGGAGGAGAAACAAAAATAAATGGTTCATGGTCTATGTTCTTGAGGAATTTCTAGACTAGTAGGGTGATATAATCCATATAATAATAGACCACAAATTCAAACAAGGTATTGAGGTGGGTCAGAGGAAAGAAGAGTCATTTCTGATAGGGAGGATCAAGGAAGGCTCCATGAAGAGGATAGTATTTATAATGGGTATTGAAGGATAGGTAGGAATTCAATTGGTAGACATTAGGAGTGAGTATTTCAAGAATAAGGAATTGTTTTTTAAAAAATCGTGGTATTGGGAAAGCACAAGGCTAAATGAAATGCCAGATTATCTCAGTATTGTATAATTTTTATCAATGAAATCTCTACTTTAGGGAAATGATCAAATTATCAAAATAGAAAACACCTTAGGAAAATGTAGACTTTCCCGAGTAGTCTCTGAAGATGGATTGTATTATCTGTCAATCATAGTCATCAGTTTTTGTTTCTTATTTTGCTACCGGACCAAAATTAACTTAAGCTGAAGAATGTAACTTAACTAAACTTTCAATGTCCCTCTGTAGGAGCAAGACTCTATTCCTACAATGAAAAATGAAATAACTGAGGAAACAAAGGTCCATGCTTCCAAGTATATCAACGTATGAAGCAATCCATACATAAGAAATAGGGATCAGGCCTCCTCAGCTTGGCACTGGACTCTGGCTACAAGGGGAGACAGATTTTTATTCATTAAAAGTGAACAATTAACAGAGGTTAGGCAATCTGGTTTCTAATTGGAGGAAAGATTAGAGGCTTTCCCACTTGGAAGTGGGGAGAATGGGCAGGTGCAGCTCCCTAAAATCATCTTTTCCAAATGTCTGTATTTCATCAAAGGAACGTGGAAACAACTGATTGACCTGTATGGGACCAGTTTTCAGATAAAACATATGGGTTCTTTGAGATGTTTAATTGTAAGAAAACTACTTACATCAGTCTTTGGATCTGACTGGATTTTGGTCAGCATAACTCAGGGGTGGGGAACCTGCAGCCTCAAGGCCACAAATGGCCATTTAGGTCCTCAGGTGCGGCCCTTTGACGGAATCCAAACTTCACAGAACAAATCCTCTTAATAAAAGGATTTGTTCTGTAAAACCTGGACTCAGTCAAAAAGTCACACCCAAGGACCTAGGAGGCCATAGGTGGCCTTGAGGTCATAGGTTCCCCACCCCTAAGATCTTTAGGTAAGGGTCTCTAAGCAACAGATAGAGGTGGTCCAACTTTCTAGTCATGCAGGGCTAGGTTCAAAGAATGCAATGGAGTTTTCTTACAATTCCCATAATTGAATAAAGTTTTCTCACAGGACAGAAATTAGACTAGACCCCATAATTGAATAGAATGGGAACTGAGCTAACTCCAGAATTGACTCCAAGATGGAGTCAGCGTGGTTCACCCAATTCCCAAATTCCCAAAATTCCCACACTACCCCACACAGACTAGGCTGGCTTTTCCTTAAGACATTGAAACTGTCCTCAGGACTTAATCAACTCCAGGGACTGAAAGTTGATGGCCTTTCCTGGTGGCCTAACTTCAAAAAGCCAGGGCATGAGGACATACCATCTCTCCGCTTAGACTCTGACTATAGAAGATCAGTACGGAAAGCACAGGGAAAGGGATGCTATACTCAAACTGAATCAGTATTGTATCTTTCCTGGTATGGTTAAATAAACTTCGCTTGATCAAATGTGAGGTATTCTACAAGTATCTAATTTTTTTCCAATCTCTAACTTGAACTACGAGACCATCTTCAGTCAGACCTGTCTTATTATATTCTCCTGGAACCAAGAATAGTGCTCAGGACATAACAGACATTTAATAAATGTTAAATGAATAAGTGAAGAAAAAACATGAATGTCAAAGAGTGGTAGGCAATTGAAACAGTCACTCTCATCCCAATTGAATTAACTAACAAAATTCTACCTAACAAATAAAATGTTCACTTCTATCAGGTGAAAACATGTATTGAATCAAAGAGCATTGAACTAATTACAAGTAACCTAATTAATTAACTTGGAAAGGAGTGGGATGATTCCAGTCATTGGATGACATGAAATGATTCTACACAGAAAGTAATAAGATTGGTTTAAGAAACTTTGTTACACCCTATGGGGCCTGTATGAAAATAGAAAGCTGGTTTGGATCCCAACTTTCTAATGGCAAGCTCTGAGATTTAATCAGTTTGAGAGGGGGAGAAGAGGAAAAAGTACCTCTGTCTTCTCTCTACCCCACCCCACCCTTCATCAGGAGATGAACTTAGGAACTTTAAAGGGTCAGAAAACTTGAATTTCTTATAAGTACCTAGTGGTGTCTCCAGAACAGTACTAAATTGGTGGCAGCACCCATATCAAGAGCAAAGGACCAAGTGAGCGTACAAGGAAAAGTAGATTTGGGACTCTAAAAGTCATAAAGTACCTATAGGGGACTCCACAAAAAAAGAGACCTCCAGCAACCAGGACCCAAGCTACCAACTTGGCTTTCTGCCATCGCGTAGGCTGTTCCCATTCCTCACGTGCTCTCCCTCTTCACCTCTGATTGGAAGAATTCTTTAAAATATGAAGTCTCCCATAGGATTTTCCCAGTTAGGTTATTTTGTATGTAGTCTGTTTATACTTACGAAGTGTAAGTTATTTTCTTCAGTAGAACATAATCCTTGGTGGTAGGGGATGATTTATTATCTTCTTTGCATCTTCAGTAGCTAGTACAGTGCTTGACACAGGCCCAAAAAAAAGGAAGAAAGAAAAAGAAAGTGCTCAGTAAATGCCCTTGTGTTGAATGAAAAACAAGATTCAATGCAAATTTAAAGAAAATATATTTATTTCATACATATATGTGTACATATAATTTGATCTTATTAATACTGTCTTAGCTCTAAAAATGCAAATAGTTACCTTGAAAAAGTATTGAAGAGATAAAGAAAAGTAGCCCATCTGCTCTTATTTCTCTAGTGGGAAAACAAACAAACAAACCAAAAAGAAGCTGGTTAAGTCGTTCGAGGTACCAGCTAGTTCCCAAGCTAAGGCCAGAAACAAGACCTCTTTTCTCCCAACATAGTACCATACTGATTCACAATTTGCAGGATGTACTATAGTGCAGGGCCTATTCTGTTTATCAAAAAAAAAATATGAAAAGATTAAAGAAGGAAATGGAAAAACAATACCGTTAAACTTGTATTGCCTTCAGGTAGCTAACACCTTATAGCTTTGTCTTTGTCTTCCCCTCAGCCCATGTCTTATTAATATTGATATTCAATTAATATTGAACTCAACATAGGTATTAGATAGACATGCCTAAGAAATGAGAAGAAATAATCTGGCAGTGATTTCAGTTCATTCTGGTACTATCTGTAGAGATCAGGCATATTCTACAATTTATCCAAAGTCTTCAAATGTAGGAAGTCAGCAAAATAATTTAACTCTGATGACAATTTTTGGCCTTGCACATCTCCTAGTCAAGTAAAAAAAAAATCACTAATACTCGTATGTTAAAAACTCTTCTGTATACCTGCAGAATATTCAAGAAGTATTTTTTTTTCCTCCAAATGAAGCACCTGGTGGTATGGTACACTGGGTCTGCAGTTAGAACATCCTGAATTTAAATCCATCCTCAGACACTTTGTAGCTCTGTCACCCTGGGTAAGTCACCTAAACTTTGTCTAACTCAGTTTTCTCATCTATAAAATGGTATAGGGTTATTATGAGGATAAAATGAGGTAATATTTGTAAACCACTTTTGTTGTTGTTCAGTTGTTTCAGTCATATCTGGCTCTTTGTGACCCTATTTGGGGTTTTCTTGGCAAAGATACAGGAGTCATTTGCCATTTCCTTCTCTAGCTCCTTTTACAGATGAGGAAACTGAGGCAAACAGGGTTAGGTGACTCATCCAAGGTCACACAGTTAGTGTCTGAGGCCACATTTAGACTCAGGAGGAGTCTTCATCAGTTAGGGAATGGCTAAAGAAATTGTGATTCATGAATGTAACAGAATCTTATTCTTCCATAAAAACAATGAATATGAAGAATTCAGAGAAGCATGGGAAGATGTATAAATTGATGCAAAATGAAGTGAGAAGTAGGAAGATAATATACAGAATGACTACAACTACAGCAATGGAAATGGAAAGAACAGCAGTGCCAGAAATCTTGGAAAAGGCCATTGCAATTATAATGAGCTGGTTCTTGGAGAAAAGTTGAGAAGAGGCATGTCCCTCTTTTCATAGCTGGGGGAATATGGACATGGAATAATGCATATATTATTAAATTCAGTTAATATATTGCTTGGGTTTGCTTTTTTCTTTTCTTTTTAATATTTTGTTATATGGGATAGCTTGAAGAGTAAGATATACGGTAAGGACACATTCAGAAATGAAGATTATGGGAAAACAAAATTTTTACATAAAATAAATTTTTAAAGGGTAAGTCTTCACAGCAGCCTCAGTCATAAATCATATCATGTCTACAGTAACTTTTTCTTTTCTATTTGGTCCTTTTAAAAGTGGAAGAGCCACTGTATTTTTTATATTACATACCTTCCAATAATCTTGAGATGAACATCGCTGACATCCTATTTAGAGTAGTTGGAGTTACTTGTGCTTTTTTCTTTTTTATTTTATTGTTGTTATAGGGTATGCTAGAAGGGAGGGATACAGGAGATAGAGAAGGGAGACAGAGAGACAGAAACAGAGACAGAGAGAGAGATTAAGAGAGAGAGACAGAGACAGAGAGAGACAGAGAGAGAGAAAGAGATAGAGAGAGAGACAGAGAGAGACAGAGAGACAGAGAGAGACAGAGAGAGAAACAGAGGCAGAGACAGAGAGAGACAGAGAGACAGAGAGAGATTAAGAGAAAAAGAGAAAGAGAAAGAGAGAGAGAGAGAATATGTAATCCTGACTTAGAAACTCTACTTCATAGTTTTGTGCTATAGGCATTTGCTTGTTTTGGGGGATAGGCCAATCATTCCTAAACACTTGGGGTTCTTTGTTAGGTTCAGGATATAACTGTTTATTGTGCTGATTTTCTATTTAGAAAATTGGCATCTATGCATTTTTTTTTAAGAACTCAAAATCAATGAGTCATAAAATTGTAAAATTTTAGAGTGGGAAGGGACCTTAGAAGCCAGTTAATACTTTCATTTGGCAAATGAGGAAACTTTGGCACAGAGAATTATCTGATTTGAATAGAATTTAAAAGTTAATTAGCATCAGTTCTAGAACCTTTCTTCTAATTCTAAATCCAGCTCTCCCTGAATTTTTGAAAAAAATTAACCTGTTATTTATATCACAAAATAGACACTACAAGAATCGTTATTTCCATTTTACAGATGAAGTGACATGCCCACCATACAACAATAAATGTCAAACACAGGATAAAGGCCATATCTGTCCTGGCTCCAAATCTAGCAATCTTTCCATTATCATACATTTCCTATTATTAGTTTTAGGAATGAAGAAGTTAATACTAAATATATGAACTTATATAAGGTGAGATTTCTATACAAAGGGATAAACATTGGATTTTGTTGATTAGCTATGAGAAGTTTTAAAAACTGTTTTTAAAAAAGTCCCCTTTAAATGTCAACAGAAAGTAAGAGGTTTTCAGAACTAGATAAAATTACAATCAACCCTCAGCTCCACAATGGGTGGGTTTTTTTTCCCTCTCTTTCCAAGAAAGGCAAAAAACAGAACCCATAAGGACCAGGTCTCATATAAATTAAAGACAGATGCCATGAAAACTTTATTTTGTGATGGAACCAAAAAGACATGGAAGCATTTTTTAAAGTTAGAGTCTTCTATTAATAATGGTTACATACTCTGCTCCAAACAAGGCACAAGGAACAAGAAAAAAATCTTCCTTTTGGTTTTGTAGTATTAATCTGACACATGCTATAAGGAGCAATGAACAAAATTATAATTCCAGTACTTATAACTAATGGCTTACACTATTTGTACTCTGAAAAATTGCATCAAATTTTATTTGTTCAAAATGGTTGTGAAATGGGATATCCCAGTAAACTGATTGTTGTGATTAAAAAATAACTCTAAACCTGTAAGCCATAATATAGATTGGCAATTTTCAAATTAAAATTCAACAAAATATTAAATCTAGATTGAACACAATGGAATGATTCTGAAGGTACTTTAAAATTTGATAATCATCTAGATTTGGTAATATAAACGTAAATAGATGTAGAAATTATTATGTCAGGATGAACTTTCTGTGTTGGCAAAGTAGGTCCCAGTTATGTGATTTTGGGCTCCTGAAAATCACCACTCCCAGACCAAAAACAAACAATTTTTTTGACTACTCTGTTGCCAATATTTGAAATTCTACCCTTGGAAATTATTTTTTTTTTGCTTAAAAACATCTTGTACTCTTAAAATTTGTATACTTTTTGAAGAAGCACCATATTAAATGATTGTTGTTCAGTCGTTCAGTTGTGTCTGACCCTTCACGGCCCTATAGATCAGTGGTTCTCAACCTGTGGGTTATGTCCAATTTGTAACAATGAAAATACATCCTGCATATCAGATAGATGCATAACAGCAAAATTACAGTTATGAAGTAGCAACAAAAATAATTTTATGGTTGTGGTACCACAACATGAGGAATTGTATTAAAGGGTCATAGCATTAGGAAGGTTGAGAACCACTGCTATAGATGATACTTCCCATGGGGTTTTCTTGGCAAAGATACTGTAGTGGTTTGCCATCTTTTTTCTCCAGTGAATTAAGACAGAGGTCAAGTGACTTGCCCAGGGTCATACAGAAAGTAAGTGTCTGATGCAGAATTTAACTCAGGTCTTCTTGACTTCAGAACCAAAGTTCTATCCACTGAGCAGATCTAGCTACCTCCTAATCATGTGTAAATACTTCATTATGTATTAGTTATATGGCTATTTCTTCTCATAACAAATAGCTAATAAAAGATTCTAATGGATTGGAAGTTTTAAATGAATGAATAAAGCATTTATTATGCACTTAAGGGGAAATTAATAGAAAATAAAATAATCCCTGCTGTTGAAGAGACTGCATTCTAACAGAGGAGACAAAACACATAGAAGTTCCCAACTTCAGGTCAGATGGAAAAGTCCCATAAATGCAGAGGCAAAGCAGGTGGTAATGACTTCTTTATTGTCACTCCCAATAATGAAATAATATCAAATTCTAATGTTAAACCGTTTGACAATGCCAAGGATTTTGATGGAAACATCTTCCTTTTCTGACTCTTAAATACATGTGGCTATAGCACCTAGAGGAGCAGTTACTAAGCTATGTCTCCATAGAGACTGCTGAGAGCAATCCAGGACAATTGTTTGAGAGAACTGGGTTAGAAACATTGTCATTCCCAGGCTCTTAGGTTCAGGGTCTTGCAATGTCTTCAACAGGATGTGAGGGAAGATGGCGGTCAAGGTGCTGTGTTGGTGATGGCCTGATTTTGCCAGCACGTGTGTGTGTGTGTGTGTGTGCGCGTGAGTGTGTGTGTGTGCGTGTGAGTGTGTGTGAATCACTCATTCATTCATTTATTTGTTCATTCATATATCTGGCCTTTCTGATATCCTTGTTCTGTGGGTGAACAAGTTTCATACTGTAAATTGTAATGCCACTGAGCTCTCGTGTTGGGCACTGATTATATACTTCATTTTCTCATTTCCTCCCTTTAGCACAAATGTCACACCTCTAAGACTGCTGTTAATTCTGCCTTTTTCTTTTCTTGCCACATTTCATAATTGGATACTCATACCGGTTTCCTGCTTAACAGGAAAACCAGTTATTCATAATGTGCCTAACTGGCCATAACATTATGTACCCATCTTTTGAAAGGGTTGTAATGCCAGCTGTATTAAAGGCTGGCTTTCTGGACTCCCAATGAATTGTGTACCACACATAAGCTGATGCTGAAATGCATGTGGAATATTAAATAAAGTAGTTTAGATTTATTTTGGGGTTACAAACCCTTTCCTAGGGAAATGATTTTATTAGTTTTATATGGCTCCCAAATTAATCTATTAAGACACTATGTAACATTGGCAAATAATCATTATACCAATGATTCTCTAAAATTAGAAAATAAATACTGCCACTGAGCAGACCTAGCTCCCTCCTAATCATGTGTAAATACTTCAATATGAATTAGTTATATGGCTATTTCTTCTCACAAGAAATAGCTAATAAAAGATTCTAATGGATTAGAAATCTTAAATGAATGAATAAAGCATTTATTATGCACTTAATGGGAAATTAATAGAAAATAAAATAATCCCTGCCGTTGAAGAGATCGCATTCTAACAGAGGAGACAAAACACACTTAAAAGTAATAATCCAGAATGGAGTCAGTAGCCAACTCATCTCAAACAAAATTTTTAAGCATTCTGAATTTGACCAGATAGACATATAATCAAAAGCAGGAACTGTTTTTCACTCTAGTCCCAGATGTGAAAATAGCAAATCACTATTTTTTTGTCCTAACAGACATATGATCACTTATACTTTAAAGACAACATAAATGGGGTGTAAGGTCTAAGTGGGAGGAAATTAAGATTTTTTTTTCTTTTGGAGAAACACGGGAAAAACTTGTCGGAAATGTTAATCAATAACAAGAATTTATTAAGTGCCTACTATGTGCCAGACACTGTGCTAAGTGCTAGGGATACAAAGAAAGGCAAAAACATAATTCTTTCTTTCAAGGTCTAATAGTCTAATGATGGAAAAAATATGAAAAAAACTATATAAAAATATAGTGGGAAAATGTAGGTAATCATATATTTAGGAGGGAAGTAGATAATCAACATAGGACAGGTGCTAGAATTAAAAGAAATCAGAAAGAACTTTTTGGCAGAAGGTAAGAATCTAGCTGGGACCTGAAGAGAGTTAAAGAATCTATGAGGGAAAAAAAAAAAGCTAGGAGGTAGAATGAGGAGAGACAGAATTCTAGGCATGAGGAACAGCCAGTGAAAATGCACAGAATTGAGAAATAGAGTGCCTTGTGAGGGTGATAGCATATCTTGTACTCTGTAATCCGGTTTTACTGGATTATAGTGTTCATAGAAACAATAAAGTTGAAAGATAGGAAGTGTTTAGGTTATGAAAGATTTTTCAAAAGCCAAACCAATGATTTTATATTTGGTCCTGGGGGCAGCTAGCTGGATCAGTGAATAGAGCTTCGGCCCGCAGTTAGGACGACCTGAGTTCAAATCTGGCCTCAGACACTTAACACTTACTTGTCATATGACCTTGGGTAAGTCTTAACCCCAACTGCCCTGCCTTTCCCCCTCCAAAAAGCAAAAACAAAAAACAAAAATATATTTGGTCCTAAAAGTTGTGGGGGAGCCCCTGGAGTTTATAGAACAGGAGATTAGAAGATCAGATCTATACTTTAGGAAGATCTTTGATAGACAAGAGGAAAATAGACAAGAGACAGAAGATGTAAGTCAAAGAGACCAACCTATTGTAGTAGTGCAAAGGGCCTGCTTCCGGGTGGTGCCAGTGTCAGAATAAATAATGGTCATATATGACAGGAATATTTCAAAAAGAATCAACAGAATTTTCCTTGATAAAGTGAGGCTACTTCTTCATGTGATATGGACTGAAAGAGGAAATAGTAGCAGAATGCATCGGAGTGATATAAGATTAGGAGGGAGAAAAGAAAGAATTCTTTGTGAATAACTTCATTTTTTTTTAGTAAAATATAAGGCAAGAACCTGTCAGAAATATTAATGGTTCTCAGTTGAGGGTGTAAGGTCAGAGGGAGCCATGGAAGGCTTGAGGAGTGATGAGATGGTCTGAAATAGCTGTTGTGGTGAGTGGGATAGTGAAGAGATAAGTAGGGAGATATATATTTTTTTTGAAGTCCCTTGCTGCAATAAAGGACCAGTTGAGATCATAACAGATTCAAAATAGTTTCATGATTTTCTCCAGCTATGTTCAGTAGCACACGCATAGAAGAGAATGTAGCAGAAAGTGGGAGTGATTTCAAGCTGTAGCTTAGAAGGACAATATTGGCAATAGCGTAAAGGACCAAAGAACTAAAGACAAGAGAACTGTAGCGTTCAGTTGGTTTACCAAGGGGTCAGTATGGTGAAGGGATTGGCATACCCAATTCAGGGATGATAGGCTGGGAAAGAACTAAAGGGTTGAATGATTCGAAGTCATGGTGAAGTTAGAGAAAAAGGGTTTGAGGGTTCAAGGAAGATGGAGAAGTGGAATAAGGAAAGATTATGATCAGATAAAGGAATTTCAGAATTAATGAATATGGAAATAGAACACTCATTGATGGTATTTGGGATGAAAAATATCCTTCATCCTTAATTTAGTAAAAAGAAATGAACACAGAGATCTCTTAGGATAAGAACAGGACTTTATTCTCTTCCTCAGGAGAAGAGGGCGGTCTTCTCCATGACTCATCATGGAGAAGAGGCCAGTTACAAAAGATAGTACTGGAATTTATAACCTAACTTCATCAAGACCTCTCCCTGACTGTTTCCCCTCTCATTGGTGGAGAGGCACACTTCACCAAATACTTCTCCAACTGGGACAGCAAGGAAAGATAAGAGGAGGGTCCCACCAAGGTGGGAAAACAGACAAAGGAACATAAAAGTGATTGCCAGAAGCAATTTGAAAAGTTAACCACCCCAAATTGAGAAGTTTTCAGTCATCCCATACAATGGTAATAGTAAGATCAGGACCACTTCTCTATGTCTTGGAGGTAGGGTAGAAGAATAAGTCATGGCACACAAGTATGTTAAGGCACTGGGATGTTGGAGTGTTTGAGGAAATATCAATATATTTGGTAAAGTCCCCAACTATGGACTGGAGTTGGAGAGGAAAGAAAGATTGTAATCTAGACACTTAACTTTAGGAAGGAGAGAGCATTTCCTGGAGATAACTAGATAATAGGCACCATACCTTCAATTGAGTGATAAATGCAGATTAAATATACCTCAAAGGAGAAGAGGTTACTGAATCATATTGATAGGGGGAGAGTCTGGAAATAGTAATGGGGAACAAGAAGTATTCCAATTTCCTCACATCAGCTAGTGAATTGGAGGCATAATAATAAAGTCCAACCAATGGGGCAAAGGGTAGTCAGAACAGCTGTGTTATTAGGAAGGAGTGAGGAAAATAAAATGTTAAGGTGGAAAGCAAGTTTATTACATATAGATAAGGCATTCCAGAGAACATAATAGAAAGGGATGGTTAATTTTAGAGTAAGATTTTTAAGATGAGGAGAATGAGAAAAAGGGAGTGATCAGTGAGCAGTGGGGAATGGTGTTTAAACAAGAGCAGCTGGTGGTTCAGAACCACAGGAATATTAAAAGAATCATGGAGTGGGAGTATGTTAATCATTGAAGAGTCAATTCAGATAGGTTGTCATCCTCCTTTGTTTGGTTGAGGGGTGGAGTCCTCCCAGGGCATGAAGTGGTATGTAGATCAAAAGTGAGAAAGGAGAGATAACCAGCCTGGAATTGTAGGAGCCCGGGAGCAAGATGACTAAAATTCAGTTTAATTCCACAAACATTTATTAAGCACCTATTATGTGAATGGCACTGCAAAGTATTGTAAATGCAAAAACATCTATGATGTCCCTGTCTTCAAGGAACTTACATTTTACTGAGGGTTATACAACAAACAAAACTAAGTATATCTCAAGTGTATAGAAAATTACCGAAAATAATTTCAAAGAAGTGGAAAGTACTAACAACTGAAAAATTGGGTGGAATTAGGAAACACCTTATATAGGAGTTAAGTACCTATGCTATGCTTTGGAAAATAATGGGGATGCTAAGAGGCAAAGTTGAGGAGGGAGAGAATTCCAGACAAGGTGAGACATGTAAAAACGTGGAGACAGAAGATAGAATATCTTGAGTAGAGGACGGGTAGCAGCCTGTTTCACAGGAAAAAAGAAAAAAGTTAAGGGGAATAAGAAGAAATAAGATAGATGAGGTAAAAGGGAAGTATATACCACATGCATTTCAGCATTATTTTGTTAGAGTATTTTTTTCCCTGAAAATTATGAACAAAAAGTGCAACCTAAGGATTTTATATTTTAACACAGAAGCAATGAGGATCCTTTAAAGTTTTTTGGTTTGTTATTGTTGTTGTTTTAGTAGGGAAACCAAATCATAACTGTATTAGGAATATCAATTCTGTAATTGTGTGGACAAGGAATTTGGAAAGAGAGAGAGTGGAAACAGGGAAACCAATTAAGAAGCTATTACAATAGTTCAGATAAGATGAGTCAAGGGATGGAAGTAGGATAGAGGCTCTAAGAGGAGAAGGAAAGAGAAATGTAGGAGAGATGTGGTAGGAACAGAATCAACAAGACTTGGCAACTGACATGTGGCGGGGGAGAGTGACAGAGATGGAAGATTCAAGGATAACCCTAAAGTTGAAAGCCCAGATGACTAGGATGGTAGTATCCAGAGCTGAACTTAAAAAAAATACATATATTGAATGAGGAATAGGCTTGGGAAAACAGGTAATTAATTCTATTTTGGACATGGTGATTTTGAGATGACTGTGGAACATCCAGGTGATGGGGTCTGGGGTCAGGGAATAAAGGTCACAGTAAGGACAAAGAAAAGTATTAGGAGTAGTAAGGCAAAGGATTGAGATTAATGTGATCAACTAAATATATTTTATAATCTTGAATCATAGTGTTAGAACAGTTACAGATCATGGTAAGATCAAATGAATAATCATACCTGTATGTGGTTGAGGTGGAATGAAGATGAGGCCAGGGGTCTTTGGAAGTTCCTGAACTGAAAGTCCAGAATATTCAAAGAAACATCAATGTGTGCTTATAGTCCCCAGGTTTGAGGTCAAGGGTTAGGACATGAGTGTGGTACACTGTCTGCACCCTTTGTGACATCACCTCAAAATGAGGAGAAGGGAGAGAGACTATCTCGAAACCAGAGACAGATTTTTGTAAGACTGGACAGACCTGAGTCCTGGGTTTCCTAAGAAATTACATAACCTAGGACTCTTCCCCCCTTCCCTTGCTGTCAATCAGCCTTAAGCCCTTTAGGAATTTTAGGAATCTCTTAGAGCCCTTCCCCCTTTTGGAATGGCTATCCCTTATTTCTTTGCTCCTTATCATTGGAGGAGATTTCGTGCTCAGATTGTAAACCCACCTCCCAGCCGATGGGAGAAGAGGAGGGGTTGACTGCATTAGGGTATAAATTCTTGTTCAGTCTTCTGTAACATGCCTCCTCTCACTGCTCTATCATGGAGAGGACTGCCCTCTTCCCTCAGGGGAAGAGAATAAAATTTTCCTGTTTTTATCCTGAGAAACTTCAGTGTTTTTGATTAAATTTTGAATATTGGGTTTTTTTTAATCCCACACAGATTGAAAGGAAAACTAGGAATCAGGTACTAGAACTAAAGAAAGAGAGTGAACTGAAGGCTATGACTAACAAGAATTTGTATTGGTCGACAGATGGAATGAACTTCTAAGAAGGAGAGTTATATAAAGATCTTGGTAAAGGGACAGACAGTATGGGAATGATAATGAAGAGCAAGTGGTAAGCATTTATCTTTTTTCAGAAGCATGAGAAGAAGGCACATCAAGTACTAGCAAGAGCAAAGGATCCAGGGTCTTCTAGGAAGAGCTAGGTTTTTGTTGGCACAAGATGAAAGGAATGTGAAGTGTGGAGATCCAAGTTAAAAGGAAATGTTATCCAAAAAGGAGGAGTTCCACAGTGTACAATGGAATGCGAAGACAAGAGGACAAGACTGTGGTGGGATCGGGGTTAAGACAGATAAGAGTGAGAGTATGGCAGAAGATAGGAGGCAAAGAGTATTTTCAACTCAGCAGACACTGAATTGCTGGGGTAAGAAGAGGGTAAAGTTAGAAATTTGCTTACCATAGCACAGAATGAACATTTGATTGGGGTCACCAATCTTTGGTTCTGCAATGATGAAACACAAAATTGTTTCAGACTTGGGGCAGCTAGGTTGGCACAATGAATAGAGCACCGGCCCTGGAGTCAGGAGGACCTGAGTTCAAATGTGACCTCAGACACTTGACACACTTATTAGCCATGTGACTTTGGGCAAGTCACTTAACCCCAATTGCCCTCCAAAAAAATAAAAAATCATTTCAGACTCACTGCCTCTGACTCCCAGATTGAGATTGAATAATGATGTAGGAAGTGGTTTAGATTTAAAATATAGTGATTTAGAAGGAATACTGAATTCTTCCCAATCCAGAGCCTGATCCTAAAATGGAAGAAGATAAAACACAAGTAGGAGATATTCTGAATTGGCACAGGCACACACATCCAAATAACTAATGTAAAGACATTGTCTTTTTAATGAATTTCACAAACATGAGCATTTCCATTAGCAAAGAATAGAAAGATTATATATGAAACTTCAATGTTTTATAATACACAGATGTGTATGTTTTCTTTCAAAGTAGTATGTTCTGAACCTATTACTATTTTTTATCTGAACAGAATCTACCAGTGACATTTCAACTTAATGAGTTGAGACCAATAATAATAACTTCCATTTATATAATGCTTCAAGTTTTGCAAATCTCTTTGTTGCAAGCACAGAAAACAAAAGATTTATTATGTATCTACTACTCTGCGTGAAGCCCTGTGTTAGTTACTGTAGATACAAAGCTAAAAATAAAATAATCCCTGTCCTCAAGGAGGTTACCTGCTACTGGAAAGACAGGTATGTCATGCACAGAAACAGATATAATAGTGGGTAGATGATCAATGGGGCAAAGGATAGATCAAATAAATTGTTTTAGGAAAATTGCAGCAGGCAGAAAAGCTAAAGTAGCACTTGAACTAAGTCTTGAATGAAGATTAAAAAATCGGAAAGACAGAAACAAAGAGGGCTATATATTCTTAGTATAAAAGATAGTTTTGTGAATAAGATTCGCTCAGTAATCAGAGCCTCAGTCAGACCACCAAAAGCATTAAATTAAACACAAAACACAAACCAAGGCGCAGAGTTTCCATCTGGGGGCAAATTAGACTTGGGGTAAATTATTTTTCTGTAATTAAACACTATAATGCAAAGATCGCCATTCTGTTCATTTCCAGTGCTTATATTATGTGCTGTGAAATGTTTAGTTTTTTGTTTTTGTTTTTTTTTTTCAAACTGTAGGCTGTGTGCATAGAGACCCAGTAAGTTCATGGTGAAATGAAAAGCTTAAACATACTCCATAAAAGGTGGAGGTAGCATGGGTTTAATGTTTAAGGAGAGATGATTAAAAACTGAAAGTTTAAAAAGATCCTGTCATAGATGATGTTTTAAGTAACTGAAAAAAATGATTTTATTTCGATTGTTTCCATAAATAAATGGGATTCAATAAATTACAGTTACTCAACATTCTGGTAATATTAGAATAAAATAATAAAAGTTAATGTATCTGATATTACTGGATATTTTGTGGGTGGCAAATTTCATGGCCATTAAAGATCCTACTTCTAATTCCTTCATGAGTGATGTAGGGCATATTAGTAGTATGAAAGAAGGAATGTTTATAGGAAAAAAAAGAAGGAAAATACAGTTTGACCTTAGGAAAGTAACAACTTTTCTCAACTTCGGTTTCCTCATGTATAAAACGAGATAGTTGGATTAGATGATTTCTAATGTCCCATCTAATCTCCAAAAGTCAGTTTCTAGAAACCTCTGACCCAATATACTTGTCCTTCAGTTTAATTTTTCTGACCCACTGACTAAAAAATACAAGGTAATCCCCTTTTTCTCTTTTAATATGATATTTTCTCTTTGTTTTGCTATGTATTGCAGTGCACATCTCTCATTACTTTTCTCCTCTCCTTTCTGTCTCCCTCTTTTATCTCTCTTCCATCCTTTTCTTCCTTTCTTTCCATTCTTTCTCTCAAATGAATTACAATTTTTCCTTATTTGAACTTTTCTGTTCTTTATTTTTTTAAAGCTGTTGAGTAGAATATCTAATTTTAAAAAAGATGCCTTATACTTACTTGAATTGTCTTCCATGCCCCCCAAAGTGACTCTTCTTCATAGAAAAGCAAAATAATTTTCCTCTTTTTTTTTTTGCTTGAAACTAAGCATTTTGCTCAGTGTTAAGGTCAGACTCATTTTGATTCCACTGACCTACTATTTTGCCTACAAAAATCTGCAAGCCTCATAATTGCATACTGAGCTTACTTGCTTGTAAATTACTGTTATTATATATTTATATGGCACCTTCTATTTTCAAAGTGTTTTTCTGTCCATTAATTAGTAGATTCTTAAGTACTTCCTCTAAAGACCAGTATTTTGATCTTCACTTTGTAGACAGGTAAATTAAAGCTGAAAGCTAAATGTCATGTACAGTCAAGGAGTCAAGATAGGGACTTCATGACTTAAATCTATGTCTTGTCTTTATGCATTAGACCAAATTGTTTTAATGTCATTGATATATTTTAAATTCTCAGAGGAATCTAATCGATTCAAAATAGCAATGTCGTTAGAAACAGCTTAGCTTTCCTCCTCTTCCCACCCCCTTCACCGCTTTTTGGGTCAGTTTGTGCCTGATTACCAAACCTCTGGACAGAGCTCTAGCTAGCAATCTTTGTGCCTAGGGCAAGTAACACAAACTGTGCCCAGGGCAGGAAGCATGAAGTACACCCTCAATTGAGTAATGGGGTGGCACTGACTCATGGGGAGGAAACATTCTTGTCAGTGCTGGCTTGATGACACCAATATGCAGAATTTCCCTAGAGGTCTAGTAGTAGAGAGGGGAGAAGAGAGCTCACCCTAGTCTTTTATCTGGTAGCTTGTTATTTTGACTTGTTGCTCATTATTTTTGTGTTGTTTCTCCCATTAAACTGAGATTCTTGACGGCTTTTGTGTTTCTTCATATCTCCCGTATTTAGCACAGTGCTTGGCACATGGGAGGCACTTAATAAATATTTATTGGCTGAGTGACTAACCAGCTGATGGATTTAGGTGGTCTGTTCACAGAAGGCCGGAAAAACAGTCATTTGAAAGGTTCCTCTGTGCCCATAAAAATGAATGGGGACAGGAATTTTTGACCCAGGTCTTGCAAATTCAGAGGGGTCTCCTTCCTTTATTGAGTTTACAATAGATGGTTCCTTTATCCCACAGGACCAGGGTGACTAGAAAGTAATTACAGGATATTCTACTTTAGCTGCTATGGATTACTTCAGCAAGCAAGGCAGCATTGTTATGATTCCACATCAGTGACTCCACATTGTTGTTTATAAATGTGTTGCAGGCAGTGCCAATTGTGATAACAGGTAAGAAAATCCTGGCCAATAGTTTGCTGCTTGAAATTGTAATAAGCTAATAAATACTATTAAACTACCATTCAACTAAGAGGAAATATCTCAAGAACAGATGCATGAAAAATAAATACGTATGTAGTTCTGGTAGGGAGACCAAAACAAATGTGGTGACGGAGAAACACCAAAATAAATTAAATTATATTGGCGACATGATGGTTCCTCCCAGACTAACCATCTTGGCGCTAACATTCATTCAGAAGGCTATAGACAAAAGATTCTCTGTCACAAAACCAGATTATTACCTACACTATAGCTAATTATAATTTGTTTGGCTAGTGCTCCTTGTTATACTTGGTAAGGAACAGATTTAAGAAATCAGATACAGTAACAACATCTTAAAGTTTTATTGAGAGTATATTATAAACACAGAACTATTCTAAGAGCCTCTAGGATTACATGGGAAAAGAAAAAAAAATGTTTTACTATGAGTTCTTTTGGCAGAACAAACTATTAGACCAAGGTTTACAATGTTTAGAAGCAACATTAAAAAAAAAACAACACAAAAAAACAAAAAACCGAACACCTACAGTGTCTATCTGTGAAGAATGGAGATGATCATGACCCTAGGTGACTATATTTTCAAATATTCACCTCTCATTTTATATAATGTATAGAGTTTTGAGTCTTTTAGTTTCACAGTCTACAAAAATCAAAGAATACGGCTGATAATTCTACTTAGGAAGGAAACGAGGGCTAGAAGCTTTGTGCATCATTTGACTGCCTCCTGTGTTACAATCATGGTAGCATTCCTCTTATAATTTATGCTTGCTTTTTTTTCTTTTTTTGCTTTTTGCTTTTTGGAGGGGGGAAGGCAGGGCAATTGGGGTTAAGTAACTTACCCAAGGTCACAGGGCTAGCAAGTGTTAAGTGTCTGAGGTCAAATTTGAACTCAGATCCTCCTGACTCCAGGGCTGTTGCTCTATTCATTGCACCACCTAGCTGCCCCTATGCTTGCTATTTCTACTCATACTATTAATACTCATTTTTTTTCTGTTTACCCCTGAAAATTTTTCCATGCTGTATTTTTTTTCTTATGACGAACCCCCTCTAAATTGGAGCTACTTCCCCAACTCCTACTCCTGTTACGTGAATACTTCATCTTCACGTTTCTAGGGTTAACCCTGAAGACTGATGAGGTTTTTAGTGCTTTTTTTATCAGTCCCCATGATGGGACTTTCCCCTGATTATCAGTCAGACTTAATGAGCTTTTATAATGCAGGTTAGCAACAGTGGATAGAGTGCTGGGTCTGGAATCAGGAAGACCTGATACAAACTGTGTGAGCCTGGTCAAATTATTTAACCTCTGTTTGCCTCAGTTTCCTTATCTGTAAAATGGGGGTAATAATAGCACCTATCTCTAAGGATTGTTGTGAGGATCAATTGATATAAGATTTAGTACCATACCCAGCACTATAGTAAGCACCATAAAAATGTTAGTTGTTTTATTATTATTATTATTATATAGTGAGATCAGCTGATACAGAAATAATCCCCCCCCAAACTGGGAAAGTACCTAGCCCTTGCACACACAAGTGCTGCCAAGGGTGGGGCTGTTCTTATTTTTGTTGCTGTTGTTATTGTTGTCGTTGAGGGTAATATCTTGACTTGCTTGTGAATTGGATTTAAGTGAGGCAAAATTTCTTCTCACTTTTCCCTCCAGAGTCTTTTAAGTCCAGCCACAAGACAAAGGAGGACAAAGGTGATGGCCCAGGATGCAGTGAGTGACCTTGGCCTTTCTAAATTTTCTAAGCTTCAGTTTGTCTGAGGCAACACCCATTCAAGAGTGGGTCTAAACTTTTTTAAAATAGTAATAAATCACAGAGTAGCTAGGCGGCAAAGTGGATAGAGTATCAGACCAGGAGTCAGGAAGGTTCACCTTCATGAGTTCAAATACAGCCTCAGACTCTTACTAGCGGTGTGACCTTGGATAACCTTGTTTGTTTTAATTTCCTTATCTCTTATATGTGCTGGAGAAGGAAATGATAAACTACTCTAGTATCTTTGCCAAGAAAACCACCAAATGGGGTCACAAAGAGTCAGACATGTCTGAACGAAGAAATTACATACCAACAACACGTAGCAAAGGGCTAACAATTCATAGCTGTTGTTTGTTATAAGTCCTTTCCTCTCTTCATGGAGTTCTCATGGAGCTCCTTGTAGGTGCCATTCTTTTCTAAATGCCAAGGGTTGGCGTCCTTGTACAGTCTTGAAGCCTCCTTCCCCCACATGCCTCCCAATTACCAGCATGTAAACTATCTTCAGCCATGGATGCCCAGAGATACTACTTGCAGCCCTAGGGGATTGCTGATTGGATTCACAGATATTTTGACCTTTTAAGGTCAAAATTGTACCTGGACAATCATGAAAGAGGAGAAATTCTTACTCCTTCCCTTTCTCTGCAAAGGCAATTGACTCCCAGGGGTCCATCTTCAGTAGATTTGACCACCACTCAACTGAGTCAGTCAAAACTAATTTGTCATTCTTATACATGTGACTGATTTCATATATGTGGGACTGATTCTCTTTAACTAATCTCTATCTCCTGTGTGATGTCACTTACTTTAATGTTATGACCCAAAGTCCTTAAATTCCTTTCAAATAGATGAAGGGCTAGTTCACATCTAGCTTATTTTTGATATTTGATTGAGTTCAGACATTTTGAGAGTTTTGCAATTAAGTGGAGGGGAGTGTGGCCCTACCCTTATGTATGTTTTGCTCCAAATTATTTCTAAATACTTCTATTTATAGGTATTTTGATTATTTCTTACTTTCTCTTTTTTCTTTTCTCTTATGCCAATTATATTGCTTTATTGTTTTTCTTCCTCACTTTTCTCACACATCTGAGGACCATCCTTTCTTCCTTTCTTTTTTTTCCCAGTAGAAGGTACTGAAAGAAAAAAAAAAACACAATGCATCCTAGTTTTAGAGGCTCTGTTTTCATATCCCAGTTATTTACTATTTGTATGACCTTGGGTTAGCCTCTATCTTTCTGGACCCATTCTCCTCAGTTGTAAACTGAAAGGGATCAACTAGGTAAATATCTAAGGATTCTTTCAGCTCTAGCTCCTCTGCTTCTTAGTAATCATTTATCTCTCCCTCTCTTAGGGCTATTCATATGTAAAGTGTTCTGCAAATCTTAAAATGCTGGCTATTTTTATTATTATCATTAATTAATGCTTTATCCTGGAAGAACATCCTTTCCCTGCTCTGAATGTTTGCCTCCTACTACCGCTGAACAAAACTCATTTTGTTAATTTTGGAGAAATAACCAGGAAGCTACCCTGAGTTAGGCTCACTCATGAAAGTATTTTACTAAATTTAAATATTAGTGGAATAAAATAGCCTAGTAGAAGGGCTGTTTCCAGGAGAATTGGTTTCTCTTTTTAGTTTTGATTGCTTTAATCCCTTCCTCATTCCTAAATACTCTCTAAATTCTTCTGTCTAGTTTTTGAGGCCCTCTGTAATCTAGTCTTGCATTACTTTTCCAACATTATTTCCCACTATAACTCCAATAGAACTTTTCAACTCTAGTCAATTCATTGTCTTACAGATCTATAGTGCTATCTCAGTGGAAATAAATTTTCTTCTCCTCTTTACCCATTCAAGTTCTATCCATCAACTGAGGCCTTAGGCAAGATTCATCTTTTCCAAGAAACTACTCCTTGTGTTCTACAGAATGTTATTCTCCATATTCCCCACACTTTTCCTGAAACACTCTATTTTTCCTCTGCTGATATTTAAAATGCTTACTTATATTCCCTCAGCAACACTTCCACTCTTTACTCTCTCCAACTACATACTCGGCTTTTAAAAGAAGAGACATAACTTGAACTGGGTAAGATGCTCTCCTAGCTCAATACTGAATGCATAGTCATACAATTGCCAAAGTAGACAAAATCTTTGAAGTCATCTACTTTGATCCATAGCAGGTACTCAATAAATACTTAAACACATTTTATTGATACCTTTCATTTTTCTATTACCTGCATTTCCAAACATATCTTCTCCACTCCTCACTACTCAGAGAGCCAGCCTTATATCAAAGATTAAAAAGGAAAGATGGGAGAGAATCAGTTCAGCAAAAGTAATGGAAGCATAATTTGACTTTGGCAATGTATTCAGTATTCCCCACTCATAATTCCCCACTTCTGCAAAAAAAAAAAAGGGGGGGGGGAGGGAATTAGATCTTTCCCTGACAGCACTCCCTCTCTCTGTACCTTATTCCTCTCTTCTCCCCTATTTGTGCCGGTTTTGTTGATTCATATATTGTTTACTTGGTTCCTTTTACTTTACTATGAATCATTGTTTTTTCTTTTGATATAGTAACATTCCATTCAACCACGAACCAGGGTTTATTCAGTCCATCCGCAATCAATGTCTATCCCTTTGATTGCCAGCTTTCTACTATGAGTATTCTGGTGCATATGAAACTTTTCTGCCTCTGACCTCTTTGGGGTGTATAACTAGCAGTGGGAACTGAGTCAAAGAATACGAACATTTGAGTCATTTTCTTAACATTAGTCTGAATTGTTTTCCGCTCAATAAATATTTTGTGATGGGGGCGGTATGAGAATAAGAGCAGAAGGAGGAAGGAATAAAGGGATGAAGAGAGTTAAAACAGTGAAATAACATGTAGAGCAACATGGGATAACAGCTACATCAGTAATGGTGAACAAAGCGTTGGTTCTGGGTTCAGGGGACTTGGGTTTCGATCCCGGTTGTGCTGCTCCGTACCTCTGTGGCTTGGCTAAATGGCTTATCTCTTAAGTTTCAGTTTCTTCATCTGTAAAACAAGGAGCTTGTACTATATCCTGTCCAAGGGCTCTTTCAGCTCTAAACCTAGGATCCCATGATTAAACCTTGCCCTGCTTCAGGTTCTAGTCAGTAAATGGTGTTCTTGTAATGTTTTTCTATAGAGATGTGTGAGAATAAACAAATAAATGATGTTAATTAACATTTACGCTTTATATTCATTATCTCATTTGAACCTCACATCAGCCAGGTACTATTATTACATTTTTACAGAAAAGGAAATTTGATCCTAAAAGACCTAGGTCTGTCTATTGACCGCAAAAATTTGCTTGGTTCCTCCAGGTACTCTTCACTTCTGGTCCTCCTCTAAGTGACTTGTTCAAGGTTACATAGTTATCACATCTTAGGCAGTATTTGAACTCAGATCTGCCTAATTCCAAGTCCAGAATTCTGTTCACTAAGTAATCTAGCTAATAGCTGAGGTGTTGTAAATGAAGGCCCTACCTACAAGAATGGAATTGTTTAGTTTGTACACTGTTGAAAACTTCAAATTTAACGAGCATTTATTTAGTGTGTCTGCCCTGCGCAAGGTGCCAGGACTACAAAAAACCAACAAAACAGGATTACAGCCTTTTCAGGTATTTATTCCCGTGAGCCAATCCAGACATATCCAGCCTGAAATATCCTCTCTTCCTCCTCGGTCCGTGGAAATCCAGGCACCTGAGCGTAGCGTAGAGACTAGCCGACGCGCTTTTGTCTTTTTGGTCGGAGGCAATTTAAGCTTCTCGGGCCAGACTGACTGTTCCCCTTTAAGAGACTGCTCGCGTGTGAGTGAGTGAGTGTGTGTGTATGCATGTGTTAGTGCTGGGAAGTTGCAGCTGTTGGTAGTGATGCCTGCTCCGCTGCCTCCCCTTTCGCCCCTCCCGCCCAGCAGCCTGAGTCCCTGGGGGAGAACCTTGGCAAGCTCTCCTCATGCATGAGCGGCAGCGGCCCCAGCCTCCAGTGCGAGACGAGCAGGTGAGCTGAGCGAGGAGTTTTCCGACCAGGTTGCACGACTGGGGAGGCAAGCTGAGTGCCCTTCACCGGAGCTGGAGCCTTTGGCTCGGCTGGGTTCCTGGTGAGAGCTGACGTTAGACAGGTAAGGCAGGTACCTTGAACTCACTCGAATCTCTATCTGTGCGAAGGGTTGGATGGGAGACTGACTCCACGGTTTCGTAGCGGACATGAAGAGAAAGTTGGTGATGGGAGAGGGAGACTCGCCCCTTTGGGATGCAGCCCTGTTGGAGTCCTGTGGCTGCAGGTTGCCTGAAGCGCTTTTAGCACAGGTAGCACTGATCGGCAAGGTAGAATAGGTGTACAGAGTTGGAAGAGGACATTGGACTGTTGAATTTGGGCTAAGGGAGGGAAACTACGGGGAGAAAGGAGCTTAAGTTGTCCACGGGATCTTCTTTGGCGCTTTTAAAAGCATACAGAGTCCACGTCGAGCGTTTACGGACCGAACCATTGTAAAAATCTCTACTTTTCCCTGCTGTGAGGTTAGATTATTAACCCAGGTTCGACGGCTTTGAGGCTTACCCCAAGCGTAGACCCGGTGAGTCCACTTTGAGTAGTTCTGTCTTTGGGAGATTCATTTGTTTAGCAACATAAGAGTAGAAAACACTGTTACGCAAATTACATACTTCCTCTGTGCAGACTCTCAGGAAAACTATAAACTATGTACTGAGCCAGACTTTATGTATGTAAAGGTTAAAATAACTGTGGCTACCACTCCGGGCAACATTCATATTTGCTAACCAAATTATGCATTATCGAACTTTAAACCATCCGAATTTTTCACATTCATTGTTGTATCTTGTCTAAATAAAGTTTAGAGGAAGTCTTAGAGGTGTGAAGATCTAGACATTTAAACATGTACAGGAAGTAATATTTAGCACAGTCATAGTGGAGTATTTAAAACTCTCCTATAAAACCTGATTCAGGAATATGCAGAATTGTAAACTGGTTTTCTGTTGATTTGACTTTTAGTTCTCCCCTGAGCATTTGTTTTTGTTAGACTAGTGAGACTTTAAAAATCTGACACCAGGCAACTGTTAATGATTTTCTTCTTTGATACTGAAGAATAAAGTTGTTTTAAAAATTAATTTATATGTATGCCAAGGTAATCATCAAATGGATATTTAGTAAGCTGTCTAGAAAGCTTTTTAATCTGTCTCTTAAAATGCTTAAACATTGAGACCTGACATCTCAGAGAGTTTGAAGGATATATTGTGGAAATGTCAGATTCTAAGGAGATAATAAATATTTATCAAATTAGAAAGCATATAATAAAATGTTAAGGAACAGTATTTTATGGGACTACAAGCATGTGTGAGTGAGTGTGTGTGTATTCTTATATGAATATCATGCAGTCTTACTTGATAAGAGTAAATTGTTTTTTTAAATCCTATTCTTTTTCTACTGGGTGGGGCAGGCCCTGTGGTACAGATGTGAATCTGTCCATGCCTTCTCACCTTGTGTGACTCTTGTCAATGTATTTCCTGAAAATCCTCCTTAAGAGTTTCACTTAGTGTATTCTTGATTTCATGAAGTGTTGTGGGTACCAGCATGTGGGCTGTCCATTGGTTTTTACTACTGGCTTACCTTTTCTGATCATTCTGATCATACTTTAAGATAACATATTTTACATTTCTTTTGAATCACTTTTCACAGGCTCAATTATGGTTTGATTTATTCATATAGCTCATGCATGTCTCTGCCTTTTATGTGACCTGAAGCTCTAATTCTTCAGAAACTATAACCTACCCTGCTTCATAGATATATTGTGTCATCCCAGGAATATTGGGGTGAAAAGATGGGCCTTTGTTTAGTGAGGAAGCTTTGGGTTGTTATGAATATTGTACAATTTTAAAATATAATCTAGTTCTCTACTCTTTTCATCCTATTGAATTCTGATTACTTTTGATTGTCCATCTGCTATGATTATCTAAAATAGTAATGTTGATAGTGCTGATAGATGAGTTGGGTGGTTTCTCCAACTCTGTCATAGACCTAGGCAACCAGAATGTAAGTTCTCACCTTGAATAAGAAAATAAATGGCAAATTTGAAAGACAGTATTGTTTGTCATATTTCTATAAGGTTTCAGAAAGATCTAAAATGGAACTAGAAAACTGCAGTTAGTGACTTTACAGGTAGATTTTTCTATACAATAACATTTTTGTCATAATTAGTTTTCATTCCTATGAAATAGAGGTCATTATTGTTACTTATAAAACTAAAATATATACAACCTAATATTTATTGGTAGAATTTGATGAGATATTTTTCAAACTTGTCCTGTACCTTGGTTGGTGGGAAAAGGCCAGAAATAGTATAGCAAAACAGAAAGAAATTCAGAATTTATTAAATTTATGGTTTAAGTAAATGATCTTTAGTGGCCTGACCTGTAAATTGTTTTAGCAGATATCATCTCCTTGACAAAACTAATTATTCACCATAGAACAGGAAAGGACAGTAAACTTTAAGAATTCCAAATAATTTTTTCTACTGGAAGCAGAGTATTTCTTTACAACTTCCTAATCATTGAATATGGTTACATTCTAAAATGGAGTTTTTAGATCATTCAATAAATATAGTTTCATATCTGCCAGACATATTGAATGGGATATTCTACCTGGATCACATTTAATGCCAGCTTCTAGTATTTTCATTTGGCTATAAAATAAATGACACCCAGAACAACTTGTTAGAAAACTTGAAAACCTTTCTGGAAAAGAATGGTCCTGAAAATACTACTTTGGATTAAAAATGTCTTCCAAGGAGACTGATGAAATAGTGGAGCTGTCCAGAAAGACCAAAGAGTAAGGAGCATAATAAGAAGGAACTCTTGTCTTTACGACACCAAGTAGAAGAATAGTCAAAAGACCTAATTCTGTTTCTAGATTCTACTAATCCCCTCTCTCTCCTTTGGTCAGTCATGTCATTTTTCTGAGCCTCAGTTATCACTGGAAAATGAGTTTTCAATAGATAACTTATTAAGTTCCTTCCAATTTCAAAGTTCTGTTTTTCTAAATACCTTATATTTTTAATAGAGAAAAACACTGTTGGGCATATAATAAAGTAAGAGAAATAGGTGATATATGCCAACCACCGGTCAGACTCTTCTTCTTATGGGACCTTTCCTTGACTCGGATCAGCACAATTCTTCCTTCTCCATCATTATTTTGGGTACTCTTGAATTATGCTACTAGTGGGGGCTCAATAATCTTTCCTCTTAGAAGTTTTTTGCAGTTTAATTTGAATGCCAGAATCACAGATGACAGACTAATAAGTGTTATTCCTAGAATCAACCTTGAAAATCATCTAGTGAGTAATTTGAGGTCTAAAGGGTCTTAGCACCATTGGTGTCTCAGAAAGGACTAGTGCTCCACTATCCAGATTTTTAATCCAATGCTTTTTCCATTTCCATAGAAGAACTGCATTTTTTTTTAATTTATGAGATTTAAGTCTTGTCCTCAAAGTCTCCCTAGAATACTGATACCCTTTAAGTTTTCATGACTGATATTATATTCAGTAAATATATTAACTTACTAGTGATGATACCAATAATGTTAGGCACTGTCGGTGTTGATATCATACATTACCAATATATGTGAATTTTGCTCTTATTGTAGCCCTCATTCTTTAGATAACAATCTGTTTTGACCATCATAGGTAATTTTAGTTCAATTAGAGAGGGAAGTCCACTTCCAAGAAGTGTATCCCATGAATCAGTCAAATTCTTTCCTTCTTTGCACAAATAGACTAGCAAGAATAGTGAGGTAGGTGTAAGCTGTAATATTTGCAGGCAGGGGAGAGGGGATAAGGAAGGTTTCCTGGAGAAGGTTATACCTTACTTAAGCCTTGAAAAGAGAAAAAAAATTCTGAGCAGAAGGAAGGCCATTCTAGGCATGGGGGATGGTTTGTGCAAACACAGAGCTAAGACATAGAAAATGAAATTAAAGAAAGAGCTTTATTATGGTGGATGAAATGGATTTTAAGAGTCACTTTTCTAGAGAGGGGTCTTTACAGATGATTTGATGTAAAAAATAGGTCTGTTTTAACTTATTTCTCCTATTTAGATTGTTCCTTAAAGGCAGGGCACTTTTATTTATTAGTGTTATTTTTGTTATCTCCATTTCCAAGAACAGTACCTGACCTGTTGTAGCAGCTTAATAAATCCTTATTGATTGAACAGTTAAAAATTGGAAATAAAGAAACATACTATACACTCAAACTAACAAAGTAAACTGTAACATGGACAAATATAATATTCCATTTTTAGGTTCAAAAAATAAACTGCCTAAATCAGGATTTGATTTGACCACTTAACTACTTGTATGAATATGTGCAAGCACCAAGAACCCTTCCAACTCTAAATTCTATGTGCTTACTCTAAATCCTAAAGTCTCTGCATATGAATTAATCATATTACATATACTTAATAATCATATAACAAATTCTTGAATTTATCTTCCTTTAATACAACTTATATGTATTTTGTGAAAATGTTACCTGAAACCAAGAAATTAATAGAGTAATGGTATTATTTTTGGTGGAGGTGGGAGAATAAGTAGAGAAAGAGATCATAAGATAATCTTTGGGAAATCTTCCAAACATTTTGGGGAATTTTTGATTATGCCACATATTTTATATAAAGAGTCTCCAAATTATGTGAATTGAAAACTTATTAGCAAAGAACAATGTCTCACTTAAAGCACAAACACCTACATTGTTGGGACTGTTCATATAACTTTTTGCGAAGATGACAGATTTCAATGAAATCTATATTTTGATTATCCTGCAAGTGACATTTTACTCACATTTACAGTTTCATCAGAATATTTGACTGATTCTTCTTCCACCAAAAAAGCCTCCTTCTTTATAAAGCACTCATTCTTTTTAACCTTGCTTGCTTTTTGACTGTTTTGCTCACTTCCTTATGTGTTTGATATTTTGAGTCATTCAGGAGACCTTGGCAGTGGTTATCCTCAGAATTTCAGACCTGTCTAAACAAGTAACATTTCTCTTACATTTTCCTCACCTTCCCATGTGAACTGGCACCCTAATACCTGGTCTTACCAAGTCTTTGAGGCATAGAAGCTTTGGATTGAATGGGATTGCAAAGATTGTCTAGTCTAACCTTGTCGTTTGTAGAGCAATCGGGGAGGGAGTGGAGTTATTCAGAAATGTGGTACATTAGCAGTTTACAGGATTGATCTGAAAAACACAGCAAATGGGGAGAAAGGTACGCAGGCAATTGCCTTTAAACAACATAAACTATTTATGTGTGAGGGGAAAAAAAGAGACTTTGCAGGGAGGGTGTGGTTCTGGCCATTATTAATAAATTGGTTTTTGAGACATTTCTTTCACTAACTTGTTCCTCCCCGTTTCTCAGAAGTCTGTTTTCAGTCATTTTTAAAATTTATATTCAACTGCTCGATTACTAGAGTTTTGAGATTATTGCTTTTACTCAACGTTCTGTGTCAATAATGTGCTGTTGTTTGAGTCATTTTTTTTTCTCTTAGTAGAAGAAAGCTCTTATTAAATACATTGAAATAACTATTGGGTGTTTTTACTTCTTAAAACTGAAAACAATTTCAATAACTTTTCTGTTCAGAAAGGATGGTGAGGAATAAAGCCAATAAAAAAGGCATCATATGTGGTGATTTTATTTTGTTGAAATACATCCATTTTCTTCCCTTTAATTTCTCTGCAGTCTATTTCCAAAACTAACTTCTCTTTCAAGAGAAATGCTTCCTAATAAATGTCTAAAATAATTCTGACTTTCTTAAGCAGTATGATTAGCCATCCATTCTTCTTTGGAGGCAGCACAGCATAGAACAAACAGCTCTGAACTAGGAGTCAAGACTGGGTTTCTAATCCTGATTTGGCCAAGGCCATTTTCATTAAATAATTTCAATTCTATGGGACCCTGTTTCCTTGTTCTTTCTAGCTCTAAAATAAAACAGTACTCTCTGAGATTGTTATATTGTAATCTTAGGCCTGAGTGCTGAAGTGAAATCCTTAGAAAATACAGATTATTTTGAACTATATGAGAGACAGGTATGGGAGAGTGGGGGGTGGCCCCTGGGAAGCACTTGGACAGAGACGGACAAGCTGAGAGAGACAAGTAGGGAAAGAGACACAGTCAGGAAGGCACAGAGAGACAGACAGGCAGAGAGACACCCAGACACAAAGGTAAGAGATACAGAAGCACACACACACAGACACACAGACACAGACACAGACACACACACACACACACACACACACACACACACACACCCTTGTATATATTGGCATAGACATTGTCTGCCTTGATTGATTGATATATTCCTTTGGTGACATTTCCATCCATGTGTGAGGATGAGTAAATGTAACTGGATACTTTGGTAAAATTGTCCTTCCTTCACCTGACCCAGGTGATGCAATAACATTACCTCTCCAAAAGAAGCCATCTGTGGAGCAAGCCAGGAAATCATTTGTTTTAAGTAGATACTAGATTATGGTTTGTTCACATGAGATATAGACTTTATTTAGTTTTATGATAATATTTTTTTTCTCCTGCAGGTGAAAACGTATTGGCATTTCAAGGCCCAGACAAAAACACGTGGGTGTTTGTTGTGGGTGTGGATGTAGTTGTGATTTCATTGATTATAGGGAGCTTCCCTATGGGGGAATTGAGTCTGCCAGTGCAGATCAGTAACTATTTAACAACTTCTAGTGTTAGCCAGTAGCCTGGGGCATTGAGAGTGACTTTTCCAAGATATACCACAGCCATTGTGAGGCAGAGGTGAGACTTTACTATGAGATGCTTTGGGTTTTTTGTAATCTAATGCTCTTGAGTCTTGGTACAACAATAGAGTTAATTCTGGAAAGATGGATAGAGAGAGAGAGAGAGAGAAACAGAGAGAGATGATAGATAGATAGATAGATAGATAGATAGATAGATAGATAGATAGATAGATATAGATATAGATATAGATATATCTGAGATGACATGAGTTGGATCCCTCAAGGGCCTTGTATAGCTGATGTTATCCTCGAATGATGTTTTTTCCCCAAAATAAATGCAACTATTGGTTAGCAATTTCAACTAAGAAGGCAACTAATAACTTTTAACAGACTGTCTCCATTTTATAAACTTAAAGAGCTAAAATGCTCTGGCTCTTTAATTCTGAGATGTTTTCTTTCATTCTCACAAACATAAGGATGAGAACAGACGTGGCAGAAGGTATCTATGTCTGAAGTGTCAGGCAACCTAAAGTGGGAGGAGCCTCATTATAACTGAAATCTGATGCCCCAGATATAGTTCTAATGCACCTTTACCAATACTCATCCAACTTGTTATTTCAATAAGTTTATTACAGTAAAAAGCCAATTATTTCTCTCCTCTAACTTTATCTTACTTATTAATTCATTGAAAGGAAGGGAAGGAAACATAAATTTGCTGAGGTGAACCCAAAAAGGCCTATTGCCTTTTTGATCATGTACTAGGCAAGTGTATAGAGTGTTGACACTCTTGCTTTGCCTTGTTTCCTTCTATTGACCAGAAATTCCAAGAAGGAAAGCTGATCTGGCCTTGGAGAAGGCCTCTTTTGCAGAGGTGGGAAACTATATATTGTGTACACAGACTTTGTTGATGGTTGGTTTTGCTGAACTGCCCTTTTTTTTTTAAAGATGAGATTATATTTGGATATGAAAGTGATGTAAAAACAAGATATATCAAAAAATAAGTTTATTATTGCTATAAAAAAAGAAAAGAAGATCCAAATGATCAAGGCAGTCTGTTAAAAACTGAACACTGATAAGTGTTTTAGTAGGCAGGAAATATTTTTTTTGCTTTTTGGAGGGTAGAATGCAGGGCAGTTGGGGTTAAGTGACTTGCCCAAGGTCACATGGCTGGTAAGTGTTAAACGTTTGAGGTTATATTTGAACTCAGATCCCCATGACTCCAGGGCCAGTGCTCTATTCACTGCGCCACCTAGCTGCCCCAGGAAAGATTTTCTAAAGCAGATCAAATTCAGTAGCTACTGAGCTATGAAAGCTCTGTTCGGTTTCCTGAATTTTTGTCCTTCCTTTTTAAAGAAATATGAAATATTAGCATTTAGTCAAATAGCTAATAATATAATACTAATTAAAAGAACATAAAGACCATAAACAATACAAAGTTCTGAAAAGAGTAGTAAAAGCTGAAGTTGATTGTGTGTCTATATCCCTGCACTGTGCCATACTTTTTCAGGCTAGACAGAGAACCCTTTGGGATGCTGTAATCAGAGAAGGTCTTCTTGAAATAAGTGGGGGTGGGGGGGGGAGGTCTTCACTGAGCCTTAGAAAGACAAGGAGGACTTGGATAGCTCATTTTACAGATAAGGAAACTGAGGAAAACAAGGTAAATTGACTTGTCTAGAGTCACGGAGCTAGTAAGTGTCTGAGGCTGGATTTAAACTCAGGTCTTTCTGATTCCAGACCTGATACTCTATCCATTGTACCACCTACCTACAGATGACTCTAAATAAATAAACTATTTTCCTGTGCTTGGTAAAAGGTCATAGGATAAGTTAGGCAAAATCATGGGTAGCAATTACAGAAACTAGGTACCCTTCCCACGAGGAACAATTGTATAGCCTTGTGTTAGCCAAACTATTTTAAACACAATACAGACAGTATAAATTGGAGATAATCAGGGAAGGCCCTAGGATTATGGAGGACCAGGAAAAGTTTTTTATAGAAGATTCCATTTAGCTGAAATTTTAAGGAAACCAAGGAAATTAGGAGGTGGAGATGAAGGAGAATATTGCAGGTATGGGCAAAAGACTATGAAAATACAGTCAGGAGATGGAGTTTCTTGTGGAAAGAAAAAGGAAGCCAGTGCCCTGGATTACAGAATGGGTAGAGGGGAGTATGGGCTAAGAAGACTGGGGAGAAATAGAGGGGACAAAGTTGTGAAGAACCTTGAATACCATGCCAATACCTAAAGGTAAAAGGAGCCACTAGAATTTATTGAATAGAGATGTATGTCCCAAAAGTCTTAGTACGATTTTGGACTTTAAATAAAAGAAAACTGCACTAAAAATTTTGGGACACCAACATCACACTAAATCGAGGCCTGCTTCTACATTTGATGACCTTTGAGGAATTCATTCAAATGGTAATGAAATGTCAGAACTCATGAGTGTTTAATGTTGTTTAGTAATTACTCCCTGTTAAGATCTTGTTTTCAACATTTTAGCTTCGAGTGAAAGTGCTCTTAATCCTTGCCACCTAATTTTATAGTCGATATTCTCTGCTTAACATTAAATGAGCATTCCAAGAAAATTAGAAAAAGTTAGAATGGGATAGCTGTCCACTTAAGCAATTACATATTCTAGTTCATTTAATAAAATTGAAATGGACATGAATATAATTGAAATAGAAGGGGGAAAGCCCCCTTCTTATTTTTTTTTTTTTGCTTTTTGGAGGGCAATTGGGGTTAAGTGACTTGCCCAAAGTCACACGGCTAGTAAGTGTTAAGAGTCTGAAGTTGGATTTGAACTTAGGCCCTCCTGACTCCAGGGCTGGTGCTCTATTCACTGTGCCACCTAGCCGCCCCAAAAGCCCCCCCCCACCTTTTTTTAAAAGGCAAGATTGTTTTAAAACTGACAAATCCCATTTCATTCAAGAAATTTCTTCATCAAGCATTTTAAATACAAATGGCACCTTTGATATTGGGTAATTTGGGGGGAATATTGACAAAAAGAGGTTTAGTCAGTCAGCAAGCATTTATTAAGTACATGCTATGTATGTGTGAGTTACTGTGCTAAGAACTGTGGGTACAAAGAAAGTTATTGATAGGCTTAGTCCTCAAAATAGTTTTTTAAAAATGTTCAAAAATTCTATGACTTAACAAATGGAGAGTTGGCTTTGAGCCAAGAAAACCTGGGTTCAAGTCATATTTACTGCATATAGTGGTGTAGTGCTTGGCATGTAGTAGGTGCTTAATAAATATTGGTTAATTGACTGGCTATATGATCCTGAACTGATAATTTAACTTTTCAGTTCTCTAGGTGAGTCTAAGCCTATTTCTTGCAGAGAAGATGCAGATATGCATGAGTAGAGTGAATATCCTCACCCAAAAGTTCCCTATTTCATTGAAATCACAAGTTTAGTTTCTAATCCTAGTCTTTAGGAAAGCCACACTTCACATCACCCCAGGAAATATCTATTTATGCATATATTTTAACTTTAATTTGAAGGCAAGGACAATATAATGCCTGTTGTCAGTTGAGCTGAATTCACTTTTGATCATTGTGATTTGGTTCACACTCAAACATCAGGCTTGGGGAGGAAACAGAGAAGAAGAGGAAGTCCTCACACATTAATTCCCTGATAATGCTTTTCTCAGTTTATTCCTCTTTGCATTTGTTGCCCATAATTGCTGGTTAAAGAGAAATTCAGTTTTGAAATATCAAAGACTCCCACCAAACATTAATAGGTAGTGTAATGGATAGAGTGCTGGGCTGGAGTCAGGAAAATTTATCTTCCTGACTTGAGATCTGACCTGAGACACTTATTAGCTGTGTAACCCTGGGCAAGTCATTTGACCCTGTTTGCCTCAGTTTCATCATCTGTAAAATGAGCTGAGCTGGAGAAAGAAATGGCAAACCACTCCGATATCTTTCCTTAGAAAACCCCAAATGAAATCACAAAGAATCAGATGCCACTAAAAAATGGCTGAACAACAACAACAAACAATAATGGAAGAAGAGAGTATAGCAGATGGCTCATAATATTGGAATTAGTCATATGGTTTCCTTTATGTTTTGGGCAAGTGTGAGAGATCTATTATCAACTTACTGACCTTGCATTTAGTGAAGATGATTAGGTGAGAAGTTGGTCTACTTTGGAAAGGACTGATGGAGGGGAATGTGTACTTGGGCTGGGGCACTGATAAATGGCTTTCCATATTGACTTCACTTAATTGTGATCTTCAAAGAAGTTGGCTTTCCTTATTTCAGTTACCTATTTTGTATCAAACAGGACTGTCAGTATAGCATAATTTTTTTTTAATAATTAAGGAGCTGATTATATTAAAAGTGTGTTTTAAGTTCTATATCTTAACTTCAGTTTCTAGACAGTAAGTATTGATTATAATGATAGTAAAAAGGAATCACTCACTGAGCAAAGTGACAGATAAGAAAATTAATTTGTCTGAGGTTTGACCACTGTCTCTCTTCCCATGCTTTTCAAGTTCAGAGTCTCATATCACATTTCTTCCACCATGGGGCCCTTGGACTGAATAACCTGAGCCTAGTAGTTAGATATTCTTAATAGAATTATCATCATCTTTGAAGATGTCTGAGATTCACAATTATACAAAAACCAAGTTGAAAATGACTTTTTAGGTTTTGTAGTTCTTGGTTATATTTCCTTTTCAATTATATTAGCCTTTTTGGAGAGGTCAGAAATGGAATGAGTCCTTCATAAATGAATTTCATATGTAAATACCCCTATTTCACATTACCTTTTTAAGCTGTTTGTAGAGGATATATTGGTCCTTCATATTCTTAGGTAGTCAGAATGTGTTGAGACACCTGCCGGAAATGGGAGCTTTCTCTTCTTACAATATGATCTTTCAACTACGAATTTTGGTTGTTTTGTAATACTTACAGTGTTTGAATAATTTTGTGCACTTACAGAAAAGGGTGCTAAAAACAGAAACAAGCATATAATGGCTTCTGCCCGGAGAACAGTAAAAAGAGACAGAAATTAAAAAAAAAATACACTTGATTAATGGAAAGCATATACGGCAGTGTAAACTGTGCTGTGGTTGTTTAAGCATGTGCATTTTCTTCCCAATCGATTAACTCTCATCTTGGGGTAGAGGGAGACAAGGAGAGCTTGGGCATGAGCAATTAAGCAAAGATAGGCACACAGTTCTAATTACCTAGGTAATTTTGGTTCCTCAGAACAGAAAAAGTATGATGACATTTAAACTACAGATTTGGATGCAAGTGGAGATAGCTAAAATTGAACTTTAATATTGACTTAACAAATAGAATTGGGATTTCCAGTGCCAAGATGGCAGAGTGAAGAAGGAATCCTCTGGAGACCTTCCAAATTCCCCTCCCCAGAAACTAGAAAACTGCCTCAGAATTGATGTAGGAGCAGAGAAGCATCTCACCAGCTTGGCAGGAAAGGTCTGTCTCACTGGGGTGGGAGGAGAGCTAGGTCTAAGAGAAGTTGCAGCCAGCCTCACAGCAGGAGGCCTGCAGCAAGGCTCCATGACTGTGGCAATCTATTAGGAAGCCCCGCCTCCTGCAAAGCAGCAGGTTTGCCTCCTAGGTAAGCAAATGAGTCTGTGCAGGAAAGCAAGGCCCCACTCCCAGCACTAGCAAGGCCAACCTGATCCCATAACTGACCAGTAGTGAAGACCCACCCTTCAGGCAGATCAGCAACAAAATTACTGGTCTGGGGCCTGCTAGCAGAGAGGCCTGTTTCCATAGCAGCCCAGCAGCAGGTGTCCCCCACCTCTGGGGCAGACTAGCAACAAGATCCCTCCTCCAGGGCCAACCACCAGAAAGACTCAGTTACCATAACAACCCAGTAGCCAGGCCCTAGGCCAGCAACTAAACCACACACAAGGGGAGGCCAACAGGGAGGCCCCACCCCCCAGTACAAGTGAGAAGAGAAGCCTGCCCTCCAGAGAAAGCAAGCAGCTAAGCCCTGGAGCCCAGTGAAAGCCTGCAGTAAGACCCAGAGCCCCAGGACTAAAAGCTGGGGACAGTACAGAACCAGAGACCAACTCTCACATAAAAATACCAAGTCACAAAAAGGCAGAAAAAAAAAGAAGAGCTTGACTGTAGAAAGGTATTATGGTGATAGGGAAGATTGTGACAAAAACTTAGAAGAGAAGAATATTGTCAAAATGACTACATGGGAATGACAAAAACTTAGAAGAGAAGAATATTGTCAAAATGACTACATGGGAAGCCCCAAAGAAAAGAGTAATTTGGTCACAGGCCTAAAAAGAATTCCTAGAAGAGCTTAAAAAGGATAAAAAAAAATTAGAGAAATAGAAAAAATTGGGAAAATAAATGAAAGTAATACAAGATAATTATGACAAAATTATGAAAAAAAGCAGAGGAAAGGTATACAAACATTTACCAAGGAAAATAACTCCCTTAAAAATAGTATAGTCCAAATGGGAAAGGAAGTACAAAAGCTCACTGCAGAAAATAATTCCTTAAACATTATAATTGAATAACTGGAAATTAATTAGTCTGTGAGATATCAAGATACAATTAGACAAAATTTTAAAATTAAAAAAATAGAAGAAAATGTGAAATTTCTCATTTGAAAAACAACTGATCTAGAAAATAGATCCAGAAGAGATAGTATAAGAATTATTGGACTACCAGAAAACCATGACTAAAAAAACAAAAACAAAAAATCTGTATGATATCTTTCAAGAAATTGTCAAAGAAACATCCCTGGTATATTAGAACCAGAGGACAACATAGAAATTGAAAGAATCCACTGATCACTGCCTGAAAGAGATTCCAAAATATAAACACTCAGGATCATTGTAGCCAAATTCCAGAAATCACAGATCAATTAGAAAATATTGCAAGCAGCTAAAAAGAAACAATTCAAATGTTGTAGAACTACAGTCAGGATTACACAGAATTTGTCAGCTTCTACATTAAAGAACCAGAGCTCTTGGAATATGATATGGTGGAAGACAAAAGAGTTAGGATTATAACCAAGAATCACCTATGCAGCAAAACTGAATATCTTTCTGGGGGAAAAAAATGGATATTTAACAAAATAGAAAACTTTCAAGCATTCCTAATTAAAAGACCAGAGCTTAAAAATTTTGACCTCCAAATACAAGACTCAAGGGAAACATAAAAAGGTAAAAAAGAAACAAGAAAGAAAAAAGAAGAAATTAAATAAGGTTAAACTATTTATTTTTCTATATGGCATATATGTATATATAGGTAATTCTTAAGAACTTGATTATTATAGAGTAATTAGAAGGAGTATATGTAGATGGAGGGTATGGATATAAGGAGACTTTGATGGGAATAATACCCCCAAAAACAAAATAAAGAGTTGAGAAAGAAAATTACACTGGAAGAAGGAGGAGGGAGATTGAATGGGGTATATTACCACATAAAAGAGGCATGTAAGTTATTATGATGGAGGGGAAGATGAGGAGAGGAGGTCATAGACAAAGCTTAAACCTTACTCTCATCAAAACTGGCTGAAAGAGAGAATAACATACATACTCAGTTGAATACAGAAATCTGTCTAACCTTAGAAGGAAATAAAAAAGGGACAGAGATAATAGAAGAGACAATGGGGACTGATAAAAAGGAGGGTATATTGGGGAAGGCAGTGATCAGAAATAAAAACATTTGTGAGGAGGAAAAGGGTGGGGGAGTAACAGAAAGAGAGAGACAAAAGTAAGAAAAAAATAGCATGGAGGGAAATACATAGTTATCGTAACTATAAATGTGAATGGAATGAACTCACCCATAAAAGAGAAGTGGATAGGAAAATGGATTTTAAAATAGAATCCTACAATATGTTGTTTACAAGAAACACATCTGAAGCGGAGCAATACATACCGGATAAAAATAAGGGGCTGGAGCAGGATCTATTATTAAAACATACTTTTTGATCCAGAAAAACCACTGCCAGGACTATATCCCAAAGACAACCAGAAAAGAGAAAAGGACCTATTTGTACAAAAATATTTATAGCAGCTCTGTAGGCAAGCTGACACCTCCACGGATATAGTGTCTCCATCAGATGGAGAATTCACTTGAGTATACTCATGGAAACCTCCTTTGTCTTGATTGGATGGATTAATCTGCTGTTGGACTAGACCAGGCAAGTCACTCAATAACTGGGTACAGCTGCTTCTGGTACACATATGTCACCTGCTTCTGGACTGGGCAGACTATTGTGTCTCTCACTGTATAGCTACTATTGGACACGGACGTTCAGGCAGCAGTACGGCTAGACTCTTCTCAAGGCATGCTGTCTCTGTTGGATGGCATCACATGCTGGATTCTCTAGATTTACCCTTTGAAGGCCAGCTGAAATCTGGCTTGGCTGGGTGCTCCTGTGCCCTCTTTAGCTACAGTATTACAATGCTCTTCTCAACAAGTCCTACTATGATTTTTTACTAGGGCCATTGCCTTTAGTCTAACATTGGCAACAGCCCCTCCTCTTCCATGCTTTCAGGGCATTAGATCTTGAGTTTTTTACCTCTAGACAAGGGTTAGAATAGATTGATCTTCCTTTCTAGTTCAAGGCTAGGCCCTGTCACTGTGGACTTTTTGGATTAGAGTGGGCATTCCTGCTTCAGGTCAATTATGTTGACTGGCTAGGGTCAAAGTTAAGATGACTAGTCTCTGCCTTAGAGACATGTTCATTGGCTCACTGGCTTTTTCACCTGCCATTGAGCTATTCAAGCCTCTAGCTCTTTGTAAGGAATGAAATGTTTATTTTGTTTCTGAAGACCTTTCTTTGCATTTCAGTCATATACCACCTCCCTACCTTCAACTTTGCTAAAGTCTCCCTGGGGCAGACTGTTATGTTCAGATGATCCAGAATTGGTACGCTTAGGAAATCAGTACCTCAAACAGAAAGAAATTTCTCTTGCATTTAGAGTCAGCTTGGTCTAAAATTGAGCAGGTTCTTACTGCAGACATTACTGTTAAATGTTAATTTTGATGGAGGCAAGAGACAATAATTCCACCCTGATGTTGTTATAGTGCAAAACCTACTACTAATGGTAGAGAGCAGTATGCAAGACTTTTTTCATAGAGGTTTCTCTCCCTTAATATCGGACCCTGGTGATGCTGAAATACAGGATCCCTCCCATTATCTCCTAAGTACAGTGGCTCAGATGTCATGGCTTATTGGTCGTGTCATCATCCTTGTTAGCCTTTAGTTGCTATGTACATATTAGCCTCACTGATTTCACACATTTTTCACACTTCCACTTTGAATTCTGAGTTTTTCGTCTCTGCTTTATATATGTACAGTGTCTTTTATATGTTCATGTGAACACATACATTTCTATATATATGCATGCATGTGCACATACACATATGATATGGACAGGCATATATTATAGACACATATAGACACATAAAAGCAAAGAAGAGTGGTGTAATTGAATACTGTATTTGGAGTCTAGAACAGCTAGGTTCAAATCCTGTCTAATATTTCCTAGATGTTTGATTTTGGGTAAGTCATATAACTTCTTTGTTCCTTAGGAAATACTATAAAGATTTATCTACTAAGTCATGGGGACAATGAGGTGGCACAATAGATAAAGTGCAGGTCCTGAAGTCAGGAAAAGTCATCTGCATGAGTTCAAATCCAGCCTCAGACATTAACCCTGGGCATATCACTTAACCCTGTTTGCCTCAGTTTTCTCATCTGTAAAATAAGCTGGAGAAGGAAATCTCAAACCACTCCAATGTCTGCTGAGAAACCCACGAAGAATCAGATATGACTGAAATGACTGAACAGCAAAACCTAAGTTGTAGATTGTGACAATGGGCACTGATGAAGGGGGTTACAATGATAGTTTTCCAAAGTCAAATTCATGTATCCTTTTATGTGTGAGAGGCAATTAGATGGCACAGTGGATAGAACACTAGGCCCAAGGTCTCAGCTCAGGAAGACGTGATTTCAAATGTAGCCTTGGACGCGTACTAAATGTGTTACCTTAGGCAAGTCACTTAACCTCTGCCTGCCTTAGTTTCCTCAACTATTAAATGAGAATAATAATGGCACCTGTCTCCCAGAGTTGATGAAATTGATAGTAAAGCAGCACTTGCCTGGTGTATAGTAGGTGCTTAATAAATACTTGTTTCCTTCCTCTTACCCTTTGGTCTGTATGCATATATATGTACATGCACATACATTTGCATGTATACAGTTTATACACATGTGCATATATACATGCATTTGTATATTTCTATAGTTCATGTGACCTAAATACCTAACTTATTAGGCTAATAGTAAAGTAATTAATTAACTTTAGTGGTTTAGTTGTTGCCCGCCACTAGTTGTAAAGGATATATTCCATTCTTTCCCTGTAATGCTGAAGCTGTTTAAAATTTCACATGATGAAGACATTTTGGGAGTTGGTATGGAAGCTCTTGAACCATATATTTTGTGCATGTGTGTGTGTGTATGTATACATATATATGTACACACAATTCTATGTCTATTAAATAAATACGATGAGGCAAATCACTGGACTCCCCAAAGGATCAATCAATGCCTTGAAATTACTTGCAAAACAAAATGTTTCTAAGTGGATTTATGATTTAGCAGTGAACTGGAAGTTGTTGGGGTGTTTTGCTTTTTATCCTTTTTGTTGGCTCTGAGTGGGTCTTTTATATTAAGTGATCTGAGCTAAAGAAACATCTGCAAATCAAATCATTCAAAGCCAATGGTAGCATTAAGGAGAGGGGGTGGCGGGGATAATGCATTTTGATTTTTATACCTATGTAAGGAAATGGTTATGGAAAGCACCGAAAATAGCAAGCTAGGCAAAACATGCTAGCAATTTTAGTGTGAATATTATTTGTTATGAGGAAAAGTGGCCTGCACTATATTATTCAGCATAACTCAGTGTCAATTATTTTTAAAATGATGACTGTGTAGTTTGAAGTTCATAGGGCCTATTTTCAATAAATACAACATTAATAAAAGCAATACACATTTTATACAATAAAATCTTATGTATTTGGAACCTTAGGGAAAGAGCCATTCTAGAGAGCTCTTTTCCAGATGCCTTATAGTTTATCCCTTTAAAGCATAAATGCTTCAAAACATTTTAACTAATCTGAATGGAAATCTTCCTAAAATAAACTTTCTTGTCTTGAACCGAGTATATTGAACATTTTTGAACCTTTTTTCTTGATGACTCAGGGTCATCTCTGAGAGTCAGTTAGGTTATTGTCTATTATTATAATGCCCTTGGGAGGTATTGAGGTGTGAGAGATGTTTGTTCCTACTCTAAATGATATCAGACTTTTGGGTTTTGGGTCTATTTTTAAAATAGTTTTGTTTTTTTTCCTGTTTCCTCACTGGCTTTCATCTGTGTCTGTCCCTAGGTTTTTGCTCTCCCTTCTATTTTTCTGTATTCTGAGAAACCAGAAAATAAAGTAGAAATTTGTGTAAAATGAGAGAAAATCGGCTCAGAGTCAGGGTCCAGCAGACTTCTTCCAAGAAAATCTTTATTGTATCGCTTTTATGGTATTATCTCTTTTGTTAAAAGGATTATCATCATATATGTTTTAATTTTTTTGGTTCTTATTTTTTTATTTCTCACTGTTTCTGGAGAGGGGAAATTACTAGATAACTGAGTTCAAGACAGATGAAGTCTTATAATAATTTTATTAATACACATAATGTGAAATTTGAATTTTACATTGTATTTTATTTCTCCCCTACCTCCAAAAAATATAGAGACTGTGTTTTACCCATTTTTTTCTCTACCTGGCACACAGCACTTGTGCGTAGGGAATGCTAAGGAAGCTGATGTTGAATTCAGTTATCAAAGTAAGTAGCTGATTTAATTTTTTTTTTATAAATATGGATGTGTGATTTCAACAGTGTAGGAGAACTCCTTATGTGGAAACTCCTTCCACTAATGCAGATTTGGAACTTGGCTGCAATTTATTCTTTCAGAGACTTGACTAGAGAGTTGCTAAAATTCACACAACCAGTGAGTCAGAGGCAAGATTTGGATGTTGTTCTTTTTGATTCCAAAGCTAGCCCTCTATCCACTAGTATGGTATGGTGGGGACAGTATGGGCTTTGAAACCTTAGGACCTCAGTTCAAATCCTAACTTTGTCACTTAATACTAGAGTGACCTTGGGAAAAATCACGTAACCTATCCATCTGGGCCTCATTTTCTGTGTCTGTCAAACTGAGTATTTTAACTAAGTGATCTTTCACCTCTCTTTTTAGATCAATTATCTTGTGATACTTTATGATGATTGTAATTGTTCATTCTTGTGTGCTTTTTAGTTGTAGATGTTTTATTGCACTATACATAGGACCACAGAAGCAATTTAATTAAATACAAACTTACCAGCTGCTTCAAGCAAGAACATTGCTCAGGAAGAAAGGAAGAATTAGAAAGTGGAAGATAATTATGGTTAGTGCTGTAAGAAGGATGTTTCGTTAGTATCCTGTAATGCAGACATGCAAACATGACCTCTTGTGACTTATGACACTCCCAGCCTGAACCAGATTAAAATACAATTAGGACATATTTGATGAAATAAATAAAAATAAAATATAGAAACTAAGTCAACATGTGGCCCACAGAAATCCTTAGGTATGGATTAGTGACCCCTATTTTTATTTGAGCTTGATACTACTGTTGGAGAGAACCCATGGGTATCTACTGGAACCATGAACAATTGTTGCAGAAATCTGAGTCACATACATATGTGAACCTGTGGAATTAGGCTGTAATTTATCAGCCTTCTTCTACATTTATGCCACAGGGTTGTTTCCTAAGTTTGCTATCTTTCCAGAGCCTTTTCGTTTGATATAAACAATTAGGAAGGCTTAAGTAAAATTTAACCATTTAAGCTGAGAGGATGAGCCCTGGGGTACATGCCTTCCAAAAGGTGTGATTGTGGCCATATATCCCAAGGCAACCAACTTGAGAAAGGCTGCGGTTCTTGTACTGGCTGCTATTTGAATTGCTAACTTTGGAGTTTATTTTTCTTTCTAAACTCTTTTGTCTTGAACAGATCTATGTTTTACATACAAGGGTTTCTTTGTGAGTTTTAAGGGTGTTTTCTCTTCCCCTCCCAGTCTTAGTCATTCTGCTTCAATGCTGGCATTCTGTGGAATCAGAGAGATTGAGAGAAAGTAGTATGAGTATGTAGCATTCTATAAAGAAACCCTAAATGTAGTTTGGTTTCCTAATACTTCCTTATATTTAAGGAATTAAGGAAGAGATGTTATTATCCCCTTCATAGACAAACTACTTTTATGTAACTTCAGGACCACATGGTAAATTGATAACTTAGCCCTGAAATGGAAATGCCTAATTCTAATAGGTTGGGACGGGTTTGTAAAAAGGACTTTTTAATAATGCCAGAGTTATTAGAAGCCATAGGGCAGGGAGAAAGGAACTTGGGAGTTTAAGTTAGTTCTGCAAAGTAAAACTCAATAATACATTCGTAATACAGAATCCTAGCATTAGAGCTGGGAATAACTTTCAAGATCGTCCCAACACCTTTATTTTGAAGATTAGGATGCTGAGGCCCACCTAGGGAAAGTGACTTGCAGAAGGTCACACTGGTAATGAAGAGCCCCAGTCCTCTGAATTTAAATCCAGAATTAACTAGAATGTATGTAGCATTTTAAGGTTTGCAAAATATAGCACCTATTTTATTCGATCTTCACAGCAGCCCTGTAAGGTAGACACTATTATTATCCCCATTCTACAGATGATGAAATTGAGGCAAACAGAAGGGAAGTGATTTGTTCAAGGTCACACAGCTCACAAGGGTCTGGAGTTGGATTTAAACCCACATCTTCCTAACTTCAGGCCCAGAATCCTATCTACTGTACCACAGCTTCCTCCGTAATTAAAATACGACAAATTCAGATGTCCTTGCTGCGAATGTTAAAGACACTTTTAAGGTTTTGTTTTTCTTTCTTTCAGGGTCAGCCATAGCTAAATAATTTATTATCAAATAGTAAATCTGCTACTGATGAGCCTTTTGATACACAACCACAAGGAGTGGGTCAATACACATTGAACGACAACAATCATTTCAGTCGTGTCTGACTCTTCCTGACCCCATTTGGAGTTTTCTTGGCAAAGAAACTGGAGTGGTTTGCCATTTCTTTCTCCAGCTCATTTTACAGACGAGGAAACTAAAGCAAACGGGGCTAAGTGACTTGTCCAGGGTCACACAGCTAATATGTATCTGAGGCTGGATTTGAACTCAGGTTTATCTGACTCCAGGCCTGGCATTCTAGCCACTGTACCAGCAAGGCATTATGCTAGGCATGACAGTTGTTGGGTGTCTGTGATGCAGATGTAATGGGTAAGGACCGAATACTAAAACTGTTATTCTTCAGAAACTCTCCTAAAGCCTACTCTGATGCTTCCTGGTGATATGGAGGGAGAACCTTGGGTTCTCAAAGACTAAGTCAGCAAAGTATTCCTTCCAACAAATACTGCCAAGCTGGAAAAGGCTTCTGAAACTTGGCTGGAGAAAATTGTGTCTATTATTCAATTATTTTTTTAAATGCATGCCCATTCTTTTCTCTTATACTATCATCATCCTAACTGGAGCCTTTTTACTTCTCCTCTGATCTAGTGAAATAGTTTCCTCATAAGTCTTGCCACTTCAAGACTCCCAAATCCAATCTGTCCTTCCTGCTGCTACCGAAGGGATTTTCTTAAAGCACAGGTCTGACGTGTCCCACCCCTACCCCCATAAAAGTGGTTTCCTGGTGCCTTTGGATCAGACATGCAATCCTTTCTCTGTCATTTAAAGTTCTTCACAACTTGGCCCCTCCAACCTTCTTCCATGTTACTCTCCTCCGTATGTTCCACAAGCACACATAGAGGCATTCTTGATGTGTTTCATCCACCATCCTCATGCTTTTACATGAGCTGACTTCTATGCTTGGGATCAACTCCTTCCAGTTTGGGGACCCTTAGTTTCCTTCAAGGCTTGGCTCAGATGCCCTACAGCAGACTTTTCACAGTACCCTCAGCCAAAGATGCTAAAACTTGATGGTCTGGTCGTTAGAATGGTGGCCCCGAAGAAGGAAAATCTGAGTTCAAATGTGACCTCTGATACTTACTAGCTGTGTAACCTGAAGCAAGTCATTTAAGTCTGCTTCAGTTTTCTCATCTCTGAAATGGGGATAAAAATAAAATGAACTCCCATAAAATATTTAAGTGCTTTGCAAACTTTAAGTGTCATGTAAATCTTAGTTATTGCTATTCTTTATATGTGTCTTATCTATGTATCGATTTATAACCCCCTTTATAATGCTAATTATTTGAGGATCATGACTATTTCACTTTTATTTTCGTATTACTAGCACTTAGTACAATTCTTGTCAGAGGACAGACACTTAATAGATGTTTGCTGATTGGCTGAATAGCCTAATTATGTTCAGAGAAGCTTATCATCTGTTGAAGGATGAAGATCTTTTCTTTGTCAGGAACACTTAAAAATTGTGTGATCTATGGAGAAAGTACCCACATCATGAAATTACACGTTCTTGAATTATTGGAGGAGTTCTTCAAAACCTGAAACAAAACAGAACAAAACTTTTAGGTTACTGGACCTCTTTAAAGCATTAAAAGTGACATTCGCCTTCTTAACTTTTGTTGTACTGCCCTGGGCTGGTTTCTTTCACCTTCAGTCTCTTGAAATCAGGGTCGTGCATGTGCTCTTGAAGGGGAGGATAGGTGGATCAGAAGGAGGTGACATTTTAGGAAGTGTTTGAATACTTCTAAAGTTGTGATGTATCACCATTTTTTGAAGAATAGTTTTATGGGTGGCTAGGTGGTGAAGTATGTAGAACACCAGCCCTGGAGTCAGGAGAACCTGAGTTCAAATGGGACCTCAGACACTTAACACTTACCAGCCGTGTGACCTTGGGCAAATCACTTAACACTAATTGCCCTGCCCTCCCCCCTCCAAAAAGCACAAAAAAAAGAATAGTTTTATGATCTTTTATACCATCTCCTTTTTTAGTTCCTACTGTTCTTAACTAGAGTTTTAGAATTTCTCCTCTTGGGTATTTATCATCACTTTGTAAATAATCTACTTGTTTGGTTAGCTCTTACTCCACTTATCATTGGCTACATTTTTTTATTGCTCTGGAAATCACATTTTGTTTTTAATTTCTAAAATGCCTGGAGAGAAAACTGGTGAAATAAACCTTTCTAAACTGTATGTTCAGTTCTTGTTCAAACTGATTTTTATTTTTTGTCCAAATTTGTTATTTCATCAGTGTAGGGAACACCCCCTGAGGAAATGAGAAAATGAGTAAACTCTCTCTACCAATGTATATAACTGCAGTGGTTCTGCAACCTAGTCATAGAGTTGGCTGAGCTACTAAGAAGTAATTTAAGTGATTTACTCAAGGTCAGGCAGCCAGTGAGAGGCAGGATTTGAACCCAGCTTGTGCTGACTCAGGCTGACTGCAGTTTCCCTATTCACTATACCATTCTGATTCTACTGTGAACTTGCTGCATTTGTCAAATACAGATAGTTTATATATCTCTTGCAAATATTTCCCTGGTGGATATAAATAATTCAACATTTATTGAGGTCAAGGCACTGTCCTTGGTGGTGAGGGTACAAAAACAAAGTTAAGAACAACAGTACCTTCCCATAAGAAGTTTAAGTTCTATTGGACAAAGTGTATTTATTTAAATAAATCAATTCAAGGTAATTTGTCTTATGAAGAGAGAACTAAGAACATGGGCATTTAGAAATAATTTCCCATTGGAGGTTGATAGTGAGTTGAGCTGGTGAAATAGGGTAGGAACTATAAGTGTCAAAGCTGAGAAAGATGGGATTCTGAGTTTGGAGAATATTGCACTTGTCTTACATGATCATTTCTATATATTGATGAATGCATATTAAGAAAAGACAAAGCAAAACACATTTTGTGTTCTTCAAGATGTAGAGTCCTGGAATATCTTTTTCATTCTGACAGTGGTCACTGAACCCCAGAATGTGATTTATGGTTATTTGTCTAGAGTATGATATTTTAAACCAGTGATAATGTTTTAGCTCTGTTAGTTGGTTGGAAGCTAAATAAAGTTTCTGTTTGTTGTTCACCTAAAGTGGAATCCTTCAGGTTGGCATTTTTATAAAATCAACAAAAGCTTAATGAATGAAATTGTAAGGTTTGACAAATGTCTTCTTGATAAGAAGACATTCAGTTTCACTAAGGAAAAAAGAAGGGAACAAGCATTCATGGAGTGCCTGCTATGTACCAGACTCTATGCTAAGCACTTTACAAATTTCTCATTCTCACAACTGTCCTGGGAGGTAGTTGTGATTATCTCCATTATATAGTGGAGGAAACTGAGGTAGACAGAGTGTAAGTGACTTGCCTGTGGTCACACAACAAGTGTATGAGGTAGGGTTTAAACTTAGCTTTTCCTGATTCTAGATCCAGTGCTCTCTCCATTAATGGACATATTCCTCCTTCTTCTAAAGCAGCAGTTCTCAACCTGTGGGTTATGTTCAGTTTGTAACAATGAAAATACATCCTGCATATCGGATATTTACATTATGATTCATAACAGTAGCAAAATTACAGTTATGAAGTAGCAACGAAAATAATTTTGTTCATTCATTCATTCATTCATTCACTCATTCATTCATTCATTCTACAGCATGAGGAACTGTATTAAAGGGTTGTGGCATTAGGAAGGTTGAGAACCACTGTTCTAAAGGGACATTTCAGTTCATTTTCATATTTCATATTCAGTAATTCATAATTTATAATAATTCATAATTTCATATTCAGTAGTGAGTATCAAGCCAACTAAAGAAAATAACTCATTGAATGTTTCTCTCACCACTACTCCCAAGTATCTCAATGTTAGTGCTTTATAAAGAGCATGGATCTTTAACCATACATTTTTTAAAGAAGCCAATTACAATGGACATTAATAGCGCTTTTTGAAAGAACCTATTTAACCTTGTCTTTACACTGTTTCCTGTTTCACCAAAGGGTGGAGTCTTTCAAATTCACCTGCAAGGCTTTGTAAAGGTTTGCACAATTTTATGTGGCATTGCTTAAGGTGGGGAAGGATGTTATAATCCTGTTGCTAAATATCTGGGAAAGTAAACTTTCTTATGTAATATGTCTTCCTTTCAGCTATTGTGATAGAAGTAATAAAAGATCGAGTTGGAAAGAGAACATGAATCCTCTCTTTACACCTCATGCAATGTATGCAGCTCTAGGTTAGGAGAAGTCATACACTATAGTTTCATATATGGATTTCTTAATTATTATTTGGTATCATTCTTAGTATTTGTGTTTGTCATTTCAAGACGCATAGTAAATACTCCTTTCTTTATAAGCAGTTGGATGATGCAAATGACAAAACTGTTGTGTTTTGCATGCTCTAAACTCTATTTTATGAGAATGTAAATGTAGGCAGACAATAGCTGGTATTTTTTAAAATTAACTCCCAAATATATAGACTTTGTCAAATTAACTAAGGAGTATAGAGCCATGCTTACAACGTAGTATGCTTTCTTTAAGTTTTCATAAGTGTTTGTCATTTCCAGAAAATGTGACTACAAAGGAGGAGGATGAGGAGTCTGGAATTATATGTCGTATGAGGAGAAATTAAAAGCAACATTAATGATTAGCCTTAGAGAAGACTTGGGAGAGAAATGTTAAGTGTCTTCAAATATTTAAAGACTTTTCATATTGAAGTAAATTTATGCCATGTAGCTCCAGAGGGCAGAACTATCACTAATGTGCACAAGGTACAGGCATTGTAGTCTAAAAATTTAAAGGAACTGTGGCATAACTTCCCTCTACAAAATCTCCCAGAAACAGCCATATTCATTCTTCTTGAACAACTCAGGTAATGGGGAATTCACTATCTCAAAAGGCAGCCGTGGATGGCTCTAATTTCAATGAAGTTTTTGATACAGAGCTAAAATCTTATTTCCTGTGATTTCCATTCCATGCTCCTAGTCCTGTTCCATGCAGTCACTACATAGAATAAATTTTCTATAAATTACAATGTGCAGTCATCAGATTCCAATGTCAGGTTTTACTCAGAAGATGTCTTTGGTAGCAGAAAGTCTTAGATAATGCCTTAAGATATAGATTCTTTACGGTTGCTGAGGGAGGTGAGCAGAACCAGGAGAACATGGTACACAGTGAACAGTAACATTCCATGATGACCAAATTTGATAGACCTAGTTCTTCCCAGCAGTACAAGGATCTAAGTCAATTCCAAAAGACTCACGATGGAAAATGCCATCCATATGCAGAGAGAGACCATGGAGTCTGAATGCAGATTGAAGTACACTATTTTCTCTCTCTCTTTTGGTTTCCTTTTTCTTACTCGTGGGTTTTCCCTTTGGTTCTACTTCTTTACATCGTAACTAATGCAGAAATATGTTTAATATGATCATGTGTGCATGCCATCTTGGGGAGGGGGAGGAGGAGAGGGAGAAAATTTAAAACTCAAAATCTTATAAAAGTGAATGTTGAAAACTAAAAAAAAAAAAGTTTTTTAAAAGAAAAAAATAAGTGTTTGTCATTTCAAGACCCATAGTAAATACTCCTTTCTTTATAAGCAGTTGGATGATGCAAATGACAAAACTGTTGTTTTGCGTGCTCAAAACTCTATTTTATGAGAATGTAAATGTAGGCAGACAATAGCTGGTATTTTTTAAAAGTATCTCCCAGAATTACTTGTCATATATCATGTGGTCTTTCTCCATATTGAACATCTATTATACCATATGGTAATGATCATTATGCATAGGAATAAGCAAAGAGAATAAGCATTTATGTAGTCTTCTATCTCCCAGCACTGTACTAAGTGCTTTTACAGATATTAGTTCAGTTATCCTCACAACAATCCTTTGATATAGGTGCTATTATTATCCCCATTTTACATTCGAGAAAACTGAAACAAATAGAGAGTAAGTGACTTGGTCAGAGTCATACAACTAGTAAGTGTCCGAGGCCAGATTTAAACTCAGGTCTTCCTGACTCCAGGATGAGCACTCTGAGCTACCAGCTGCCATAATTATAATCTTAATTAAAGACAGCAAACATTTATTGAATACCTATTTGGGGGGGGGGGTTGCCCCAAAAGAATTAGAGGAAGTTCCCTAATGTATGTTTTTTTTTAATTTATCACACATCAAGATAATGAGCATTTCCATATATAAAACAGAAAATTTTATGTTAAATTGCTCCATATCACTTGCTTTATATTAAAACATATAATAAATTCTACCTTACTTAAAAAAAAACTATCCTGCTTTTTTTCTGCACTTCTTTCAGAGCTTCCTTCCACTCTTTTATTTACTTTTTAAAATATGTCAAAACCCTCCTCTTTTCCTTCCTCTTTCTTTTGTTCTTTCTTTTCTTCCTTCCTTCCTTCCTTCTAATATTGACACTCCGTCTGCCCCAGATTTTAAAAGGGGGGGGGGGTGAAGAAGAGAAACATAATGAGGAGTCAAGCAAAACAGATGCGCACTGATCATGTCCAAAAATGTATGTTTCCTTCCACATGTTCAGTCCTTCACTTGGGTAAGATTAAAAGTAAATTCTTTCTGGTCCAAATTATGTATTCTCCTTCTAATTCATTCTTCCAGAGCTTTCATTTATACTGTATGTCTTCTAGATATTCATGTAGTACTTATGGAAAATACATTTTTTTTCTTTTAGTCTCTGCCTGTACTTGTTGTAGAATTGGATTTTGAGGTATCTGAGGATCTTTACAAATAATCTGTATCTTCTGCTTCCTTGTGGCTCCAGCCGAATATGGGGTCTCTACCAGGTCCAAGTGATTGCATCTTACTGTACTTTGGGGTGGGCTGGTCAACTCTGCTTGGATTTCAATGAACTAAGTTCTTGCATTGGCATCCATTTCCTTGAGTTGGGTCTTGGGATCTTTGAGGTATGGATCACTGGATGTTTTTGGCTGAGCTGTTTAGTGTCTCAGGAGAAAGTGGTATGGTTCCCTAGAATGACCTCAGCAGTGCCCTGTTTGGTTGCTGCTGCTCCCAGTGGCTTCTAATGTCTCCGCCCCTTTGAGATTCTGACTACTCTGGGGTTGCCTTCAGAGAACCCTCCCATCTTGTCATTGGATACTGAGCTTTGCAGACTACAGGTATCTCTGGTCTACCTGGGAGGCTGCTGCTTTATTTACCTTTGCTGGCATTGGTTTTTCTAGAAGCCTCCTTTCCCTTCTTTTTTCTTGTAATTGATTTTGTATGCAGCTCTAGGTTAGGAGAAGTCATATACTATAGTTTCATATATGGATTTCTTAATTATTATTTGTTATCGTTCTTAGGTTTTTATTGGAGTGGGTATGGTAGGGCTGGGTTGCCAGTCTCTGTTCAGGCAGCCATCTTTAAACACGTATTATTTACAAAGCGTTCATGCTAGCAGCTGGGAGATCAAATGTTAAAAATAGCACTACCTTTGTCCTCCAGAAAATTAAGATCTATTTAGAACTGAGGCAGAGGAAAAGGTATATTCACCAATGAGTATAGTTCAAATAATATGCTCAGGAGGAAAGAGAAATAAGGACAAAGTATTAGAAGAAATTCAAGGGGTAGGAAGTCAATTGCTGGCATCAGGGAAGGCCACATAGAAGAGGTGGAACCTGACTGGGACTTTGAAGTAGTAGCAGAATGTACCTCTCATATTTTGTGACCTTGGGCAAGTCACTTAAATTCGCAGCACCTCGATCTCTTCAACTGAGGAAATGAAGTGGCTTAGTTTAGGGTGATGATCTTGTCTTTCTATACTCTGTCCTCTTCTTCTTTTTCCTCCTTTTTCTCTTTCTCATATTCATCCCATCAGAACTCTGACTCCCACCTGTATGTTCTAGGCTCTGATTGGTGAGATTTCATCTTATGTCTCCTGGTCCCAGGCCTAGCATGCCATTTAGTGCCATCTCCAAGCCATGTCCTCTATGGATACTCTAACTCTGCTATATGTGATAACTTCTGCTATTATCATAGAATATCCTTGTGGTCAGTGACTTGCTTTGCTTGTATTTGTAGTTCAAACACTTACTATGGTGGCTGGTGCATAGTAAGTGCTTACTAAATGATAACTTCATTCATGCATATATGAAGTAAGTGCATTCCAGACATGAGGAGCTTCCTGCAACAGTTGGTAGATGTAGCAGGTGATGAGACAGGGGAACTACCACTAGTCACCCAGTTTATCTACAAGTAGAGTATGAAAAGGAGTCCAATGAAACAGTACTGGAAAAGTAGGTTGACAGCCAGATCATGGGAGACCTTAAATGTCAGACTAAGGAGTTTCATTTTATCTTTTTGTAGTGGGGAACTATACCTCCCCCTCAAAAAAATTGAATAGGAGCTCACTCTGTTGAATTAACTTGAGTTACTGGTGTTACCTGTGTTCTTCATGATCACATCTGTATTTAAGGAAGGATCATTTTTCATAGATGTGAGGGTTAAGTTACAGAGGCAAGACACTGGAGGCAGAGAGTCTAGTGAGAAGGATATTATAATATTCCAGGCAAGAGGAATGAGGTCTTGAATTAGAATAGTGGCAATAGAAGTAGAAGACATATGCTGGAGATATTGGGAAGGTAGAATGGACAGTTCCTGGCATCTGATTGAGCATGAGTGATAAGAAAATAGGAAGAGTTGAGGATGATTCATAGGTTTCAAGCCTGAAGATCTAGGTGGATGGTGGTACTATTAATAGTAAGGGGAAGCTGAGAGGTGCTAGAAGTCATTTAGCCTTCAGAATCATCATAGAAATATTCCATTAGTTTTCAGGGTCATTTTTATCTTTATTGTTCTCTAATTCTCTGAAATGATATTAGCTTACTTAAATAGCATCTTACAATTCTGTGAGATCAGAATTACAAATCAAGAATCTGAGTGAGGGTAGGAGTGTTTGTGTAGCAAAATTCAAATTCAGGTCTTCTGTTTCCTTATTGGTGTATGTACCATTGATAAAACTTGGTTGATTGGATAATGCAGGTGATGTTCCATTCCCCAACTATTTTGAATAACTAGAAATTAAATGACTTAATTCTGTGGTTGTGAAAGGCTTTTCTGATCATAACAGGACATCCAAGGTGAGAAGGAAGAATTTTCCCCCATATTCTACTTGATCCCTGATTAGGAAGAAAAAAGGAAGGATACAAGCATTTCTTAAGTAGGCACTGTACTGTTTGCAAATATTATATCATATGATCTTCACTACAACCTGGAAAGTAGGGTTATACCTCTTCTCTAGTTGAGGAAATAGAGGGAGATGAAAATTAAATTACTTGCCCAAGGTCATAAAGATAGTAAGTGTCTGAGGCCAGGTTTGACCTATCTTTTTCCTGACTCCAACCTAGCTCCCTGGAAGTGGAAATGCATCTGTGTCTACTTATGAGAGATGTACATTATAGAAAGTGTGAGAGGAAGCAAGAACATGTACTAAACTTTGTAGTTTGCAAAACATTTTATGAATGAGTTCATAGTATCATAGATTTTGAGTTGGAAAGAGTCTTAATGATTATTCAGTTCCACTTCTTTATTTTTGCAGATGAGGAAGTTGAAGCCTGGATAGTTTGTGAATTCCTCAGTCGTATTAGTAGTAAGTGGCTTACCCAAAATTTGAACTCAGGACCTCAAACCAAATTCAGTATTTTTTCTACTGCATCATGCTTCTGCTACCATTCACTGAAACTTTAAGTTATTTCGCCTAAGTTTATTGCCACTGGAGCTAACAACAATTTCAACTGCAAATACCTTTTCTTGCAAGAGCATTCCTCTTGTTTTAATTTGCATTATTTTTGTTATTAAGTTTTCTATAATGAAAGAAGAGAATCTGTTTTGAAAAACTGTTACCCTAAGGAGAAAGACAAATTATCCCATGTAATAGTAATTAGTTTAGCAGGATACTTAGCACTTGCTAAGTGTGGAAGGTGCAAACTCTGTCCCACTGTTGAGAAGGCATGAACTCCCCTGTTGATGTGGAAGAAGGGGATTGGCTGAGCCCC
>CM053589.1:106109237-106133004 GCA_028646515.1 Pseudochirops corinnae | reverse complement strand
TCACATTTTCTAGAATTTATCATAGTATATAGTTTAATCTGTTGGTCTAAACCTAATTTCTGCCAGACTATGTTCAAGTTTTTCAAGAAATTCTTGGCAAATTCCCCAATTAATATATGTTTGGGGATTATTGAGTTCATATATTTTTGATTCTTCCTTCTCTAGTAACTGATTTGTTGATCTTTTTATATTTTAACAAGTAACAATTTTGATGAAGCCTGCTTTATAAAATGATTTCAGATCTGTAAGTGCTATTCTTCCTTCATTGCTTTTTTTCATCATTTCCATTCATATTTTAAGACTTTTATTCATCCTAATGAATTTTGTTGTTACTGAACTCTGTAAAATATCCCCTTTATGGTTTAACTGGTATAGCATTAAACACATAAATTAATTTGGATTGTATTGTCACTTTTGGTACTATATTGGAATGCTTCCTAGTCCAGTTTGGTATCACCCAGCTTTTAGAGGCAGTATAATGTCATGTGAAAATCGTAGAATACTAGAAAAATACTACAAAGAGACTTGTGTTCTAGGAAACTTGTTCTGGCATTTACTAGCTATGTTATCAAATTAATAGTAATAGGGTTTATAGTTCAAAGGCTTGTGGTTTCTTTGTTATGGGTACTCCTTCCATCAGTACATCTCGCAACCCCTTTATAACTTAGTACATGATCTATGAGGTTCCTGTTGTGCAAAAACTTTGTTATCTAGTAGGCAGCCTCATGAGAAGCCTTTATGAACTTAGCTAGTCTGGACAACAGATAGATAATTTGTCAGTATATCTGAAGCTTACCCAATTTACTAGCACCTAACATGTGGCATAAATGTTGAGAACCCACTTCCATGTCATGAGACAGAAGAATATTTCAATAGAGCAATGATGATGTTGTTAAATTTATGTTAATGTGTCATTTTATCATTAATTTTTATATTCATTATATCTTATAATTTTTAAAACTCTGTGAGGTAAGGAGAGAAGAACTTATTATTTTCATTTTATAATTGAAGAATCTAAGACTTAGAGAAATCATGACTTGCCTCAGATAAAGCAGGGATTTTATTAAGTATGGCATGTGTTTCCATTATATTTCACTGCCTCTCTGTTGTTCTCTCTTTCTGCAATACCAGTGACTTTTGGTAACACCAGTGACTAATGCTACATGCTGTAATTTCAGCCTCATTCCATTTCATACATCAGCAATGGCAGTCCCTTCATATTATATTTTTTTGTTCTGAAGTTTTAAAACATGATTTATTTCAATATGAGTATCTTTAATAAGATTCTCTTATCCTTTATTACAGAATCAGAAAATTTTAGAATTGTAAGGAATTTTAGAGATTAATTACCTCATAGATAAGAAAATCTTATTCAAGGTCATAAGTACTTAGTGACAAATGTGGAAATATAGCTTAGATTTCCTGAGTACTAGTCCAGAATTTCCTACCCCACTCTGCCATGTTGGTCTCTTTACTCATAAATACTGAAGTATGGTAGTACCTTCTTGAGAGCAATGTATATATCCATTTCTATTTGCATTACAAAGAAATTAGAAAAACAGATTAGCTGCTTCAACGAGGTTAATACTGGAAAAGACAAAACACCGTATCAAATTTCTCTGAAAATAGAGAGTTGCAATGATAACCAATTTAATGTATATTCATTTTTATTTCATATATTTTAAGTGGCAGATTATTTTCTTACGTGGGGATGGTTCTTATGATCCTGCCTGTTCTCTCCATTTATATAAAGTTACATGGTTCAAGTTGAAGATAAGAAAATAAGTAGAGTGTAATATGAAGGGGTTGGGGGAGAGACATGAAATAGATTAGTGTATGATTTTAATAAGTTGATTGAGAGGAGAAAATGAATCCATATTAACTGAAGGACTTTTGCGAGGTGAGCTAGGAAGTTAGGATCAGAACTGAAGGTTTTCCATAGTTTAGGTAGAACATACTTTCCCTTTGATAGGTCACTTCCCGTTCTTTCTTCACATTCCAACTGTTAGTATAGCTAATTCTGTACATAGGCTCAAGTAGAGACACAGGAATCTTAGTTGTACGGCCAAGTGAATTAGAGGAGATGAGATGATTTATTGGGGGGAGAAATGGAGTACTGGAGGTTAGCACTATAGCGCTCTGAGATCATAGACCGGCGGAGCAGCACACACAATGGTTCAGACCTCGGCCGACCTCAGAGAAAGACTTATTGCCCCTAGAAGATAGATACAATTCTCCAGCCCTCAGCTGTACAAAATAAATGTGGAAGTTATTAAGAATCCTGTATGTATATAACACACACCAACAGAATGAAGGGATTACAAAGTGAAACTTTTATTTTGAAGAGAAATATTTGATCGTTTTTCATAGATATTTTGGAGGAAAAAATAGCTGAGTGGAAAAATGCTAGTCTCTTTTCACTTTGTGAACCATGCAATAAATATGTCCTCTCCCACCCTGTCTTTGGGGAAAAAAGGAAAAAAAAAAAAAGAAAAAAAATTGGACTGGATGAAGCAAGTACATCACATCAAACATGACTGTGTTAAATACTAAAATGTTCAAAGTACGACTGAGATAGATAAAGGCTTTGATGGGAAGTGGATATTTCCCAGGGACATTACAAGCAATAATCCAGATGTTATGGTGTAATGCAACGAGTGTCCATGGATAGATCGGGAGCTCAAGCCAAGCAACGCCTGCTGTAGGCCTTAGCCCTCCACTCCCATGCTGTTCTGCCATATGGAAGCAATCTCTAGGCCCCTTTAATAACCAGCTTTGGATTCCATTTTCACAGGGCTCATAGAGCTAAGTGGAGCTGTTTTATGGACAAGTTAGATAGAAGCCTTTCCAAGATAAACATCCAATTTGAAATTAGGACATACCAAGCCGCAAAATTATTTTAGGGCATATTTCATGGAAGTACTGCCATTTTTCTTAGGCAATTGCCAGACTGTAGGATGCCCTTTGATCCCTTGTGGACATTACTCCCTTTTTTATAAAAAGGATTTTGAAATAGTTACAGTGTTTAGGGAGGAATATATCTGCCGGGACTTTGAAGTATGTCCATGGGAACAGTCATGCTTTAGCTTTTTGGCCTGCAAGTCAAACTTAAAAAAAAAAAATGCAGCTGGATTTATGAATCAAAATCTCATTTTCTTTTTAAAGGTAGGAGGTTTCAGCCTGTGTCTCTAATAAGCCAAATAATGATTTAAAGGGAAGTATATTAACATGAATATAGAATACACTGGCTTACATTTGCCTTAATAAGTAAGTGGTAGGAAGTGTAAGAACATTTGTGTTTATGTGTCTTATAAACCTTTATTACTGAATGTGTCACAACCTAATTCTAAATTTCAGTCTTTAAAGGAATTACTCATTTTCTTGTAGCAGATGTATTTGTCTTTCTTTTCAACAGCCTTCAAATGATAGCCTTTGAGTATATTGGGGGAAGGAAGGAAAGATTCATGCAATTTTTCTATAGTGTTTCATCTTTAAGGTTGTCATAAAAGAATAGACCAAACATCCTGTGTTTGCATTGTTGCTTCATCTAATTAAGGATAGGAAAGTGACTTGTATTGGATGAGGTAAACCACTAGATAATTAATATGGTGCTGACATACCATTTGTTCTGGTAAATTGTGACTAACTGGTATCTGAGTGAATCTTTGTCTAAATGATTCCAGAAGATATATTGCACAGATGACAAGAATGAACAAGCCAAGTTAAGAATTCATCCATTAACTTGGATCCTTGATGCCATTTAAATTTTTCTGCTTTTCCCCCCCTCCTGTTCAAAAAATGAGAAACAAAAGATCTAAATTCTCAAGTGAACTTGGGATTTTATTTTTTTGAATTTTGAAATAAATATCATTCACATTCCTCCACGTAACCTAATAATACAGACATTTAGACAAATATTTTTGTGTATCTTAGTTATCCTTAGCATTTATTGTCATCTCTTTCATGTTGTGGTATTTGTCTATCACTAAGAAGACCACTTCTAGGTGGCATGCATATGACTATACTCCATGCTACTGGGAGGCTGAGGCTGGTGGACCACTTGAGTTTGAGAGTTCTGAGCTGTAGTAGTATTAACATCAATCTGATATAGAGACAGAAAGAAAAGAAGGAAGGAAGTATGGAAGAAAGGAAAGGGAAGGAAGGAAGCAAGGAAGGAAAGAAAGAAGGAAGGAAAGAAGGAAGAAAAAGTCTGGTACCATCATGATGAGTGAGCCTCTGGGGATCAGGGAACCACCAGACTGACTAAGCTAGATTTCTAGCTTAGATGAGATAAGAGAGATCTTGTCTCAAAAAAAAACCCAAACAAACAAGCCATCATTTATTGATTTAGGCATTGTTAACTCTAGCTGCTATCGAGGATTCATTCTTAAAAAGTGATCATTTCAGTGGCAGCATAAGGAACTTGAGTTAAAGTGAAAAACTCAAATGTGAAAGCAAAATTCAAAGTCAATATCTCAAACTATCCGAAGTTTTTCGATAAGCCATGCTTAATATTTATTCCACTTTTCACAATCATTCCTTTCTTCTCTTCTTAGTACTAAAATGGTTAAAGGCAAGATCTAGCTGCTCTGGTAAGTGCTCAGTACCAGTGCAAAACCAGGTAAACCAATGCTTGTCTTTGGTCACTAAAATTAGAATATGGTTAAAGATGGAGATTCCACCTATGAGTTAATTGATATAGGGAACTCCCAAGAAAAGAGAACTCTCTCCTCTAATGCATAATAGAGAAGCCACATTCTTTGCTACTTGCAGTGTTAGAAAGTTGCCTAAAGGATTCAGAGATTAAATGACTTGGTTATAGGTCACACTTAGTGAGAGATATCCTTGAACCAGGGGTGTGCTGGTTGGTGCCAGCTCCTATTGCTCTTAATAGCTGATTGTTAAATTTTCTGTATGAGCATTTACAGGTCAGAAATGGGCAAACACTACAAATCAGGCTTAATTTATTTGTTTTATTGATTGTATATACACACAGAGACTTAAGGACATGATGCATAAAATATTAATGATGCAAATTAAATGTAAAAGTGTATCACACATACTTTTTTTTTTTGGTATGCCAGTTGTTAAACATTTATCAACCCACCAGTTGTCCTGAACCCAGGTCTTTCTGGCTCTGAGGTCAACTCTGTTTCCACTGTGACACAATGTCTCTCACCATTGGAATTCATTATAGAAAATGCTGTCTTAAAATTCTATTGCTTGCTGTTAATGTCTTTAAATGAGGCAATAAAGTTTTAAAGTCAAATTCTGAAATCAGACCTATAGAATTATCAAGAGATTTTTTTTTTTCTTTTCTTGTTAGTCCTCTTTGATACGTAACCTGCGACTTTCAGAATCCTTGAAGAAGAACCAACTCTGGAATGGAATTATTAGTATTACTTTATTGGAGGGGAAGAATATCTCTGGAGGAAGCATAACAGAGATATTTGTCCAGTTAAAACTAGGAGATCAGAAATATAAGAGCAAGGTAAGTGCCATCAATTTTATTAGGAAATAAGTACTTTTAAGAGTATTAAGGTGATTTCCCTGCTTCTCTTCTTTCCCAATCCTAACTTTTCTTCCAGGTTCTGCTATAATAGAAACAATTGGGTTTTTTGTATATTTAAATATAACGGTAGTGACTACATTCATTTCAAAATATATTTTTCTGTATCATTCAAGAAATGAGAAGGCCTGCTCATTTTATGAAATATCCATGACAAGTAATGTTATTTTATATATTATTTTGAAAAAAGCCAGTGATATTATATATATGTGTATATGTATATATGTGTCTATATGTATATTCATTCGAATACATGGAGATTCTGGTACTTCTTTTTCCTATAAGGCTTCAATTTATTTATTTTTTACAGACAAGCTTAGTCATCATAATCTCTAGGATGATCCCATAGTATTTTCATGGGTGTAGGGGAAAAAAAATCACAATGTAGTACATTGCATTTTTGTTGCCTATCATGGCAGAATTTAAAAAAAAAAAATCTGTGCCCGTTGAGCTCTTTGCTTTGTCTGCATGTGAATCAAAGATAGTGATCTATTTTTCCCAACAATCCTGTCGTTCCTTGCTATTTTATTCTTTTTTTAAATTTTGTGCTATTTTATTCTTGATTAATTCAAATGTCAAAAATATTTTTGGAGAAGTTGAAATGTATTTTAGCTTCTTTGCCAGACTTCTCAACTTATTTTCACCATCAAATACTCGTTTTATTTTTATGATAATAATACAAATTTACATATATATGTAAAATTCACTGGCATTATTTCAAAGTAATCAATCCATTCCATGTATGATATATCACATAAAAGCTGTAGAATATAAATACATAAATTCCAAATAAATTCAAGGAAACATATGTGGACCTGTAGCAATATCATTTCCCCTACTGTGTCATTTTTAGAGCAATAACAACTACTTAATAATTTCTGTATCTACAAACTGTAGTGTAGAATTGAAACCACAGAGTTTAGGGGGAAAAAATTATTCCTTCTTTTGCTAGAAATATCCAAATAGTTGAGTAAAGGTGTTAACTAAAATATTTAAATAATGCAATTATTCACATGACTTCCTCCTTTCTCCACTTTCATTTACAAGTGTAGATTCTGACAAATTCAGCTAGTGCAACCAAATTTAGTCTATCCTCTGGATTAAGATTCATTGAGTCAGGCCCAAGTGGGTCATGCAAAGGATTTATAAGAAATGATTCATCACTAACCTCATTTAGCCCTTTTGACTAAGGTGAAGTGTAGTATTAGTTAAATATCTTGTGCTTTCTCCCTCTGGGGAATTCTGCACTTAATTTGTGATCTAATAGGTTTTTTCTGTTTCCAAAATTCTGTGATTTGATATATAAACCCTAATGTGAAAAAATGGCTTAAATTATTTTAAGTGATGTTGGCTGCAGCTGAGGCTCAATGTTGTTGAGTGTTTTTGCTATTCAAGGATAATACACAGTACAGTTTGGGCATGAAATAATGGATACTACTGCAGGTCTGCTCAACTCTTTATAATCTGATGATTAGTGTTTCCATTTGTCATTTTATAAGCTCAATTCATAATCTAAATGAATAAAATAATATAAATACTTCTAATGAATCAAAATGTATATAAGTAGCTCAGTTAAAATAGGAGATTGAACATAAATCCTTACTAATGTAAAAGAAGTTTTTAAACTATCTTTATTACTTGTCAGATTTCCTTTATTTTTCACTAGAGCTCGCAATCAGGCCTTAGTTTAGCCTCTTGCTGTCCAGAAACTGGCAAGTGACCTGTTATAACATGCCCTGTGGCAGCAGATTGTGAGAATTTTCTTCCCATTCTGATCCTTGGCTAGCCTGTTAACTATTCAGTAACTTCAACTGAAAAATCACTGACCATGTATATGTCCTGAGTTTCTGGTGACAGACAATATTTTCACATGCTCTAATGTGTCTAACAGATGCTAGATAGCTGCAAAATCTTTTCAGAAGACTGTTTTATTTGCATTTTTAAAAAAATCACTATTCTCAATTTAGTGCACTTACTGATGGGCCATGACAATGAATAGTAATATTTTAGTGTCTGATTATCAGAACAATTATATCACCCCCTATTTGTGAAATTTATCTATACTGTGTTCTAACATTCTTACTCCATAGTCTGGGTGTATTGGCAGGAACTAGCTATTGTTAACAATAATCATAATATATTTATATACAATATAGATATGATAAGGAATCATATTCTTTCTTCTTTTGAAGATAATTTGTTCTACTTCCAGAAAGCATCTGAGTCAAGAGCTTTATTTTTTATTGAAGAAATCCTCCAATACTCTTTAATGTGTTATTTTTAATTATATCAAATCCATTTTGCATAGAACATTGCTATCTGCTCTCATAGTCCTTATGTTTAATTGATAAAATTGATGTATGAATAATATAGAGACGAATAAAGTTTTAAGAAAATAAATACTATAACTGCATGTTTTCTAGACACTGTGTAAGAGTGCAAATCCTCAGTGGAGGGAACAGTTTGATTTTCACTACTTCTCTGACAGGATGGGCATATTGGACATTGAGGTGTGGGGAAAGGATTACAAAAAGCATGAGGAACGTTTGGGGACGTAAGTCTTAAATATATAAATAATGCCAAAAGTGACATGAAAGATGTGTGTTTGCATGTAGTCTCTAGTTAAAAGATGGTTTTACAAATGTGTTGGGTGTGAGATGTGCTTTCCTTGACAACCCAAGTGGTGGTAACAAAGTAAACCACTGACTCTGACTTCTCTGCCAGAAAGTAAGTGCTCAAGGCATGCTCTTTGCATTTTATTTTATGGTCGTTTTGTTATATTCAAGAAGACACTGCATATTTGGGGGGTCATTGGTGGTAAGAATGAAGGAGACATATGAGACTATGTATTTACTGTTGATATTATTTAAAACAAAAGGAAAGGAATAAACAGGAGACTTCTAAAATACATATAATTTTCCATAGAAGATCACTGCTCTTTCAGGCAATAAAACTTTTCAATGAAAGTGTAAAGGGAAACCATGGAGACCTGCATTTGTACTTTTTCCCCACTGCTTCCCTTATTCTATTCACTTTAACAGAAAACAGTGTGCTTTAAAAAAACTTGACCTTTGTCTTCTATGGGATTTTGCCTTTTTTGTCTCCGGCATAGATGGGGTCTTAGTTAAGAGGAGGGCATTTCAATCTATAATATTGTACTTTTCTAAAATTTTTTTGTGTCTCAGCCTTGGCGAGCTTACATTTGGGGCTCCTAGAAATCTCTGTACATCCTAATGGTATTATTATTATTGTTTCACTGCTGGGCCTCTCTGGGGCTCACTCATGAATGATGGTAGGGAAATAACCCATGTCATTGGCTAGTTTTAATATAAGCTTTACTGGGACTATCCATATGGTGAATAACATCCTTTTTTCCACTTATAGGGACAACATAAACTTTATCTCATTTTCTTGGCTTTTCCCTCCTTTCCTTCCCTCCCCCTTTTCAATTTTTACTGCATGTCTAACTGAACAGTATTAGCCACAGACACGTCAGAAAGTTGTAGGCACCTTTGAATCATGCACATCTGAGAAACCCAGGCATTGGCAATACCAGCAGTCTTTGTCACAGACTGCTCTATCCTGTGCTGTGAGGATGTTTCTCAGATATCTCTGTCCAAAATTTCATTAGACCATTATTGGTGATAAATGAGTGGATTTTTAATATATGTAAACTGAAATGTTCTTATGTTTCAGATATCATTGTGAGGTTCCATTTCCTTTACGCAATAGGAAGTGATTTTCCACCCAAATTTGTTTCTCTATGTAGAATTATATATTTTAAGATATGTCTTTTTGCTTCAAGTTTTGTCATTTGGGCATGCATTTATTATTCTAGATATTTCCTGTTTGTAACTTAGAAATATACCTGCACTAGTGATCACTCTGGCCTTCCTCTCCATGGGCTTTAAAGGATATTTTTTGCATCCTTTTCCTTTTTCCTCTCCTGGGGTACAAGAGATAACAAAGTTCTCTCTTGGGAGCTGGTCAAAGTGCACAGATCACCATTGAACTTCCAGGTGGGGCCAAATCCTACTCTCAAATGATTTCTGTTTTTTACACTTCAGAGCCATCAGTTTGTTAGGATTGTGCAAATCACACTGATTTTCTAGATTCTTTCCCATCTGGACTTACTATTTTTGCCATTTAAAAAAAAAATTCTATTGGCAAATTAGAGGAGGGGGGGAGAGAGAGGGAAATAAAGAGAGGGAGGGAAGGCGGTGGGGGGAGAGAGAAAATGAATGAATGAATGAATGAATGAATGAATAAGGTTAAGGGAGAGAAAATTTGGGGGCATATTATTTTTCTAACTGTATAGAAAATAACCTGATGAAAAACTATTCTTCACAGTAATATTTTGTTAAAACAAGACAGTTCATATGTCTCCTAAGAAATGGAAAAGATCAATAAGAACTGACCTTTTGGGGAAGTAGAAAATTTGGTAGCCACTTATTTAAATCAAGATGTATTCTTTCTGAGGAAATTTTCCCTACCAAAACTTCAATAGTGAATATGGCTGTGCATTTCTCTCAGGCTTGTTATATATTTTTTTTCCTATGTTGAACTGCTTTAGATATCTACTTTTATTTAAAACAACTAACCACAGCATTTTTTGATACCTGGATTTACTTCCTTTAATACGGATTTAATCCTTTTTTTTTTTTTTTACTGCATTTTAAGCTAATTTCTCCATACCATAGCCTAAATATTGCTAGCTGCTCACCAACAGTCACATAGTTATAGACTTATTTTCCTCAGCCTTTGTTTTCTTAGTGCAAATAATCACAATACTTTTACATTTTCAGTTAATATGCTTATGTTGTACTTTTATTCAGCTTTATTTTATGCCTCTCCTCTGACTTTGATATTCTCCGAATTTTAAAATCCTGCTTATACCAAAGAATGGAAAAATAATTTTTTTTATAAACCCTCACCAATACTTTACCACTCCTACCCACTAGATTTTTATCAATTCAGATATCTGGAAGGGCAGTTTTTGCTGTTGTTGTTGATTCCAAATCAAGCTCTCTTTCTACTGGATCATGCTGCCTCCCTTAATTAGTACCATCCCTTCCACTTCTCATGAGTAATTCCTAAAGATCATATGTGGACCTTTAATGTAAAAAGGTTGAGTACTCCTGAATCTCAGGCATTATAGAAAGTTCTTTCAGTTTATAAAGATAGAGTACCAGCGAACTTTGGCTTCTATTTAAAATCCTTGAAGGGATAGTAGAAAATATAAAATGAAGAGTCAATAAATATGTCAGAGTTGAGGCTACTTCCTTTTGTGAGGCATGTGAGATAGTGATGGCTATGAAAGAATTTTTAATTGGACACAGTTTAAATTTTCAAATCAAGTGATAACAATCTGGATATAGAATGACCCTTTTTGTTCCATATTATAGAAGGAATCTGTGGTTCAGACTAGCATTATATTTTATACTGATATTTTTTCAAAATTAAGTAGTTTCATAAAGATAACTAGAATAGAATAATTGGAGAATTTCTAGATTAATTTGATCTGGAAAATCCTTGAATGATAATGCACAGACTCCTTTCAACAGCTCTTTCTTAGACACTACTCAGTTCCAGACTTTGTCACATAAAGTTGATCTGACATTCTGGCAGTTTACTTCACTGGAGGGGTTTGTTAGTGGCTCAGAGCTGGTAGGGAATCTGGGCAGGAGAGTTCCTTTGGACAGACAAATTGGGCCCGGTGTCGTTGATCTGATTTTACAGCCAGACTTGACACATTCATAGTTTTCCTCCTGTTTTTTTTTTTCCCCTTAGCCCCTGAGATTTACAGCTTTTAAAACTATTGCACTGTTTTCTGTCTCCTGCATTTAAGTTAAAAGCTGACCAGTCTGCAATATAAAACATAGAATTATGGTAATGAAAAAGAGGTTAAAAGCTATCATGACAAGTAAAACTTGGGCAGGTTTGGCTGACTGATATGGTAAAATTATGCATTGAATTAAAGCATTAAGATGCAGTAGAATTAATGGAGAGGAGAGAATGGGAGGACAATAGCAATGCTGTATCAGCATGTGGACTGCAAATGGGCTGAAATGGGCATCTTAAATGCTTACTAGATACAGAAAATATTTATATTTAGGACCCTGCCATCTTTGTCAGGTTAATAGATTCATAGAATCGTAGAATTGGACAAAACATTTAGAGATCATTTATTCCAGTTCCTATAACAGACAACCTAAAGTAGTCAAATGACTTACCCAAAGTCACATAGAAAATTAGCCAAAGTTGGATTTAGAGATTAAGTTTATTGCCTCTAATCCACTGCATTTTGCTTCATGTCACACTATTTTTAAAATATTTTAATGAAAAAAGTGCAGAATTTATATGAACATGACTCAACTTTTTTTTTGGCTAAGTAAATCTAACATACTTATATGGGCTATAACAGTCCAGTATTTTATGACAATTTCCCACCGAGATTGGAATCTTCCAATGATGTATCAAGAGTAAAAGTACATATTTAAATTAAGAAGGAAGGAAAACAAACATTTATTAATTCAAGGATTTGAATTAATCAATCAATTAATTAATTCAAGTATTTATTAAGCACTTACTATGTGCTAGGCATTGTGTTAGACATTTGTTTAAAAAAAAGAAAGTAAAAAGTGTTTTCATTTATATCAGGATCTGAACTAGTGCTAGAAAATGGGAGAGGCAAAAGAATTTTTTCCCCAATGCTTTTAAGTTAAAAATGACTTTCATTAAGGTTTCTCAGCCTCAATATACATTTTTTTAGGTTTTAGCCCTCTATTCTTTATTAGAAATGTTTCTGTTTAAATGACCAGCTTCTCACATTTCATGTTCATATGTATTACAAATCCATAGATATGCATGTATTCTCTATATTAATAGTAAGGCATGAAAACTGCTTTAAACCTAACTAGATTTCAAGGAAAAGGAAGCAGGGTGATAGAACAGAAACCAATACATCATAGGTGAATGAATATGAAAAAAATAATTTAATCAGTCATAGCACACAGAGATATCAGATTCTCATTAGAAAAGTCAACCAAAGATAAATTAATATGACATCAAATCAAGATATTATTTTGAAAAGACAAGATTTTTTTTGAACTTCATGTCAAGTGTCTGATAAACATTACAATATCTACCCACTCTCCTCTAAGCAAGAGTAGACCATAAAGTATTGAAAACAAATCACCAGTCATTGTAGTCTTTTACTTTGGTTAGTGCTTCAGAGTACCTAGTTAGTGCCCTGTCTTGGGTTTCCACCCTTCACCCTCTAGTAGTTAACATTTTCCTGATTCCCATGAAGATGACTACAATGCTCTAGGCTGAATTCATTCTGGTTCCCCCTCCTCTAATTTGCATGGTGAGGTTGGTCTACAGGATGTATTAAGTTGATATCCCTTTAGGTCATGTGTATTGTGGATCACTCAAAATGGTTGTCCTAGGAAGACCAGGCTAAACAGAAGATAGATAGGAGTGGGAAAAGACAGCTGGTCCATGGAAGAGCCCTTTTATTTATAAATAAAAAATTATACTTGGGGGTGGTAAATTTGTACTTATATCAGTTATAAGATTATTTGATTAAGAAACAATTTTTTTTCTTTTCATCCACTACTTCTTTATTTTAAAGAAAGATATTTTTACAAGATTTTTTAAAATGTACATAGCTAGGTTCAACTAACCGAGCCAAACCAACAGAAGGTAAAGTCCTTGAAGTCAGGACTACTTTCATTTTTTTCATCATATCCCCAGCGTGTAACTTGGTGCAGAGTATGTGATTAATGTACATTTATTTAGCCACATTAAGGTTTTCCATTTTTAGTGAAGAGTTGCTTAGATTTTTTTTATGACCTTTGCTGTTAGAATGACTTTTTGTCTAATAGAATTAACTAATGATTACTTTTCACGAATTATAGTACGTATGCAAAAGACGTTTGCCAAAATTGTGCCTACCTGATGTAAAAACAAGTCAATTTGGCCATTTCATTCAGTCTAGTGGAAAAATTCACTGCTCAAATTATAATGAATACACTGGTCTCCCCATGTCCTTAGTCCCCGAAACTTCAGCTCTTCCACTATTAAAGACTTATTTTTCACAATAATATTTAAAATTTACAGATTTTTTTTTCATTTTACCATAATGTGAAGGATTAAGTCTTCAATTACATTGTCTTAATAAACAAGTTAAAACATAAAGCCAGTACAGTTTCATAGTGGAATAAAAAAATCAAGAGGTCTGTTAATATGGAATATCTGAAAAGCAATAATATAATTTATTTTACAAACTGGTTTTTTTTTCAAATACTTATTTCCTTGAAGTCATTAAGGGAGTTTTGTAATTTCCTAAAGCCAATTCAGTCTGCTCTTATCTTTCCATTCAACTCTGGGTCCAACTCTTGCATTTTTATATATCCAAGATACACAGACTGATGAACAAACTCTAGGTCATCTGTACAAATGCATGTCAAGAACTGAATAAATATACTTTATAAGGTATTGATATTATTGATCAAAATGGTATTGATGGCCAGGGCAAAATATTTTCTCTTGTTATGAATCTATTTCAGTAGGTTCTCCATTGATGCACTGGGAGCCAACACAATTGTGAGAATGATTTTTGTAAACCAACGTATCAAAGATCCTATATTTAATTGATGTATATGTGTGTGTGTGTGTGTGTGTGTGTGTGTGTGTGTGTATATATATATACACACAGTCTTTACAGTATCACAGAATCTGAGTTAGAAGGGTCCCCAGGTGCTTTCTATTCTAATAGTATTTACCTAAACAAGAATTTCATCTCTATACATACCTAACTTTTATTTGAAAAAGCTTCCAGTGACAGGGAATTCACTACATACCAATGCAGCCTATTCCACTTTTGGAGAGCTCTAATTGTTACGAAGATTTTTTTTCTTTACATCAGACCATTACTCTTAGTTCTGCTCTTAGGAGTCATGCATATAAGTCTAATTTGTCTTTCATATGGCAGCCCTTCAAATACTTGAAGCCAGTGATTATATCCCATCTAAATGTTTTCTCCTACATGATAAACATTCCTTATTCCTTCAGCTGATCCTTATATGGTGTGATCTTGAAGCTCTTCATCTTTCTTAGAAATTCCTGCATAACTTCTCTCCCTCATCAGTACCTCAATGGACCTGGAGTCAGGATGACCTGAGTTAAAATATGGGCCTAGCGCGCTTACTAGCTGTGTGACCCTGGGCAAATCACTTAACCTCTATTTACCTTAATCCACTGGAGAACGAAATGACAAACCCACTCCAGTATGCTTACCAAGAAAACCCCATGGGCAGTAATGGTGTGCTATGGTCCACAGGATTATGAAGACTTGGACATAACCAAATAGTTTATCAACCCTAGGGAGTTATATATACTTTTGACAATCATGGCACTACTTAAAATATTTTGGTATTATCCGTTTGTTAATTAAATTCTAAAGCAGCTAAGTATAATCAGTTGCCAATTGTCATTGGTTCTATCACCAGAAAATCTCTCTCTCATTCCCTTCTCTACATTCACATACTTAGTTCATGTCCTCATCATCTCTCATCTAAATTATTTCAATGGCCTTTTAATTGGACATTCAGCATTTAGTCTCTCTTTCTCCCATAAATTCTTCATACAACTTTCAAGTCTGTATAAAAAGGTCCAGTGTTCCTTCTTGACTCTAGGATCGAATACAAATTCTTCAGTTGGGCATTTGAAAAACTTACAACCTGGCTCAAAACTACCTTTTTAGGCTTCTTGCAATTAATTACCTTTCCCAGATTCTATATTCAATCCAAATAGCATACTTGATGTTCACAATACATAACAATTCATCTCCCTTCTCTATACTTTTGCCTATGCTAGTCCCCAGGCCTAGAACACATTCACTTTCTATCTCCTAGAATCCATAACTTCTTTGAAATTTAATTCAAGTGATACCTTCTTCAGAAAACCTATCCTGATTTGTCTCTCCCACCCTATTACTAGCACTACTCTTCAAAAATAACATTATACAACACATGTATGTGTGTATAAATGTGTGTGTATAATATTATGTATAGTTATATATATTTTAATATAGTTACAAGTATCTATATGAAGTTTCATATAGATAATTGTAACTAGATAGTTACAGCTATGTATCTTGAGAGTCTAGTATCTCCATGTATATCAATAACTATGTAATATTCAAAGAGACTCCATCTCTGGACTGCAGGAAATTTCACTGACTCTCCTTCATACCTGAAATTCTCTCTCTCCTCATTTCTGCTCCCAGTTTCTTTGGCTTCCATGAAGTGCCAACTAAAATCCCATCCTCTATAAGAAGTCTTTCCCTAGCCCCTTAATGCTAGCACCGTCCCTCTTTTGAATATCTCCATTTTACCCTATGCATATCTTGTTTGAGCATTTTTGTTTACATATTATGTCCCTTATTAAGCTCCTTGAAAGCAGGAATAGTCCTTTTCCTTTCTTTGTATCCTTAGCATTTAATTCAATGCTTGGCATATAGTGAGTAGGTGCTTAATTAATGCCTGATTATGTATATAGAATATGAGCTTCTTTAGGGCAAAAGCTGCTTTGCTATGTGTCTTTGCACTCCCAGGACCTGATCGTGCCTGGCATGTAGGATCTTAATAAATGTTGTCGAATGTATGAATCAATGAATGAATGAATCTCTTGGAAGTCATATTTGTTTTTCAAAAACCAAAATCAGTTGTAAGTCCAGCTTGACCACTCATTTTAATCAGCAGCACTGATTCTGATTAACTTTTGGTGGTTTCTAAAGCAACAAATTTAACCTCAGAAATCTAACACTTGTTTCTCCTAAGAATATGTTGTATATTTTCATTTTTGTATCTTTATCATTTAACTCAGTGCCTGCTGTGTACTAAGTGCTAAATAAATGCTTGTTGATTGATAGATATGTCATTACAGAAACCTGTTTTTCCTCACTCCTGATGCCCACCTACAAGAAGTTGATTTCTTAAAAGAGAATGTACAAGAATATAAATCTGTATATGCATGCAGAAGTGAAGATGATCTAAAAATATACTTTCTTTTGAGGGGAAAAAAAAAGTTTGAATGTTTTCTCTCAGAAATGACTAAACTGCAGCTTTATATTACATACCACCTGACTGAAAATTTTACATTCTTTAAACATACGTACATGTTATCTATATCTCTGTGTTTAACATTATCTGCCTACATATAAAGATTGGTGAAAAGGGAAAATAAGTCATCAAGCCATGTGAACAACAATGCTATATGGTACATGGTCTTGCTCTCAAACCTTTAATATTCATTTTCATTAGCAGCTCTGGAGAGAACAGAGCATGGAAAAAAGCTACACATTATTCTACCAGGTACCTAACATTTTCTTAAGGCTTAACCCTCGCAGTAGTAGCACTGTATGTAAACAAATCAAGTGGGGTCCAGGCCAACCTGGAGTGTTTTCAGAGGCAAAGCACATAAATGGTTTAGCACCTCAGTCTCTTTTCTGTATGTTTGCTTCTGTATTTAAATGTGTTTGAGGTTTTCAACATTCCCAGAAAATTGGCTGTTAAGAGGCAGAAAACATGCAATTTATAGCAGATGGGTACAAACTCTGCCAGCAGTACAACTGAAATGGGATCAATCAACAGCACTTCATGCCCCATTTATCCAGAAGAAACCCACCTGGGGGAACCCTGTGGAATTTTTGCCTATTAAGAAACATCTTAACAAGTTTTCTTTAAATAAAAACTTGCCAGTTGGCATTAATCTGGCAGAAAATGGTTTCTCCATTAGCCATCTCTTTGTATTTCTCTTGTTCTCTTTTTAAAACCATTATCCTTTGTTCTATTTACTTGTAAAAGACTAGGCCTGGAGAGGAGCCCAGATTAATAATGCCCAACCTTCGAAACTGGTTACATTTGTCCAATTGACTTCAACCAGGTTAATTTTTTTTGCAAGGATTAAGCTCTCCTTATTTCTCCCCACTTGCTAGACCCTTATTTCTTTTCTCTGTCTTCCTTGTTCTTTCTACCTCTTCCCCTTCTTAATTTTAAAGTGTGTCAGACCAGCAATGTGTATTACGAGCCTGGGGAACACCTGCAACCTTCACTACCCTTCAGGGAAATGGAGCAATAAATCGGAACCCAGACTTTGTGAGGTTTCTAAAAGAGACTGGTCTATGCAGCAGAGTGTGATTTTAAAATAAAAATCAGTTGCTTTTGAATGTTCTAAAGGAACCATGAAGTAATCACCCCTTTCTCCTTTCTTTTTGATTCACGAAAATGTTATAGGTGTAAAGTGGATATTGCAGCCCTCCCGCTCAAGCAAGACAATTGTTTAGAGCTGCCGCTGGAGAACCGTCTTGGCTCACTGCTCCTACTGATCACACTTACACCCTGTTCAGGTGTCTCTGTCTCTGATCTCTGTGTCTGCCCCTTGGCAGACCCCAGTGAAAGAAAGCAGATTTCCCAGCGCTATGTGAGTGTTCTGGAGTGATATGTCACTTTTCTTTTAAGCTTGAAACAAATATAATGTTTATGATTAAAAACATCATTAAAAAGGAATCTTTGTCCAGAGTAGAATTGTTTGCCTCGTAAAAGAGGAATTAGCACAGTTGATAAGCAGGCAAAATGAGATGTCATTTTGCCTGCTTATACGTGGTTTGATGTTTTTAAGAGAAAAGGTGTTTTCCAGGCTTAGGTTTTATGTAGGAATCATACAAAATAGTTTTGTGGATTGTAGAAGTAAACTTTACCTTAGCATATTTACAGATGCAGTTGTAATCATATGTTTGATTTACTCTTTGAAAGTTACTGATGATGTATTCATGAATATTTGCAAAAATATATGCAGTCCCTATGGATTTTTACTCCTTATGGCTATATGGTATGATATCAGCAATTGTCAGTATATAATTTTGCAAGTGATCTATAGTAATCTAAATGGTCACTTTTTTAAATGAATATGTTTTGTTTCCTGATTTTATTGTTTATGAGCCACCACTCAACATTCTTAGTTTATAAATTAATTTTATACATCTAATGTTACATTGAACCTAGTAACTCAGTTAATGGGCATGATTAAGGAAATGGTGTGTTCTAACTGCAGGTTAATCTCTTCATACATAAAATGAGATGCTCATGAATGTAGATGAAAACACTGGTTGTACTCTAAACACTCTCTCATACGCCTATATACACTAATCTCTTAGTTATATTTCTTTTTCTTTTCTTTTCTTTTTTCTTTTTGGTGACATCAAGGGCACGTGACTTGCCCAGGGTCACACAGCTATTAAGTGTCTGAGGACTGATTAAATTCACATCCTCCTGACTCTAGGGTCAGTGCTCTATCCATTGCTGCCTCTTAGTTATTATTTCTATGGAAATATAGAACTTAACCAGCTGTAAGTCTTTTTAAAATACTTTCAAGAAGACTTGTGAAAGTTTCACGTTAATATATTTGATGACTTTTTGCTAAGAAAAATAAACTTAGAGTATTAGGAGAATGCCAGGCTATAACATTTTCAGAAGCCCATGATGAATGACAGTTACTTTTTAAGTGACATTAGATACTTAAGAAGCTAGAGGTGGTTCTAAAGAATAATTTTGAGTTACTTCATTAAAATTATCAGGTATAAGAGGCAGTATTAAAAATATAACTTAAAGTTGCTCTTGCTCACTAACTAGTAGAATTTAATAAACTTGAATCTTAATTCATTCTTTCACTTCCCTTCTACCCCAAAACTGGCCAGTTCAAAACTAATCTTTTCTATTACCTTTACAATTTTTTTTTTTGCAAATGTGGAATTTAATGAGGGTTAGCCTAATTTTCTCATTTTAGATAAAGAGTTAATTTTATTTACTTAAGGATGACATGTCTACAGTCCACAATTTCTCAGCCTGTTAAATTTCATTCATGGCTATAAATAGCAGCTATTTTCCATTTTTCAGCAAATATCTTTCTTCTACTGCAAAGAGACAAATGGGCAGTTTTTTAGTTTGGGGTCTTTAGAGTATGGCAAAGTCTTTTGCCACAATCATTTAAGTCCTGGCTATTTGAAAGGTTCTGGTTATCCAGATGTCAATTAGTAAAGGTGTCACTGTTTAAGAAGCAGTGATAAAAATGTAAATCTGATGGTACTCTCATTCACAGTAATGATTAACAAATGATTATTGAAGATTTGATTCATAAAAATTGAAGGCAAGAGAAAAGTTTCATTAAACAATACTAAAAAAAATACTTAGCTCCTGATTTTTGAATTCCTTCAAAAGTGGATTCCCTGTCTCTCCTTAGTAGAATTTAAACTCAATTACTTTTGTGGCTATTTTAGGTTATTTGTATCCCCAGAGCCCAGTCTCATGCCTTACATGCAGTGGGCACATAATAAATGTTCATTGAATTGCATTGAATTGAATTTCCATTGGTAGGAATGCCTATTCAGAGACCAAGTTCTACCACTTCATGTCTATATGTTTGCATTTGTGGGATCAGGGAAGTTCAGAGTTGTTTTAGCAAAGAGAAAGGAATACTGTCTGTAACTTTATAAACATTTACCCTTGGAGGAAGAGGGAGAGTATGTCCAGGGAATGACGTTAAAGAGAGATCTTATGCGGTCATAATGGTTTCATTGTGAAGATGCAGCTGATTGATGCTCAACCATTTGCATTTTATGTAGCAGATATGAATGCCTATTTTGTTAATGGGTCCATTTTCTTAATGGGTTTAGTTGATTTTACCTGCATTTTTGCAGTTCTTCTTTAAGGGTATAAAAAGGAAGATAAAATGAAAACGTTCTTCCATAAGATTTAAATGCCCTATAAAGAGTATATCAATGAACTATTTTTGTACTCACTTAATTCCTTTTTTCTTCCCAGTGCTTACAGAACTCCCTGAAAGATATGAAGGACATTGGCATTTTACAAGTGAAAGTTTTAAAGGCATTAGATCTCTTAGCTGCAGATTTCTCAGGTACAGTATACTTTCATTTATTCATTAACATTTATTTCTCTTTTGGTCTATTGGTGTCATTGCTTTTCCACCTTCTTCGTGATCTAATGGCAATGGAAAATGAGATGAGCTAGGGAGATTTATAATAAAAGCATTCTTTGAAAGACAGTCAGGGACTTAATGAAATTTATCTATCATATCACTTTGCACTAACTTCTTAGAGTAAGTTTCATGATGATTGGTTAACAGAATAAAAATAGCTGACATTTACATAATACTTTTTTTTAGCCAGGCATTTTATATATGTTATCATGGGATCCTCACAATACTCGATAGGTAGACAGTACAAGCATTATCAATTTTACAGATGGGAAAATTGAGGCTGAGAAAGATTAAGTGACCATCAAGATCAAATACTGTAGAAGTGGTAGGACCAGAATCTAATTAAACCCACATCTTTTGTTGTTTTTACACCCTGAGCACTGCTTCAGACATTCCAATAGTAAGGGGGTTTGAGATTTTAAGGGAGTAAATAAATTATGAGGGTTGCCATGTTTTTAATGCTGTTAATTTGCAAATAGAACTGATGTGATGGTGGCCATAAAGAATGAGTTATTTTACTTATTTCCTGCCTTTGATCAGTTAAAAATAAAAACCCTCCCCAGTTCCCGTGTCTTATCTGATATGTCCATCTGTACCACAGACAGAATGTGTAGCATATAAATTTTAATCATGACATGTATAATATAAACTAGAACAACTTCACCATAATGATAAGAAGAATAATTCACTTTTATATAGTGCTTTAAGGTTTTCAAAGTACTTTCCTCCTAACAACCCTGTGGGATAGATAGGTAGTGATATAGAACCTATAGCAGGGGATCACTCTATAGATAAGACAATTTTATGAATTTCTTTTGGAAATTTACTAAACATAAATTCTTGGATGGAGAGACAGTCATGTCGTATACAAAATTAAACTCTATAATGTAAGTCATGTGTATATTTATATATGTATGTATAAATAAACAGCCCTTACATTCCACATATGTTCCATGATGACTAAGGACAGTGTCAGTTTAGGGGCAACAATTTTGGTTTCCATAGATGTTCCTTCAAACACAGGGAATCCAGAATTGAAATAGTAAAGAGTTCTTTATAGAAGCTTCATCAGTAGCACCCACCATTTGAGTCTCTCAGCTTTGGGTTGAACTCATGTCTAGTACCACCCAGTCCATAGGCTGATCCAGAGATGGTGAGGGAGGAGATATTAATTTATTGATTTAACAATGTTTTATTTATTTAATGAAAAATAGCTTTTTTTCTATCAAGTGAAAAGGTGTTCCTGAGTGTAATAAGCAATCCATTTGGCATCCTGATTTACAAGAAAGTTTAGATGATTTTAAAAAATCTCAATTCCAGTTCCTTTGATATGTTGTAAAATGTAAAATGTATCTACAAATTTCCTGTGGTTCCATCTTAGGTTAAAAGTGGTGGTGGTATATCACAGTGAATCTTAGAAAAGTTCATAAAATAAATCCTCATATTCTTTGGAGCCCTCCCATTTAGAAAACCCTGTGAAAATATCTTTCTAGTAACTTGACTCTAGTTGATCTGACCGTGTGGGTAAGTGTGACATTACAGTTATTCAGGAAAAGAAAGGTTGGCCAATTGTGAAGAGTAAACAGATTTACTGTAAGAAAACCAATGGTCCCCCTTTTAAAGACAGACTCCATTTGTAAGCAATGAATAGGGTCAGTCAACAGTTATTTAGCACTTTTCGTGTGTCTGGTACTGGGGAATATAAGGCTAAAAAGTCAATTTCCCAACCCTTAAGGAGCTGCCACTTTATCAGAGAAGACATGTATACCCAAAAGGAATAGGCATAGGGATTGAACCTATGGTTTTTCCTAGCAATGCAGGTTAACACCATCTCTGCAATTTATAATCTAGAATTGCCTAAAGCACTGAGATATTAAATGAGTTGCTTGAGATCATAGAACCAGTATGTGTCAGAGGCAGAACTTGAAACCAGGACTTCCTGGCTTCCTGGCCGGTTCTATCAGGAAAGACCTTGTATGGAAGGTGCTACTTGAGCTAAGTTTTGAAAGAAATTAGAAGTTTCAAAAATGGTGAGGAGGGAATAGTGCATTCTATGAATAGGGGAAGACTTTGTAAAGGCATAGTGATAGGAAATGGAATGGCCTATGGGAAATAACAAGAAGGCTAATTTGGCTGAATTGAAGAGTGTCTACAAGATATCCAATTTAAATTTCCAGATAAATAATTGGAAGAAATGTGAAACTGGAATCTAGGAGAGAGAACTACTTCATTCTTTTTTGTTTGTTTAAAATTTTTTTCTTGCAAATAATAAACAAGTTACCAAGTATGTACAGCTTAGAGGTGCAGTCAATAGAGCTCCAGGCCTGGAGTCAGGAAGACCAGAGTTAATATGTGGCCTCAGACCTTGACGCTATTTATCTCAATTTCTCTATCTGTTGAATGAGCTGAAGAAGGAAATAGCAAAGCACTCCAGTACCTTTGTTAGGAAAATCCCAAATGGAGTCAAGAGTCATTTATGACTGAAATGACTGAACAACAAATCAAGTATCTTTGTCTTAAGGATCTGAAAGTCTCATGTATGAGCAAAGGATGGAGGGATAGTTCTTGAGTGTCACTCTTACAAAGGATAATATTACAGACATAAAGAAGAGATTCTCCTGTCAAGAATCAATGCAAATTTGCAAAGAACTTTTGTTGTAACTCCTGTTTTTCATGACTTGTAATCTCTTGCTTGTTAATAAATTCCCAGTCACTTTCTAAATTTTTAATCAGCAGCTTCAGTGAAAGGATTTCATCAGTGTCTATTGATGATGTTACTTTTGGAGTCCTCTGATCACCTAAAAGGACTATTATTTGTAATTATGAAGATTGTTGCAGAAGAGAAAATTTAAAGATAATTTTAAAAGTCATCAGCTTTTTCAGTATTACAAACACTGGCCACTAAACAGAAGTACTGGAGTTAATTTTCTTTTCTTCTTAAAAAAAGAATAAAATTAAGTAAAAAATGGCAAATCTATGAAATATTTCTGTAGATATTTCTTGTGCAAGCTCCTTTGAGAATCAGTAATATTCAAGCCTCTGTTCAAACTTTTGAACTACTTAAATCTGTTCACATATGTAAGTTTTAAAAATTTTGTCAATATAGAGCAGAAGTAACTCATTCTTAGTGAGTCTATA
>CM053589.1:106070521-106108737 GCA_028646515.1 Pseudochirops corinnae | reverse complement strand
ATCCTAAAATAATTTATCTTTGCTATTATCTTGTCCCTTTTAGTTGGAAGAAAGACAATCTAGTATTTTCAGTTCTGAAATTAACATTGAGTATTAGCTCCATAAGTGATTATCCTAATGGAAAAGTTCGTGCCTGTCAGACATTTTCAATAGTTTGTCTTACAAACTTATGTCCAGTTGAGTCTAAAATCCTCTTTAAGTAAAAGGTTATTCAGTGTAATGTCATTACATTGAGGTAATTCATGCCTGAGCTTTGATTCATGAAGCAAATGACAAATCATGTTTTGAGACTAGTGCCAAAGATAGCTGCTGTGTTATAGTGTAATGTGACCAACACATCCCATTTGGCTGCTACTGTTAAAAAAAATAGCATAAGTTCTTAGCACACAAAAAGAGAATCATAAAGATCAACGTTCTCTCCTATGCCATTGAGAAATGATGAGTGCTGCAAGTACTGTTTCCATAATAATGCCTTCCTTAAATGGTGCCATATTTCCTACTTTCCCTAGGCAAGCACTCAGATTTATGAATTAATATTGATAAAAGTAAAATCAGGGTCCCTTTAAGAGCCTAATAAAGAGATAATCAAGAAGACAATAAAGATCTGTAAGGGTTAACTGAAGAGTTATGAAGGAGCTTTAAAACTTTTCTTATGGTCAGAAGAGTATTGTAATTCAGTGATGATAACCTTACCATAGACTTTAACTGCTAAGAGGCATCAGTGACCGCCTGATGACCCTACATCTATTGTTCAAGTAAAAGCACTCTTTGTGAGGAGAAAGGATTTTTAAATGGACCTAGATAATCTAATTGCAGAAGAAGCACATAGGAAAGCTATATTGTTTTAGGAGACTTCAATACATACCTTGTCACTTTGGGGACTGACTGGGAGTATAAGTCAGAGAAAGTCAATAGGTGGGTTGGGAAAGGCTACCTTCTGGGCTTTAATGTATACCCTTGAGTATGAATTTAGCACTAGGACTCTCTTCCAACTAATTATAAAATCCATAATCAAAACCATTGTATTTTTTGTTAAGAATACAAGACTTGCTAGCAGGATTTGATGGGTATATGAGTTACTATACATATCATAGCTAGGAGTATTGAATTGTTCATTGCCTGAAAAATGCTTCAGCATCTCACCAATGTGACTATATAGCATTGAGTACTCATAGATGGTTGGATGTGAAACTTCTGGAGAATGAAGGCCACCATGGGAAACTATAGCAAGAGCAACTTATCAGTCCTGCAAAATTGTGGGATCCAACTCACCACCAGCAATGGGGACATTCTTTGGTTGTCTCTGTAAAGCTGTCTACCAGGTGGATTACTAAGAGAATGATAAACTGATTCTATCATTATTCCTGTAATTTGATAAGAATGAACAGCTAGAGTTTTATTGACTGTCCAACATTTATTGATTCCTAGTGATCAAATAAAAAAGACAGCTTGAGAAGCTGCAGAATAATTTTCACATATTTATTTTATCTGGTGTTGGTAAGATAAAAAAGTCATAGACATTCAGTTCTATGAAGATTGCCAGAAAGATGAAACTTTCTGTGCAGCGTTGAAGGATATGTAGGGAAGACAATTTAATAGTTATGCTAAAGTGAAAAGATAAGATTCCCCTTCATCCCTGAGAGGAAGAAAAATTTGAATGAGTTGATATTGATGACTGCTTGATTTTTCTAATATATATTCCTACATCATTGATAAGGTACTAAGTATAAGGAGCCTTCTAAGACACAAATATATTGGCATCATTTTCAGTTACAAATTAGATTTGGAAATAATTTCAGGATTTCGGTTTCCTCCAAACCCTTTTACTTGCCTATTTTTCAGATTTCCTCCTCAAAATGTCATGGATTCCTTCTCCCTAGAGATCGCTAGATCGCTTATCCAATACTTTCTGGAGCGGAATCTCTTTCAAGTCAGAGTTTGACTAAATGATTTCTGAGTTCCCTTCTAACCCAGAGATTGTGTGTTTCTATAATCCAAACCATCTTTTTTCATGCTATTGTCCTATACCTCATAATATAGCTGAACTTTCCCCTCAAAATCCTGTGACCCATGATGTGTACATCTCTTTTCTAGTTTAGTGTGGAAGGCAAGTTATCCATTTTCCTACCTTTTTATAAAGACAGAAGAGAACTGGGGGCCCTGAACAGAAAAAGTGTCCCCTGCTTTTCATATTCTCTCCATATAAATACTCAGAAATAAAGTATCTTTGGTGGTGGAGTAGCAGCTGTAGAAATCTATTCTCTTTCATCTTCTTTCTCCTCTACAGAGATACAAGAATGAATCTGGCCTTGGTCACAAATTACTTCTGTTTTGTTTTGTTTTTTCTTAACAGGATAACTTATAGAAATATGACTTAAGCAACATATCAAGGAATAGTAACTCAAGTTCACTCTTTTCTAGGTTCCAATAATAGTGGGATTCTCTATGATTTTTTTTTATTTCTACTTTTTCTCTTTCTTTTCTTTTTCTTTTTGTTTTGCCTGGATCTGTAATTGCATGGAACTCTTGATAAACAGACTTCAGCAGCCAATATGTTTGGCACCTAATCTGTGACCTATAGTCCCAGAGGGATACTTGATACACAAAGATGCAGAGTGACTTTCTCATAATTTCATAACTTGTATGTGTCAGAAGCATGAGTATGATAGAAATATTAATGTTTATCACTTGATTTTTTCATTTTTTTTAACATAGATGCCACCCAAAATATGCCTGGAATGTGGTCCTTATTTCTGTCCCATGCTTTAAAAAAAAAGAAAATATACTTGGTTAATAGGAGCATCCACCTTTAAAAAAAATTAGTTTGGTTTTTGCACACTAATTTTTTATAATCTAGATAATAGTTTAGATAATGTGAAATGTCTTTTCTGCCTCACTAAATATCTTGGGTATGCATAAAAGTGCTATTCTCAATAACTGTTGACCAAAAACAGTATTCAGAACACAAAATTATAGAGTAGGAATGTTCTTGTCATATTCTATAACACTCTGCATTTTAAGTAGGTTCTGTAAGTTAAGAACAGAGGCTGTTGTCTTTTGAAACACAGGTCTCTGTAGCAGAAGAGAGTAGTTCCTATAGTTTATTGTTCCCCTGGCATATTAATCAAAAAGTCTATTTTCTTGTTTTTCTTCCCATTGTTGGCTTTTGAAGCTGTATCCATAGCAATACATCTCCTCTTAAAGACATTCTCATTTCAAAAACATTTCTGTAATTGAAATTCTTAGAAAGCTTAATAGTAGCAATTGAATGTTTTTAATATTGTTTGTGAGTATCATGGTGATTTTTACCTAAATCAGAGGGGAAATCACTTTTTTTCAACTAAAAGACAGTAACTGACTTTAACAGGAATTCCACTTTAAGACCAACCAAAAAAATGGCATCTAGTTTGTGTAAATTTGAGGAATAAATGTAAAGTTTTTGTGCCTTATTAATCAATTGCATTATGAGTATGAAATATAGTTCATTCAATACTGGGATTGATGAATCATTCCCTTTATATAGATGAAACACTCCTCAGATTACATTCTATTTTCTACATGGCATCTTATGAAGTAAATATCACTAACTCGATTTTTACCACAGGATAAGTAAACTGAGGCCCAGAAAGCTTCAGTGATTTACTTGCCTATGGTCAGACATCTATAAAGTCTCAGAAACAAAAATCAAATGCAGGTTTTTGGACTTCAAGTCCATTCATTTCTCTATTGCAGCATGCTACCTCAAAAATTTTAGCAAAGAAGTTACTCGTCTCTTACTGAAAACATTCCAACTGAAATTCAAGGAAAAACATCATTGTGAAATAAAATAGTCAGGAAAAGCTTTGTGGAGGAGATAGGATTTGGGCTGGCCTTGAAGGAACTATAGATTTTAGATGGGGAGAGATGAAAAAAAAAATTTAGGTCAGAGAAGAAAGCAAACAAATACATGGACATTAGAGTAACACTTCATGTGTGGAAGGTGAAAACAAATAGATTAGATGAGTTGTTGGAGAATATGTAGTGTTAGGGTGAGGAATTTAGAAGTGATCTACTAGGCCGTTGTTGGTTCTCTGGCAAATGCCTGATACCAAATTTGTGAAAGCAGCATCTTAGAAAGATTAGTGTGCCATATTATCCTGGCCTCCCTACCATCAGCCTCTTCTCTCTCTCATTCACCTCCCAGAAAACTAAAGCATAGCTCTTACTTAAGCCTTATTTTAATCACGTCACTTTAAGCACCAGGAAGGTGAGACAGTAGATTTGGAGTCAGGAAGACTCAAGTTCAGATCCTTCCTCAGACACTTACAAGTTGTGGAACCCCAGGCAAATCACTAATCTTCACTCATCTTCAGTTTCCTCATCTGTAAAACAGGAATAATAATAATAATAATAGTACCTACCTTACAAGGTTGTGTGTATGTGAGTGTTTCTATAAGGATCAAATGGGATGACAGGTACAGTGCTTTGCAAACCCAAAGGCCCTATCTCTGTTCTAGCTGTTATCATCATCATTATTAAAAATCTTAGCTCTCTGTTCTGTCCATTTCACATATATATACTATAATTTTCCCTTCCTTTGCTATCAGCTCTTAACTGGTTTCATTCTGTCCTATTTTGTGTTCCCATCTCTCAAGCATCCTTTATCCTTCAACATTTTCTGCTTCCTCTAGGTCTTACATACACAATCTGCCAATCAGCATTTATTATCTACATTGTGCCATGTACTGTACTTGTCGCTAAGGAGATAGAGTAAAAAGTGAACCACCACTTACCCTCAAGAAGCTTACATCAGGACAGGCAGTGTGTGTGTGTGTGTGTGTGTGTGTGTGTGTGTACACATATGTATGTATGTATGCATGTATGTATATGGAGAGAGAACAAGTTATAATTATATCTAGTTATATACAAGGTAAATGCAAACTGATGGAAACACTCCTAGCACTTGGCTAGAGCAAGAAAGGCTTCATATAAAAGATTTGCCATGAGCTGAGTATTAAAGGAAATTCAGGATTCTAAGAGACAGAGGTGAAGGAGTACATTCTCGACATGGAGAAAAGATCATAAAAGTCACAAGCATGGGAAATGTCACGTATGAGGAACAATAAAAAGACCAGTTTGACTGGACCATAGAGTGTGTGAAGGAGAGTGATATGCAGTAAGGGAACAAACAGTATTTATGTGCCAGGCACTATGCTGAGTACTTTAAAAATATTTTCACATTTAATCTTTACTACAACCCTGTAGGTGCTATTGTGATCCCAATTTTACAATTGAGGGAATTGAGAAATAAGTTAAATGATCTGCCCAGTACCACATAGCCAGTCAGTGTCCAAATATTTGAACTCAGGCCTTCCTGGCCCAAGGCTCTATGCCCTGTGCCTCCTAATTGCCTCAGCTGAAAAGGTCGGTGAGGGTTTAGATTGTGAAGATTGTAAATGGCAAAGGGAAGAATTTGTATTTCCACATAGAGGTAATAGAGAGCCACAGAAATTTATTGCATTTGTTGCTCAGAGCCTTTATTTTAAAATTATCTTGGAGTATGCTATATTTGACTCCAATAATTTTAATCACTTGAGTAACTTGGGCATCCAGGAATACATTTTCCTTATTGGACCCTATTGGGAATGGGAACTACGGGACTGTAGCTAGGGCCACAATAGACAAAGAGTACTCTGACAGCTTCTAGCAATAGAAGAGGGGATATGTAGGTACCAGCCACATGAAACATTGATGTGGGTTTGGAGTTACTCTAAGTACTGTAAATATTTTCTAGTAAGAGGTTTTTGAAGGGAAGTAAGTCTTTGGCAGGCCTGGTCATCCACATGTAGGGAACATGCCTAAGTTTCTCATTTTAAATTTTGGGAGGACACATAATTCAGATGCTCTCTCAAGTAAGAGAATCGTGGTTCACATTCTGCCTCTGATCCTTAATACTTTCTTTGGTAGCCTTAGGAAAGTCATTTAACTTCTCTAACTTGACTCTTTCCTGACCTGACAATAATCTCTTCTAATTCCAAATCTCTGATCCCTTGAGTACCTGAACATTGCTTTTATTTAGGGTTTACTAAACATAACTATTTAACAAAAAGTCTATAGGAGGCGAAGATAAGATTTTTACAAATGTTGATAGAAATGTAGTACTTTGTAGTAACTAATGAGGTTATTAGATAGCATTAATGATGTGTCTCACTAATTGCAATCCTAATAACTACAACATGGGTAAAAATTGACATCCAAAATCACTTCTGATAGAACAAGAGAAAACAATTTTAAATTATTTCAAAATGGAAAATATTAGTAAGGTTCATTTGAGGTATGAGTTTGGAATTAAACCAGAAATGCATTTAATATTGACATAGTTACATGATAACTTTGAAACTAAAGTCTTATCAATATTCATTTACCTGGGACATCCCTAGGATGAAGGGAAAAATGTTGAAATAAGTATACTTGTGTAATATAGGTTGTAGTGCTCAAAAATTCAAAGATGCTAATGGTAAAACTTTCCTTCCTTACACCACATGCTGTTACTTTTTAATACTTTATTAAAGATATATCTTTTATTAAAATGTGTATGTGTTTGTTGATTAAAACTTCTGGTATATCAGTGGGTTCTTTTGAGGAAGATGGACTAAATGGTAAAAATATGTATAAGTGGGCATATGTGGTATTAGTCCTTTTATTTCCTGGTACACTACCTTCCTTGTTTATACTGTAATGAAGCATTTTAATGAGCTTTGACTGAATTATAATCTAAGAGTTGGTTCGGGGTGTTCCTCAGAGACATGTTACAAAAGTTCCCAATTTCTGAGTAGAAGTCTGTTCCTCATTAGCTGGGACAGCCAGAAGTATGCTTGTTCCACAGCTACAATGCCAAACAGAGAACCTGTGTCTCAAAAGGACAGGCCAGAGAATTTGCCCTGCTGTAGAGTAACCCCAGGGCTTTCATTAAAAGTGTCAGTCTGTTTCACTAGAGCAAGTGCTGATCGCATGTCATGTTGGTACCTCTGGAGGGTAAGCACTGACACCCACTAATGGCCTGACAAATTGTTAAATAGATGATGTAGTTTTGGTTGAAGAAAGAAATCACTAAGGCTTGGTATACCTGGGCATGAAGCTGTGGAGTGCTTGCTCTCTTGATAAAGATGAAAACTGTTCTTTCACATACAAGAAAAACAAAACAAAAGTCTTTGTAGAAGTGGGACCTTGTTGAGAGCTTGGGTTAGTTATGTAGTCATCTGAATATAAGGCCTGATTCCTGGCTATCATTGTTCCAGACAGCATTGGGTTGAAGGCTCTTTTCAGACATGGCCTATTTGCAGTCCTTTAATCAATTGAATCAGCTGATAATTTACCCTAATCCAGTGTATGGCTGTCTCCTTTCTCTTCTTTTGCTCTTTTATGTGGAGTTTTTGTGTATGTTAGTCATTTTATTGATGTGTAATACCTTAGAGTTCTTAGTTACTAAATAAATTGGGAATACATAGAGTGACTTGAATGTTTGGACTACTGGGTTAAGAGGGTTCAGCATTAAACCCCGGCCCTAAGGCCTCCTTAGCCATTTGTTAGCAAAGCATCTGTTGCCCTGTTCACTATTAATTAAATCTTCTCTAGTCTGTGAAGTGCCTATAAGGATATAGGCCTACAAAATTAGGTATTTGGAGAATGTTACCTGAACTCATTATAGAAGCATCAATTCAATTTAGATGAGTCCATATTGAAAGTAAGGAAAGTTGCATTTCCCCTTACTTGTTCTCAGGTTCTGACTTGGTTGTTTTCAGTCTAACAAGGTAAGTAAAAGGCTAGGGAAAATTGGGGAAGAGACAAGGGAACACCTTCTTTACATTTTAACCTACAGACAAAATGCAGAAATAAACACTTAAGATATACCCTAACGTAGCCTGAAATTAGCAAAACCTGCTTCCTGTTCATTCTAATGTTATGTTTGTTTATGGAAATGAATACATAGCTCATATCTTGGTCCTGTATTAATAAAGACCAATTAGTACAGTGATCTACCACTATGATTAGGCTCTGATTCTTGGGGCCTCCTTTCTGCCCATGCTCAATTTTTCCTTCATCCCAGTCACACAAAGATTCCATAGAATTTGCCAGATCAATGGGATTACCTTTGTATAGCATGGTTCATACATTAGAGTGGGGGAAAAACCTTAGAAGACAAAAAATCAAGCCTCATCATTTTATAGAAGAGGAAACTGTTTCATAGATTAAGTGACTTGCCCAAGGGCTCTGAGGCAGGATTTGAACCAGGTTCTTCCTACCTAAGTGTAGCATTCTTCCCCAACTCTTTGCCTCTCAAGCATGGACAGGTTATATTAACATAACAACTGCTCCAAAGTCACCATTTACCTTCAATGTGATGGTACCATGCCTTTGACTTTCATGTATATTTTCTTTTCAGGAAAAAGTGACCCTTTTTGCTTATTAGAATTGGGAAATGACCGACTTCAGACACATACTGTTTACAAAAACCTCAATCCTGAATGGAACAAAGTTTTTACATTGTAAGTCAACGACCTTAGCAGCAAAGCTAATCAACCTTTTACCTGTGAGAATTTTAACTCAGGTGACCTATTAATGATGCTGTTGCTTTGTGCAGGTTGAGACAAGGAAATGGGATTTCTATTTGTTGAGGAAAATGCCCCTTTTTTTCATTCCTTAAAGCTTTTTATGCTTTCATCTAAATGTGCCTAGAATTAATATTGAAAATAACAATTTTAAGCAAATAACTTAATAAATAGATTAGTCAACAAGTTAGTTTCTCTCTATTCAGAATAATTCTAGAGTTAGAAAACGTAAACTCTATATGCCTGTAGTTCAAAGGGACTGCAATTTAACACACATGGTAAAGTCAAAATATCTTAAACTGCATAATATTTCTGAAAACATGCCATTTATGAATTCTCATTGGTTTCAGATGGTTCTTTTCATTCTAGGTAATTTTAGCTATCCAACTCATTTTAATCCCTGCCATGTTTCTCAAACTTATTCCAAATACATAGGAAGCTTAATAATCTCATATTTACTAGTTTAGATCAGAAGCTGTAACACTTGGCAAGAAATTGAGTGCTTGTGTTATTTGAATAAAATGGGAGTCCGTCCATTCTGCTAAGAGAATTCATAATATAATAAACTTGTAAAGGAAAGAATGGGGTTGATTTGAAATTATGTAGGCTAGAGTAATAGAAGAGCCTCAAAAATGCAATAGAAGTGGTTTCAACTTTGCTGTTAAGACTAGCAAAATTCCAGGTGCCACCAGCCATTTATTTGGGTATTGCACCCCAAGAACTATTTCATCATAGCAGCTTTCTGAATGTGGGTCAATACAGTAAAGTTTCTAGATGCTTATGGAACTGCTCATATCTTATGTTTCAGCTCTGGGACACTGACTCTTTCAGTCAGCTGTTGATTTTGAACAGTTCCACCAAAAAGTAATTCCTCAGTTTAATATTAACAAAGTACAATTTTTGTTGTACTTTGAAGTAACTCACCCTTACCCTACTTAGTCATCTTGCCCTTAATACTGTTTCTTTCACAATTCCAGACTGAGTTCATGTACACATAAAAAAATGTCATAGAGGAAAAGTTGACTTTTTTATTTTTCATATGAATGTCTGAACCTTCTATGATGGAAGGTTTGGGAATACAGTTAGTTTGATTTAATTTTTGGAATTTAATTAAGTGGTAGTTTTATACTCTAAGGAAATGTAGACTTAATTAGTGAAACAGTTTTTTCAGATCTTCAAGGAGCAGGCTTCATTTGTGTGTGTTTGTGTATAACACGCTCTGTACTTCTTGTTCCAGTCCTATTAAAGATATCCATGATGTTTTGGAAGTGACAGTATTTGATGAAGATGGAGATAAGCCCCCTGATTTCCTTGGGAAAGTTGCCATCCCCTTGCTGTCTGTAAGTTATCATCGCTGAAAAACATTGCCTCTTTCTACTTTGATGGGATTCAATGGATTAGAGGTAGATTTTTTTATTAGCTAAATTAAAAAACTTGATGGGGAGATAAACAGCAATAGGGTTATTTCTTGGGCAATATTTTTAGGAATTCTTGATATATAAAAGTCTGCCTTTTGTCTAATACTCTTGCTAGTTAAAATCCTCTTAAATTTCCCATCATACATTGATAATTTCCATACTTTCAAGTGCCTGTATATGATATATATGTATGAAAATATATATATATATATATATATATATGCTCGCAAATGAATATTGCTATTTTCCCATAGTTGTACATTTATCAACAACCCTACTAAGAGGAATTGCTCCAAAGTATTATCATTAGTTTCTCTCTCTCTCTCTCTCTCTCTCTGTATTTATATACAAACACATACACACTTGTGTATGTATAGATATAGATAGATAATAAATATATATAGATAGATATATGCAAAAAGGGAAAAATACATAGAAACACACATATGTATGGATATATATGATGTATGTGTATGCATATGCATATATGTGTATATTTCTTGGCACAAAATAACATTTAATTGGAATGATCTGCAGGCTCTCATAACAGAAGGAAAGGTGCTTCAATGAAGATCGACTGATATGTTGGAATTTAGACGCAACTAAGACTATTTTAGTAAAAGAAAGCTTTAAATATATCTTAATGAAAGCACTCAAAGGAGAAAAAGATGACTAGTATCCTTTCATCGTAACAGTAAAGGAACATGGTAAAGATGAGTACTAAACTCATCCTACTCAATTCGGTGTGCATGTCCTTTTTTATTCAATGTATTCTTCTACATTGGCTCTTTATTGACCTTGTTAGTTTCTTGACCAATTTCATCTAGTTCAATTTGCTACCCTTGGACTATAATTTGTTGGTAGCCATTCTGCCCCCTCTTCAGTCAATGTAACTTTATATATTTTTCCTCAAGACACATTTTTTTAAAACTGTTAGTACATTTCACTGGATAGAGTTACTCTATATTTTTAAATGATTCTTCTACATAATATGAAATGCCCTTTGATGTTTACAGGGGAGAGGGAGAACTGGTACACCTCTTAACATCTTTTATTCTGTTTTTGATCACTTTGCTAATTTTTCCCCAAGTCCTAATATCCCTGATGTTACTGGAAAAGAGTGGCTGGAGCATCTGCTCTCCTGTAGAATCTGTTCTTGCCAAATGCTCTATATGATTAGCATCAGGCACTGTGGGCTATAGAGGAAAGGTCTTAATTTGGAATTTTCTTTTTCTTTTTTTTTATTAGGACATTGTCAGTTATCCCTTAAAGGATTCATTTAAAAAAAAAAAGGATTTGAGATTTGGTGAAATGTGCATGCTGTTCAGTTTATCTGGAGGAAAAAGAGTTCTCCAATCTAGTCTCTTTCTCTTTGATCCATTGATCTTTCCAATTAATTACTTTATGCTTATACATTTATGTTCTTAGGTGAGCATCTTTAATTTCTCTCTTGCTCATAAAACTATTATTTAATTTTTTTTATATTATCAGGTGGGTTTTTTTCCTCTTTAACCTGTACTGTCCATTTGATAAAAAGTAAACACTAGGGAAATAATCTGCTAGATTGCTCAATTAAGTACTTCTCTCCTTCCCTCCCATCCCAGAAAAGGACTGGTAATTTTCAAATATTTGACATCCTCACTATTTCATCTATATAAATCATCTATGCATCTATTGTCTTCATAAAATGTCGTGATGCTTTACAATTTACCTACTTAAGGTTTTCTTTCATCTCTTCACTCAAAAATAGTTTAATATTTATCTTATAAAGTCCTGTGTGGAATATAACTCATTCTCATGATCTTGGCATTCAATTATTTAAAACACTGATGTAACACTTCTTGTGTTATCCATCAGATATGTCTCCCTATCACTAGAGTGTCTTCTCATTAGAGATCTGGTCTCTGCTATTTGCTGTTTGTCCTTCCCTTTGCTACCCTTGATATTACCTGGCATAGGTGACCATAATATTTTATTAGCATCAGCTAAGTGAATCATTGATAGTAGAATACTCCCCATTTTACTTCTAGACTGGCTTTTTACCACCATCGCTCAACCTCCCCTCCCTTTGAAATTCACTTCATCTTTATCACCTAATCCAACTCCTTGTCACAGACTCCTCACATCCTTTCTTAAGGAGTTCAGCAACTTGTTCATGATCTTCCTTTTCATACCAATCCCACCCTTTATAATTGAGGATTCCAATATACATTTCATCCATTATTCCCTGAAATGTAGTGGCCTTTTACCTAGTTCTTCAATCTCCTTCTCCTATGATCTCCATACTCATTCCACCTCAACCACAAACAGGGATGTTCATCATCACTTTGACATCCTCACTTACATGTGTTTTACCTCCCTGATATAAAACTCTGAACTTATCCTCCTATTTCTTTATCTCTTACTGTGCCTTACCACTCCTAAACCTATTATTCATCCTTTCTGTGACCTCTGGACTTTCCATCCTTCCCTGTTCTCCCTGTTCTGTCCTCTCTTTCCTTTACCATCTGGACCTTGAGGTTGAACAATTGAACATGAACCAGTGGCTATCCCTGAATCTCTTACTTCTATGTCCTATTATCAGTCATGTTTTATCAAAACCCAGTGATTTCCCTTTTCTGTTCCTACTCACATGTTGCTGAACACTGCTAGTCTAAGTCTGTGCTAACTATGCTGACAGAGTCCTCCACAAATTTATTTTACGTGATCTCAACTGGGACTTCACCCTTGCATGATAATGTACTTATTCTTTCCTGATCTCACTCTAATACTCCACAGTAGTTATTCCAAATTACTCCCTTATCTTCAGAGTCCTATACCACCACTTCCTCCATTGAGAAAATAGAGGTATTATATGAATTCCTTTTTTTCTCCACATCTCAAAAATCTTTTTCTGTCATTCCCTATTCTCTCATTTGATTCACACTGGGATGAAGATGTGGACTTTCTCCTTGTCAAAGTGATTCCCTTATCTGCACCTTTGATTCTCTCCCCTCTCTTTTCTTGTTGGTTTTCTCTCTCACTTGTTCTACTAACCTTCAGTCTTTCTTTATCCATTGCTTTCTTTTGTTTTCTTCTCTCTTGAACCTGCCATTCTCTCCTCTTTGACCTCCATTCTCTTTCACAACCACAGTCCCAGAAAGGATTGTCTATATTCATTATCTTCATTTTCTTACCTTTTCACTCACTTCTTAATCCCCCATAATTCACTTTCCTACCACACCACTTACTTGACAATAGGACCAGCTAGTAATAACAATCCTCCACATAGCTCTATAAGGTTTACATAGCACTTTACATATCTTAATTCATTTGGTCCTCAAAACCTAGTGAAGTAGATGCTATTATTTTCTCCATTTTATTGAAGAGGTAACTGAGACGTGGTAAGATTAAATTACCTTACCAGGATCTCTTCCTCACTCTATCAGCTGCCTCTATCCAAAGTTATCTCCATTGGCTTTATATAAATAGTCCAAAACTCAGCATATCTGAAATGGTACTTATTCTGTTTTCTCTGCAAAATGTGTACTTCTTCAAAGCTTCCATTTTTTCTGTTGAAGATACCACTGTCTTTTCAATTAACAAGGTTCAGAACTTTTTAGCCATCCCATTTAGTCTCCTTTCTTCCATACTTATGTTCAAGGAGTTGCCAAATCTTCTAAACTCTGCATCTCTTTATTTGTCTCCTCTCCATTCACCCATCTTTTGCCCTAGTTCAGGACCTCATAATTTTTCATCTTTTGTCAATAACCTCCTAATGAGTATTCTAAGACTAGTCCTGAGTATTTTGAGGATAAGATTTGGTTACACTTTTGACTTGAGGTATGTACCTTGTGATTAACTTTACTTAAGTGTTCACCAAGTCACTCTGAGAGAGAAGGCTACTTTTACTAACTGTGCAAAGTTAATTTTAACTCACTGTCCACCTATGAAATAAGGATTCTCATAATACCAGATAGCACCTATGGAAAATTCTGAAATTACATAGCCACAGAATCACAGCATTTGAGAAGGTGGCTATCAATATAACCTAAACCTGAAAGGACCCTCCATATGCAAAACATTAGTTGTTATGCTACATAAGTTGCGTAGTTACATTGTCTAATAATGTTGTCTTTTGTGACTAAAAAAAAAAACCCAGCAACTTATTTCCAGTGGGAAATGTGATATTTTGATTAAAATATTTTAACTGGTATACTTCCAAGTACTTAATATGAACATTTAAAACATATACATTTAAATGTACCTTAATTGTTTCAGACTTCTGTTTTGGTCTGTTTCCTTGCTCTAGAGACTTCTAATTAAATAAATAAAATTTATAATTAGAAAATTGTTGCAGTTTATTCTCTCAAGTTGTTTAGCATTTCACATGTTGAAAAAATATATTTAACTGTTCTTCAACCTAAAAGAGAGCTTAAACATTTTCTATTCACACCCCCTTCAGCACAACTTTAACTGTGGATCGCAATGGTGGTGACCCACAGTTTAAGAGGTGTGTAATGGTAATGTAATTTGAATTTGAAGATCACTTTGTGTTGGCAAAGGTAGCAGGTACTTAGCATGTAGTAATTGGTCAAGCCTCTGTTGGGGAAACAGAAGGTATGAACTCCTGTTTCCTGTTGCTGATGCAATAGGAAGGGGTTGGCTGAAACAGGAAGCTAATGTTGTGAGTATATAAGAAAAGCCCCAGAGAGAGAGGTAGAGATCTTTGTGGAGCAGGCTCCATGGAGGCTGAGGAGGAGCCGAGGAGGCTGAAGACAAAAGCACCTCCAAGTTTGAGAGAATGATTTTGATTTTGATTTTGAAAACCTGGATGGAGTGATTTTGATTTTGGAAATCACCTGAAACTTCTGATGAGTCCGAGGGCCAGCCAGAGTTGCTGAGGATTTCCAAGAGCCAGTCAGAGCTGAGGGCCAGTCAGAGCTGCCAAAGACTGAGGAAGCATGATTGTGATGCTGGTACTTGGCTGAACCTGTGTGTGGTTTTGTAAAGCCTGTCTTCACAGGAACAGAGGGTGTGAAGGATTTGGAATGGACAGGACACTGTGAGCTCCAAAGTGGAGCAGGAACTATACAGAGAGCTGGACAAGGACCTGGAAGCTGTATGCTTTTGAACCCAGGTGACAGTTTGGTGAATCTAGGTAGGATCTGGGACCATGGAAAGGGATCAAGGAAATCTGAGGAACCACCCTGAGTTAAGCTGAAAGAAGACTTTACTTGGATACTGTGTACTGACTGAGAAATTATAAATATACTAGTGACCTAGGGGTGGAGGGTCTATGTATTTTCTGATGATTGAATAGTGAATAATGAAGGATGATTGACTAAATGATTATACTTAGTGATTGATGACTGAATAAGTAATTGATTTGTGACCTAGTATGCCCCATGAGTGGATAACTTTGACTATTGTACTTTGTTATTGAATTAAAGGATTGTGTGGATGCTTGAGTTACTAAATGATGGTTCTTTGTTCACAACTTTGTGACCACTGTAGTGGAAAGTTTGTGGCCTTTTTCTGTGATAAATTGTTGTGAATGCTGTATTTTGATTGTTTGTGATAAGTTCTAATATTGTGAGTGCCGTACCTTGATTTCTTTTTTTGCTCTGATTTGTTATGGAACAAATAGAGTGTTCACTATACTGTATAGTCAGAACCTTAAAAGCTGTTAATAGTAGCATTCTTCTGGAAAGCTGCTAGTGCCTGGCTTTACAAGGTACTGACCTAGTCCAGTTGTTCTAGACTGCTTTTGTACTGTGCAGCCAGTAGAATTTCATAAAGGTTATTGAGAAAGCTTGATAAGAATGAAAAAAGTCTTTAATGACTTGAAAAACTGTCTAGAGAACCTAGCCTTTATTGTTTACATATAATGAGAATGATGAAGTAATTAGATTTTTATCCACCCGTTTTTATCAGTTCATCAACATATATATAACATGAGAGTATGTAAGTCAATATATTGTAATTCTTTAAAATCAATTTTTAGAACTATAACATAATTTTAATATAAGGAAAATGATTAATATCTCTTAAAATATGAAGTCCCCAACTTTTTAGTGTCTTCTACCTTATTAATCTTGTATTTGTTATTTTGTTAAAATTCTCATTTAGCAAAGTTACTACCCTATAGTGTAGGTGTTGTGATACCATGTTCTACCACAACTCTTTTGCCTGGATTATCAGTATTAAAATATCATCACATGTATAGGTGAATTTCCTGAAATAGCACAAGGTCACAAGGTCAAAAATCGTGAGAAACTGAATTCTCCTTAAATAGCCTCAGGCTCTCTTCCCTTAGATGTGAACATTTCTCTATGCTGATCTGACCTGTTCAGTTATTCATCTTAGTAAAACAAAGCAGACATGATTGAACACTAAACTGAATGAGGTTAGAAGTAATATTGTATGCTTGTGTAACCAGTGGCCAGTGTAATATAGGCAGAAAATTGGGTTGGTGAGAACTTCCTGATAGGTTGGGCCTTTGTATCTGCCTCTTGCAAGTTCTGTCTTCCTTAAAGAATCAGTTCAAGTGCCTAAATAAGAATTTGAGCTATTTATGCTCTTTCTCTCCCATTAAAATTTGCTTTGTATTTATTTTGTGTATATTTGTGTTGACATATCTGTTTAGTAGTTATTTCCTTCCAATAGAATGTAAATAAACTCCTTCAAACCCAAAGACTTCCGTTTGCATTCACAGCATCTAGTATGGTGCCTATAGTAGGTGTTTAATAAATCTTGTTGAATTCAATCCAAATAAAATTGGATTCCTTGATGAAAAAATTTGCATTAATAGCTCTAGGAAAATTAAATAAACTAGTAACCAGTTCATAAGGTATGATATTTCTAAAAACCAGGAAAGGGGTTTGTGTGTGTCTGTTTTAAATAAAAGCTCTAAATTTTTTAAGGGGCAGTCAACATGTTAAGTCTGGAACACACTCATTTCTCAAAATGGTAATATTTTAATAAAGCTTCCTTAGCCTATTAAAGAGTCTGCTTTTATAAGTAATTGAATGAAATGAATTAAAAATCAATGTGTTGGCTGCCTAGTGCTTCATTTGATATACTATGTTAAATTAGTTGTGGAAAATTCTAGAAAAACCATTACTTGATTTTTTTTTTTAAAGGAACCTCACTTAGTTCTGTTCAATTTTACTTTAAAATTTTGTAAAACATGTAGGTATAAAAATTTAAAATATAATGATTATATAGTTTAATATAATAGATATCAAGATTATAATTTAAGAATGCATGAAAATGTGTTTGGTTTGTTGCCTCCATTTCCTCATCTCTTAGTCACTTTTTAATCTATAACAATCTGTTTTCTGACTCCACCACTTACTCAGCTGAAACTATTTTCTCCGTGGGTGTCTATTATCTCTTTACTGCTAAATCCACTGGCTTTTTCTTTCTCTTTGACTTCTCTACTAGTTTTGAACCTGTTGACCACATTCTTGTGGATGTTTTCTTCTCTTTTGGTTTCTATAATGCTGTTCTTAGTTGTCTTCATACCTTTCTAACCATTGCTTCCCAGCCTCCTTTGCTGCAAAATTATCCATTGTCAAGTTACTAACTATGAGTGACCCTCAAGACTCTGTTGTGAACCCTCCTCCTCTCTACTCCACAGTAAACTATTTGGATAGCTTTATGTTAATATTATTGGTTATAATCTTAAATATTTTGTCTTATGTGTTTTCATAATTTTTTTGGGATGGGGTCTGTAGGATTCACCACACTGCTAAAGGGGCCATGACATAAAAAAAGGTTACGAACACCTACTCTATATTCTTTTGTTCTTGATAATACCATTAGTTCACAAGGATTCATTTATCTTTATGTGGGTGACTTCCAGATCTATATATTCAGCAATAATCTCTCTCTGTGGAACTCTAGGCCCTCACTGTCATATATCTGCTGGACTACTTAATTATCCTGTCATCAATCCAAAGTCAACTTTTCAAAACTACAAATCATTATAGTCTTCCTCCTTCAAAATCTATCCCTCCTCATTACTTCCCTATTTCTATGGAAGGTACCCAACCTTGATGTCATTCTTGAGTTTTCCCTCTCTAGACCACCCCCAGTATCCAGTCAGATGTGAAGGCTTGTCAGGTCTTTCTCTATCGTATTTTTTATATTTGTTCTTTCCCTCCCTTTCCCCATTTATATAGCCCCTGTACTAGCTCAGGCCCAGATTACTTGTCACTTAGATCATATCAGTTACCTATTAAATGAACTCTTTTCTTCTAAGCTCTCTGCTTTCTAATATAGCTTCTAAACATCAGCCAAGTAATATTCTTACAACAGAGATGTCAACGTTTTACTCTCCTGCTTAAGAATTTTCAGTGACTCCCTAAGGTTCCTAGGATAAAATACAACCTCCTCAGTCTTTCCTTAGAAGTACTCCATAATCTTTTTCCCTGACTATCTTTTCAGTCTTATTTCATATTATTCTGTTTTATCAATCAATCAATAGGCCTTTATTGAGCATCTTTTATGTTCTAGGCACTATGCTAGGTGCTGGTGATACACTGCAGGTGAAACAATACCTCAGACCAGGGGTGGGGAAAGTGCAGCCTTGAGACTACATGTGGCCTTCTAGGTCCTCAGGTGTGGCCTTTTGACTGAGTCCAAGTTTTACAGAACAAATCCTTTTATTAAGGGGACTTGTTCTGTGAAGTTTGGATTCAGCCAAAGGACCAAACTTGAGGACCTAGAGGGTCACATATAGCCTTGAGGCCACAGGCTCCCCACCCCTGCCCTAGACCACTTTCCAATTAAACTGACCTACTAGCTATTCCTTAGACTCCACACATCATCTCAGATGTCTTTGCATAGGTTGTGGTCCACTTTTGGAATGTACTTCTTTCTCACCTCCACCTCTTTGATCTCTAGGACCAGCCTAGGGGTCACCTCTAGAAGGAGGCTTTTCCTGATTTCCCCAGGTGTTAGAACTCCCTCCCTCCTTAAATTATCCTTTACTTAACAGTTTACCAGATGTTGGATTTCTACCTCCAATAGAAGAAAACTCTTTGCTGGAAGGGACAGTTTTATTTTGGCCGTTTTATGCCTGACACGTAGCACTGTACCCTGCACCTAACAAGTGCTTGGCTGAGTTGAACTATAAATCAATATCATAGAAATGCATTTTTCAATCTATAATTTTTAGATGGAAATAACTGAAATGGATGGAGGGAGTTGTTACATGCCCCAAGACTTCTCAGATTTAGTGGCAGAAACAAGGTGGGAGAGTAGCAGGAAGTAGGACACTAAATTCCCAACAAAACTCCTCCAAAACTGAATCATGATGGTGATATCCAAGAAAAATAGCAGTAAGTTACTTTTTTCAGACCAGGTTAGCATAGGGAGAGTTAACAAAGAGGTCTGTAGACAGTGGAGATAGATTCTGTTGAAGAGCATCCCCTCCCAAGCAACATTCTAGCTCCCAGGGGCTATGCCTAAGGACAAGATGAGGTCTTAAACCCATACAAGGGCAAACTTCATATAGGCTGCAGTAACAGGTCCTGGTAACTTTCTAGCCCACCATATGGTTCCAAATCATAGGTCCAGGATAGAAGGAAGGGATTTGCACTCTGGGATTGCATTCCTTGGGGAGGCATGAGCACAGAACCTACATAGTACAGCTGTGTGGCTCAGAAGCCAAGAGTGGAATGGAATCTCAATTCAAACTTCTAGTCCAAACTGAAGTCTGCAGAGGGAAGACCAGGGAAGAAATCTCAGGCCACTGGGAAACCTGCAAATCTGTCACTCTGCTGACAGCTTTCCAGATTGTTGCTAGTAGCTCAATTTAGCAGCAGTCTATTCTAACCCCCAAACACAGGTCAGGAACTGGCAGAGTTCTGACCAAAGAAGACAGTAAATAAAATTTGCTCTGGCTTTGACTATTTTGAGAATGCTGAAAACTTATAGATCCCCAGCCTGAACTGTCCCTGAGAATCTGAGAGACATATCACTAAACAGCCCAAGAAATGAACAATAGGACCAACTCAGACCTTCCCTCCGGAAATACCTAGATCCTGGGCCTAACATCAACTCCAAAGTCAGTCCAGTCAACAATCAGTCAACAAGCATTAATTAAACATTTACTATATGCCAGACCCTGTGCTTAAGTACTAAGTATACAAATATAAGTAAAAGGAAAAACAGTCCCTGTCCTCAAAGAGTTTACATTCTAACGGGGAAGAAAACACATGAAAGGAAGTTGAAAAAAGGTGACGGCAGGTACTCAGCATGAGCCTAAGAGAAGTACAGAATGCAGCCTGGAGTGTAATGGGACAAAACCTGAGTGTCTTCTTTAAATGGAAATTCTGTGAAGAGTCATCTAATTAAAGCTAGAGATCATTAGGGCAGAGGGTAAATCCAAAATATCTATTCCAGGGTTAGAGTAAGGCTTCATGAAGAAGAGCTAGACATGGTAGAGGATGTCTGTCTGGTACTCAGTCTGGAACAGAATAAGTCATAAAAAAGGCTAGGAGAAGTATCAAATAAAATTTAGAAAGAATCCCACCATAAACACTATTATGGTGACAAGGACACAAACATAGAAGAGAATGTCTCTAAAATATCTATAAGCATAGCCTCAAAAAAAAAAAATCTTGGTTCAACTAAAATCAACTAGAATTCCTAGAAGAAAGGGAGCAAGGGTTGGGTTGTTGGTTGTTTTTTTTTTTTTACATTTAAAAATGTTCTTATAAAATGAAATAAGAGTACTAGAGGAAAAAATAGAAATGACAGCTATCGAAGAAAGAACTAGAAAGGTAATTAACAGTTTTGCATGAGTTGTGCACAACTTTGTCCAAGCAATGAACTCCCTGAAAATTAGGATGGGCCAAGTAGAAACCAATGACTATTCATCACAATAAGAAATATTAAGATAAAATCAAAAGAAGAAAAAAAAGGAAAGTATGAAATATCTCATAGCAAAAACAACTGACCTAGAAAACAGATTGAGGAGAAAAAAAATTTAAAAATCACTGGACTACCTGAAAGTCATGACCAAAGAAAAGGCTCTAGAAATAATATTTCAAAAAATCTTAAAAGAGAACTATCTAGATCTCATAGAACCAGAAAACCACTGGTCATTTCTTGAAAGCAATCACAAAATGAGCATTCCCACAAACATCTTAGACAAAATCCAGAATGTCCAGGTTAAAGAAAAAATTATTATAACATCAAGAAAGAAAGAATTCAAGTACTGGCAAGCCATAGTCAGAATCACACATGCTTTAGCAGTCAGTATAAAACAACAGAAAGCTGGTATATGCCATTCTGGAAGACAATGGAAAAGGCTTATACTCAAGAAAAACTTATCCAGCAAAACTGAAAATAATCCTACAGTGAGAAAAAAAAAATTGACCTTTAGTATGATATGGGACTACCTTGAATTCCTGATGAAAAAGATCTGAACTTTATAGAAATGTTGATATTAAAATACAAGAGGAAGAGAAACAAGAAAGGCAAATGTAAACAAGCAGTAATAAAGTACTCAACAAGGATAAAGAGCTTACATTATAATATAGGAAGATTATATGTGTGTCTCCTCTAAACCCCGTCATCATCAGGGGTCATAAAGGTATTCTAAATAAGCAGAAGTCCTGAGACAAGTTCTTGTGTTTCACAATGATCTGAAAAGGAAAATAGAAAAGGAAGGAGAAGATTATACAAGTAAGGGAAGGGAAATGAAGAATAAGGAAGGTTTTGGAAACTTATCTCACATAATTGGAGTGTGTGATTAGGTCTATACAAACAAGGAAGAAGTAGTTGGGGGAGTGGCTGACACTAACTACACTCATCTGAATTGGTGAAAGGAGGAAAGAATATATATACACACACAGATTGGGTACAGAAATGCACTTCACTCAACAGGGAAATAGGAGGGTGGTTAAAGAAGGGACAGGGGAAATAGAGAATGGGTAGATTAAAACAAGAAAAATAAGTTCTAAGCAAAGCAAAACAAAATTTGATGATGTGCAAAAATATTTTTAGCCTTTTCTTGTCAAAGAATTAGAATCTAAGGGGAAATAGATGCCCATCAATGGGGAAATGCCTGAATAAATTATAGTATATACATGTTATGGAATACTATTGTGTGGTAAGAAAAAATGAAGGGGATGACTAAGAAAAACCTGAGAAGACATGTATGAACTGATGCAGAATAAACAGTACTAGAAAAAAATAGTTTATTCAATGAAAACAGTATTGTAAAGATAAACAACTTTGAAAAACTTAGGAACTCTGATCAGTGTCATGATCAACTGTTATTTGAGAGGACTAATGATGAAAAGTGCAGAAAGAGACACATGCACGTATACGTGCATATATGTGTATATGTATTTAAATGTATTTGTTTTTTCTCATTTAAATATAACCAATGCTATATATAGCTATGCATATTTATAGCAGATATTTTGTTTTTCATTTGGGAGAAAGAGAGAATAGGAGACAGAGAGAGATTTTTGCTGATAGGAAAAATAACAGTTTAATTTTTTAAAAGACCTCTTATGTGTAGGAGATATCTTTGGAATAAAAAAAAATTATCCTTATACTGACTGTTAAAAAAAAAGTTCCAATTTTTCACAGATTTACATATTTGTATGTTAGCATTTTTTGGTAAGTAACCTCAAATTTATTTATGGACTCAAGTCAAATTATGGTGAAAATCAATGTTATTGAAGCAACTTGGTATAATGAGTACATAGAGAGCTGGTTTCAGAATCAGAAAGACCTGGGTCCAAATATAAACTCGGACACACCCTAACTGTGTAACTCTGGGCCAGTCACTTAAACTCTTATTGCCCCCAAGCAGCTTTCTGGAAGTGTAAAATACAGAGAAGAAGCTGATCTGTCTTAGTATCGGTAATTAGTCTCTCTCTGGGTCCCCTACACTGATAAAATCACAAGTCTGGTATAGAAGTAAAATTGATATACCTTTTAAAGAGTCACATTTTCAATGTATCAACAATTATGCCTCATCTTTAAGGTGGAATGGTTTAAATTTTCTGATAAAAGGAACACACACACACACACACACATACACATACACACATGCTGCTTTGCTAGAGGGCGTAAAAAGGATGTAAAAAGCCAAGGCTTTGCTATGAGGCAAGTTTGTTGGTCTGTGAATCCATCACATTCCATGGGCATCTGTGGGGACAGTAACTAGCTGCGCCTATTACAACAGTTTCAGTTAATTAGGTTTATAGAGTAATTTTTCTAGAATTGCTTGTACCTAATAAACATCCATGCTTTAAATGTGCATTTGCATTTCCAATTAAATATTTACCCAAGTTCCACTTGCGGTTGTAAGTTTGGAGGTTTGCACACTCTAATAGACAGACTTTCTCCATCGTAATTTTGGAGGCTAACAACTCTGCCCTTAATATAAATGCAAAAACACACAGATCTATAAAAGCTGCACCATGGTGCCCTTATTAACATTTCTTACTTATTATCATATGGTTTTATCCCAATCTCATTGAAAATAGTCATGATTCGAAATTTGTGCTAAATCTGACCTATCTACCAACTGAGATCTGATTCATTTTCTCCTTTACACTGCTTGGCTTTATAACCTCTTCTCACTGCATTCAACAAGATGGTAACTTTCTACTGTGCATCAGCTGGATCAAACTAGGTTATCATGCTTTGCTACATTAAACTATTTTTTCCTCTTTTGTATTCAATAAAAGGTGCCTGATAAAGTAATGTTACTTTATTTTCAATTATTTTCTTTTTTCATGAAGGTCAAACAACTGAGAAATTAATATGAATCTTTACTGTTGGATTGAACTATATAATTGCACATCTTTCCTACATAAACCAAGCTGATAGTTTTATTCCTTGATATTAATTCTGATTATCTTCCCCATTGAATCAGGTGGTGATGGTTTACATCAATGCAATTCTAAATGGAGGATAATGATGACATTTAGCATAAAAGAAATGTTCCAGCTAAGAAAAAAAAGAGTGTTTTCTATGTCCTTGGACACCAATTGCTTTTGTGTAGGGACCTATATGACCACTTAACTGTGTTACACAAATTAATGACATGCATGTGCTGAAACTATGTATATAATGAATGCAATGTACATTAATATATTCATATATAATATATGTACATTATGAATATGCATACAATGAACATGTGTATACATGAAGGCTATTTTATGTCCTAGAATCACAAAATCTTAAAAACTGAAAGACGATCATCTAGGCTAACATAGTCATTTTTTCATGCAAAGAATCTGAGATCCAGAGAGAATAAGTGAGATGCCCCAAGTTACATAATTAGCATGAGAAACCAGATCTTGAAAGTCTTCTGATTTGTAGTCACTTTAAACTCCATTATGATGTCATAGAATGATATTTAATAATTCTTTTACCTTTGAAAGGCTCAGTCCCCAGAAAGCAAGGAAAACTTGCCTATATTTGTTGTCATCAGAAAATTACAGCCAACTTTAGTTTAAAGACCCAATAACAGTCAATAAAGTGTATATTAATAGTGTAATATAAGTGTATATTAACAGAGTGTATTTATCTATTGGCTCTAAAAATCATACTTGCAATTGAAAAATCTGTGAACTCATTGATTTCCTCTCTGCCCCATATGTATAAAAGCAGACATACAAGAATTATGAAAGTTAGTATATCCAGAGTTTTTCTCCTAGAGTTGAAAGTTCCACCAGGGAAGGAGTAAAAGGAAATGTCTTAAGTATTTTATTGGCTATTGTTTTACTATTTGAAAGGATAAATGCAGAATGTGTTTCAAAATTATTATTGTAAGACTATGACAAAAGAATTTCCAAACCAATTGGCTGATACTCTTGTCAATTCTCCCCTTTCTGCTTAAAAAAAAAAAAGTAGGAGTTGGTAGAATAGTGGAATTATTTCCCTAATTTAATTCATTAAAGATCCATAAAGTGATACAGGTTTTAGCTTGTAAGTTAAATTAGGCAATCACACATTTATGCACTGGTTCAATCTTGAGCAAGAAAAAAAAAAAAGTCACTTGGGAAATCAGAAACCACTCTTCCTGCTTTGTCATGTTTTTGTCTTTGATTTTGTTTTTCCATTAAGACCTTTTATCCCTAAAGTTGTCCAGGTTGACCCCTCCTAGATCTTGAGAACTGATGGGAATTGCCAGGTAAATGTGACTGCAGGTTAAATTAGTGCAAAGTTGGGTCAACATCAGATTGGCATGTTGTCATACTTTTTTTTTTTCTGATTTAAAAGATCCTATGTTCAATTAACTGGGACTGGATGAAAACAGAAACTGAGGTTCCTGTTTGGACACTGATCAGGAAGGACACCAGTTCTTTATGGGGCATTTCTTCCTCTTAGCTACTGGCTAGGGAAACTATCTTTCTGCTTAAAAGCTCTACAATCCAAGGGAGGTGGGTGGCTTTGGGAAGGAAAGTGACCTCTCCCTTGTAATGTGAAATTGTTGTTTCCCTTAGTGGCTTATTTAACTCATTTCCACCACTGTTTATATGAATGCTTGTACTAAATTCATGCAATGACAGCGATAGCCATTTAAAATATGGTTGAAATTTCATGCCCTCAAATTTCCCCTGTTATCTTTAATCTTAGATCATTACGGTCCCAAATGGAGCGTTTGGTGAGTTGCAGCTTTATGTTGCTACCATCTCGAATTAACTGGTCTGCTTCCTAAAAAAGCCAAATGTTTAATCAATACATATACTACTGTGTATAATAAAAACATTGCTGCCATCAAATTTGAAGAGCGAAGGCCCTTTAACTTGAGCCAAATAGTTTCCAAAATGGTAAGGGAGATGTTTTTCATAGACGTCTGATGTGCTAGGGCCAACAGGCAGATTAGTGCATGGAACTGATTTCACAAACTGGCAGGAAGAGGCTATCAGAGAGATTTGTTTATTTTGAACATTTATCAGGACATGGTACATTTCAAACATGTCCCACACCTCACTTTTAGCTGTGTTGATTTATTTATTTAATTTAGAGTGTGCCCTGGCTAACAGCAAACATGATCTTTTTAATAAACCAAAATTTTGGTGACCTTTTGGATCTTTGGAAGAGAAGTTCCCATTTTGAATTGCTAATAAAGTGTGCTGATTGTTTTCCATCAGCACATTGGATTTCAGGGCAGAATTTTCAGATTGGTTATTATCATAGTATGCTCCACAAACTGCTATGGAATTAAATTCCACTGTGGAATTAAAAGTTGGATTATAATAGGTTTAATCTGCGGTTTAATATTTGTTCCATTGGTGGTCATTTTGTATTCTCAGCTTTGAAGAGATGTGACTCTTTGGGAAGAAGCCATTTAAAACCCAGCAGAGAGATTGCTCATCAATACATATTTTATCTTTTATAGATTAGAGATGGGCAGCAAAGTTGCTATGTACTGAAGAATAAAGATTTAGAACAAGCATCAAAAGGAGTTATTTATTTGGAAATGGATGTCATATATAATCCGGTAAGTCTAAATGTCCTTCATGATTCTCTATAACTGAACTGTTGAATTCCTTGGCACCCACCTGCCAATAAGGCATTAGCCCTTAGACTTTAGGCAAACATAAATCATTCCAGGCCTGCTTGAATAAAAGGAGGGGTGACCCTTTTTCTTTGGTCTTAAAGCTCAAATGTCTGCCACAAAAGAAAGTGAAAATTATTTTGATTATTTTATTGTCTGCTGTATGTAATCAAGGAGAGGACCCAGTTGTTAAAGTCTGCCATATTTTGATTCAAAGTAAAAGCTACTGTAGGTCATCCTAGCATACCATTCAGTGTACTTCAGTAATTCTCTCCATTAGTATGCTCAGAAAGTTAACAGTTTTACCCATGTGGGAACTGGTACACTTTAACAACTGATAGCCATCTTTCCTCAGTCACATATTGTGCTTCATCCAAAAGATAGGTTTAAAAAATTCCCATGATTACACTCTATGAAACTTCCTAGATTATAGGTCACTGCTATTCACTCCTGTCTTCTAATTCACCCTCCCCCCAAAACACATCTTAAATGTGTTCATATCAATACATGTTATTGCAAAGGCCAACAAGAAATTACCTGTTTCCCTTTTTTTTTTTATTCTGCATGGTAAGCCAGCTCTGATCTCATTGGTAAGCACTCATAAGCTTAAAAACTATGAAGAATTAATTTTAAAAGTATAATCAGCCTGATGAAAGCCCCAGTAATTCAGTTTAATGTCGTTCAATTATGTGAAAAATAATGGACATAAATAGGGAAAGACCTAGAATTCATTTTTTTTGCCTCCTACACTAAAAATCAAGAACTGACTTTAGCAATTTGATTTTCATAGAAGTTGTGAGGACAATTTGCATGACAATGATAACAAGTTTAGGAACTCAATGAACCATAAGCACATTGAGTGAAACTCTGTAGTAGTTAAAAACCTTCTACTGATTTAGGAAGGTACAGTGATGATCTTAAATAATCCTGAGTTCCAAGCTGCCTTGCACAAAGGTCTCATTAAATCAAGGCCATTGAAATGCTTATAGAGCAGTAGCAGTATTCTAATTTCTTCTCTGGCCTTAGTCTCTTCCTTATGGGTCCCCACTCATTGGTGCTCTCTGCCAAAAACAACAACAAGAAACAAACCCCAAGAGTATCAAAATGTATTGGTTTCCTTTTTTATTATTTTTATTTGCCTCCTGAAAAAGAAGTCAATGCAAAAGCTGCCATTTTAAAACTTTTTTATCGTTCTTTAGGTAAAAGCAAGCATTAGGACCTTTACGCCCAGAGAAAAGCGCTTTGTTGAAGATAGCCGCAAGCTTTCCAAAAAGGTAAGTCAATGTCTGCTAGCTTATTTGTATACTCAGTCATCATTACAGGTGGCAATTTGGTGGTGGTATTTTTAAAAACTTCTTTTTAAACCTTAAAACCAAGACTTTAATGAGAAATGCAGGAGGGGAATAACCAAGTTGTAGGGGGAGAGGAAAGGGAAGAGAGGAAGGAAATCTATCAAATGAAATAGAAGTGATCAAATCTTGACTCTCACTCTGTCTCTCGCCCTCTCTCTTCACTTAACATTTAAGAAACATGCCTTTCTTGATTTATTAATTATCTGCATTAATGCCTTCACTGTCTATTCTATGATGGTCCTTTAAAATTAATAAGCTTTTATGCCCATGATGTCAAACTAAATGAGTAGTGTGGGAGAAGAGGATGTATAGCAAAGGGTCAGTCATTGATTCTCCAATATGATCTTCACCTATGGCCTCCCTTATTATTTTGGGTTTGACTACAGGATTAAATGTTATGGCTTTCTGCCCTCTTTTGAACAAAATACCTTTCCTCTGCCTGATACACTTAGTTCCTCTCTCATCATTTCAAAGAAAAGTGAAGATAAGGTCATGCTAAAGGAAGTACCACATTTTTACTATGACCTTTGCATTCTTTTTCAGAGTCCCTCCCTGTCCTATTCAGAGACAATTCAGGATTTTTATTCTGTACCTATTGTCCCTCTTCAGTTGTGTAACAAAGAACAAAGTGTCCCTTTTTAAAGTGTTTATTACTTCCACCATTTCCTGTGTATGGAACAGCTGTAGATTACATAAAATAGTTAAAAATATCCACAATGGTATCTTATCATCCTTTGGATTTCTAAAAAACCTTGAAGGATACTTATGAAAAATCCAGAATATCTTCCAAAATTAAGCAACATTTTGTTTAATCCACCAAAATATTGTCATGTTTGTCTCACGTAACCTGTGGATTATTTTTTTTAACATGTCATTGCTCTTACTGTGTTTGCTTGAATATCAAAACTATATGGTGAAAGTGAATTATTTGGTTTGCAAACAAATTAAAATGAAAAATCACTGACCTAGGCAGGAATCAATAGATCTGGATTCTAGGTGTTGTCCTGTCAATTATAAAATAAAACAAAATCGTTTGGTTAGACAATTCTTAACCATTCTAACTCTCAGATTCTTTGAATCTATAATTATATTTCATATTTAAAATATAATATAATCATATTTAAATGTTTCCTTTTGTAACACACTAATACCCATTGGAAATGTGAGCGACAACTTTCTGATGGGTGGATTTTAGACGGTCAGAGGGACAGAAATCATATGGAATATACGGAATTGCATGTGAGACCTAGAAAAGACCTTTAAGTTCTCTCCTTCAACCCCCTAATTTTTGAAGAGACAGAAAATGAGTTCAAGATAACTTCTGTGGCTTTGCCAAGTACATACACAGTAAGTTGCTGGTGGGGCTAGGAGCAATGCTCAGATTTACTAGCTGGAGGTCTTTTTATTATTATTATTACAGTAGGTCTCTTTTTTCTTTGTTTCAATGAGCCAATGATCATGTGTTAGGATCTAATATTTGAGCTAGAATTCTCCATTCTCTTGCTTTTTCCCTGGTTGAATCTTTCACTACTATGACTTTTTATTATAGATACGGTTTCTTACTAGGCAGAAAACTCAAGAACACTCCATGGTAAAGCTGTCTCTTCCCTGTGACATCTTTAAAAACAAATAAAAACCAGCAACTCCTATGGTTTTATCACCTTAAAAAAAAAAAGCATTGTTTTATACCAAATAAGAAAGAGACATGAATTTCTTCTGCAAATGAATTCTTTACTTTTTTCACCCTGTGGATGAAGATCCATCTGAAATAAAATTTCAGATGAAATCTTGGGATTTTTTTAAAAAGATTAATAAATAGAGAAAGAATGAGAAGATATGTAAACTACATGACAAAATATCATATTAATGGATCTGAAGGAAGAATTTGTATTCAACTCATTCTTTTTCTTGTTTTCTCCTTACCATTTATTAGATTTTATCAAGAGATGTTGATCGTGTGAAAAAAATTACTATGGCAATATGGAATACAGTACAATTCCTTAAAAGTTGTTTCCAGTGGGAGTCCACATTGAGAAGTATAATAGCATTTGTGGTAAGTGGATCTTTGATGTTCCAGTAAGCAGGTCTTTGATGTTCCAGTAAGCTGAAGAGGTGTTTTTACTCAGAGTATTAAAAACAAGTAATAGGACCTGGTTAATTTGGCATCGTGGAGAAATATGCCATATTTGTGATATTTCTATCTATAGAATGCTGTGCTATCTATCTATAAAATGCTATGCTTAATACCATCATTAATAGTCTTTTGAACTTACTATTGTATTCAAATTGTTCTCTCCAAGGTTCCTATTAATTTTTAAATTCTATGAGCTTTTCTCAGTTCCCAAGCTATTTGACCTGTGTAGCTTTGGTCAAACACTCCTTCCAAGATGCTCTTTTCCTCTCATGGCATCTGTGACACTCCCCTGGTTCTCCTCCCACTTAGGTAACTGTTTCTTCTCAGGGTTATATTTGTTGGATCACAGGATCCTAGATTCAGAGTTGGAAGGGACCTAGTCACTTCTCTGCTCAACATTCTTCAGGGCATCCCTATTGTTATTAGGATGAAATACAAATTCTTGTCTTTATAGCCCTTCAAATCTGAGTGCTGCCTACCTTTCCATGATTTCATGTACTCTACATTCTAGCTAAGCTTGCCTTGGGAACTCATCATGCCCCTTCCAGTTCTCCCTATCTTTGCAAAGAATGTGTCCTTGCCTAAAGCACATTTCTTTTGTAGTCTTCTAACAAAATCCTAACTTCCTTCAAGCCTCAGGGAAGGTGTTGCCTCCTGTGGGAAGTTTTTCCTGACCCCACTTGTTAGCCCTTTCCCTCTCTTCATATTATTTTCAATTTACTTACCTGTATGAGTGTTGTATACATACACGCAGAGAGACACACACCAAAAACCAAACAAACAAAAAAAACCAACCACATAAGATTCTGTAAGATGGGGACTATTTTATTTGTTCCATTCACCCCTCCTACATCCTCATTGACTAGGCATAGTGAGTAGACAATAAATGCTGGCTGAATTGAATGGTACCATAAAAACATCCTATATTGTAGGGGTAGGGAGGCAATCAGTAATAATACTAATTTTTCTGGAGACAATGCTGTTTGAGATCACTTTATTATCAACCAGCTGATTTGCATTCTATGAACATGTGTGACATAGTAAAGAGAGGGCTAAGCTTGGAGTCAGGAGAATAGGGGTACAAAGTCTTTGTATGCCACTTACTAACTTGGTGACAATGTCCATGTTTAGTTCTTCTGAGCCTTGATTTCCTCATCTGTAAAATGTAGATATGAATATCTATATGGCAAAAATATTGTTAAGTTTCCTCTCTAACATTAGATCCAAAGTTTTATAGTTATTTGCAGCTTGAAAGCTTAAAGTGGCATTTCTGTAGCACTTCATTATTTAGCATCACGGCTCCATGACGTAAGGTGGGTTTGGGATTATCCTGGGCAATTCTAGACTTTCCTTAAAGTGGGTGGCTGGAATCTTTGTGAGAATTATCTTCCTCTCTGATGAGAGGGCGTTGTGTTTAGTTCTAAAGTTGATCCTATTTACTGCTTGACTGAGGTTACTAGAAGCATTACCTCTAGTTAAGTGGGGCATTACTGTGTTGCTGTTGTTGCTTATTTGTTCCTTTATCTGTAGCTACTTTGAAGTTGCCAAAGACATTGGATACAAGAAAATATTTTAGTATGACTGTTAATCATATAATTAATTTCTTGCTCACACAAACCTCCTTTCCCCCCCTTCCCAAGGTCCCTTTAAAATTTCAAGCATAGAATTTCACTGCTCTCAGGTAGAAGAGAAACATGAAAATTATTTATTTCAAGTTTCCACTACCTTCCAAATGAAGCAGGTGGTTTTTACTTGTTGAGTATATGGCAATTTGAGGTACCATAGATTGGGGAAAACAAATATGGTGACCATTAAAGGAATTTCTGTAGGAGAATTTTTAAAAATATTGATTAATGGCCTCTAAAGTCGATCTAAAGAATTAATTTAAAAAACTAATAAATACCAATGGGTTAGTGAAATAAAGGAGAATTCTGAAAGTTAATTGAACATGGGCAGAATGTGTGGTCATTTTCCTCTCATTCTGCTAGTAGATCACTGTTTTGTTTTGTTTTCTCTAAACAGTGACAGTTTTGCCAGCATACAAGAAATAGTTCACTGTAGATTACTTTAAATGTGTGTGTGGGGGGATGATAGAATTGAAGATAGACAAATAACTTTGGTGGTCTCTAAAGGTCTAAATTAGCAAAGATGCAATTTTGCTCATGAAACTTTGATATTATATCACTAGCAGAGGGCACTGTATATTATATTATGCTGGAAATAAGTCTGTGTTCTTGAGTGTATGTTCGTCCAAATGTTTCAGGGCACCTAGATGGAGCAATGGAGAGAGCACTGGACCTGGAGTCAAGAAGACCTGAGTTCAAATTTAGCCTCAGACGTATGCGAGCTGTGTAATCTTGGGCAAGTCACTTAACCTCAGTTTGCCTTGGTCTTCTTATCTGCAGATCTAGGAAATAATATCACCCACCTCCCAGGATTTTGTGTAGAAAAGCATTTAGAACAGTGCTTGGCACATAGTAGCTATATAAATGGTTTTTGTTGTTGTTCCTCACTTGTTGGGTTGTATCTGATTCTTTGTGACCATACTATCCATGGGGTTTTCTTGGCAAGGATACTGGAGTGGTTCTGCATTTCCTTCTCTAGTGGATTGAGGCAAAGAGAGGTTAAGTGACTTGCCCAGGGACACTCAGCTACTAAGAATCTCACAGGTCTTCCTGACTCCAGGCCCAGGGCTCTTTCCACTGAGCCACCAAGCTACCTCATAAATATTAGCTGTTGTTATTATTACCCTCTACTACTACTACTACTACTACTACTACTACTACTACTACTACTACTGCTACTACTACTACTACTACTACTACTACTACTACTACTGCTGCTACTACTACTACTACTACTACTACTACTACTACTACTACTACTACAATTACTGTCATTGAAAAGTGACAGTTTTAATAAAGAGACATTTTGCATCTAAATTAAGTTTTAAAATGAGAAAAAAAGGAAGAAAAACTCTAAAGTTGTTTTTTTTTTTCAGTTGTTGGAATTTCCTTTAAAAAAATCATTGGTCATAACATATAACTGAATGTAACATTTCCCACTAAGCTTTTCTCTTCTACTAGGTTAATGTTAAAATGTCTAAATCAATTCACTTTGATATATTAAACAATGTAAAAACTGGCCCTATCTTTTTCTAAGTCCCCATTGTCAATGAAAACACTGCAAAGGAAAAAGTGTCAAAACTATTAGGTACTAATTAAAACATAGGAAAGTTAATCAGTGTATTAAAGAAGCATACAACTAGTAGCATAATCCCAAAGAGAATCCCAAAGACTGCTAGCCTATGGGCTTATTCTATAGAAACTTCTAAGAAAACTGGACAGCAGTCTGGCAAAAGATAGGTTTAGACTGGGTGCTCACACCATATACTAAGTCAGGCTCCAAGTAGATATATGACTTAGTAAAAAGTGAAAAAATAGACAAACTAGAGGAGCCAGGAAGAAAATAACTTTTGTAACTCTTGATAAGGGAAAGAATTCATAATCAAATATGACATCAAGAGTATTGCAGAAAATAGAATTGAAGAATTATATTGCATAAAATTGTTTTACACAAAAATAGCTTAATTAAAATTATAAATTGTTAACTAAAAATAAATCTTGTAAGTTTCTCTGATAAATATCTGATATGAAAATAGATAAGGCACTAATTCAAATATATGGGAACAAGAACCATTTCCTAATTTATAAACAATGTAAACTTCCAGTTCACAAAAGAAAAAAGCCTAAAGCTATTAACATATACACAAAAACACCCCAAATAACTAGTGGTAAGAGAAATGCAAATTAAAACAACTCTGAAACTCTACCCTACATACATCAAATGTACAAAGATGGAATGGGGGAGAAAATGACATTTGTTGAAAGGCTTTGGAAAAGTACACTTATTAATACACTTTTGGAAGAGTTCTAAATTAAACCAGTCAGTCTGGAAAGCACTTTGGAACTATGCACCAAAAGTCACTAAAGTGTGTCTACCCTTTCACTCAGTAATACTACTGTTATGTCTATATATTTGGCAAGTAAATTAATTATTTGCAGATTAAGGGATTTTTAGTCTCTTTTGGTATCCTGAGTATGGCCATTGATTTACAGCAGTTAAACTTATAAGTGAACTTGCTATAATCAGCATTAATGTCCTTTCCTCTAGTTTCCATTTTTTTGTGTCAGTAACATCTTCAAATAATTCAGGTTAGGGTTGTTTTGTCTGCTATATTTTTTCTTGTCTTTATTCAGCTTTCTGTTAATTTTGGTTTTTAGTGAGTCACTATATAAGTCTAACTGTACAAAGATAGCTGAGCCTTTAATAACTTCTACATTAATATTTACTTGTCTCCTGTATATAAAAATATAATTAATTTCACTTTGTTTCATAATATATTTTGTGCTTACATGTCCAATGCTTGGTTATTTTCTTGAATATGGTATCATAATGTATAGATATAATTTTCTATGTAGTCTATAAGTTGCTTAATCCTGAATTGTATTACCCCATATTCTTTTACATCTTTACCAATTACCATTTTTGCATGTAAGTCATTAAATATCAAAGTGTGTGTGTGTGTGTGTGTGAGTGTGTGTATGTGTGTGTGTATTTAATGTGAAAGGTCTTTACTAAATTCCTCATCACATTCCTTTCACTCTTCATCTTCTACAGACATGTTGACACACAAGTTAAAATTATTATCATTAAGTTCCTCAACAATAGCATTTTAAAGTAAATTTACTGGAAAAAAAATCAGTTGCACTAAGAAGTGAAGAGGAACTGAGAAACTGATACTCCTAGTGCTGCCTAAATGATATGGGAACGATGCATTTAGATCTGGAGAAACCTCAAAGATTATTTAGTCCCACTCCCTTAAAGGATGGAGTCTTGGTCTTTTTTAGATCATCAGAGTGGTCCTGCTCCAACAGAACCACTCACAGATCAATAACAGCCAATAAATGAGAAGAATAATGATACAGCAGACAAGAAAATGGCTGAAAACTCCCTCCACCAGTAGAGTTTCCATTGAGATAAATTGCAGTCATTTTCATGATGATCTTTATGTAAAAGGCATTGCAAACACTGAAGCAATTCCCATGAAGTGATGTTTGGTTTGTTTGCTTTTCCTTTGAGTGTATTTATAACATCAAACCTAACAGGATTTGACTCTGCAAGGAGAACCTGTAAGACTTCCCTCAATTTAGCCTTTCTTTTTCTGGTTTTGTTACCAGCAAGAAAGTCAAGATGGATTCAGTTCAGTTTCTCTAATAATATGTTTCCTAACTGGTCATTGTATAATAAAATAACATTTAGGGTACTAATTGCTATGTCACCCAAACTTTTGTAACTTAGTTTTTCTGACTCCTTAGTCCATCACTCTGCTGTCATTGCAGACATGGAAGAACCCATAGGACTAAAGGCTGTTTTGTAGTTTCCTTTGTTGCATGGGTTTTCAATAGCAAAAAAACAAAACAAAACAAAACATATCAAGTAGCTAACGAATAAAGATAAGCCTCTCTTGTTCACCAGAAAGCAAACATGCTATTTCAGGGCCTACACTTGAAGCCTTTCTAGCATCTTAGATCCTGCATTAATCCAAAGTCATCTCCATGATGAAACAAAGAATAATTTTTGGCAACTAGGTGGCACAGTGGACAGAGCACTGGACTTGAAGTCAGGAAGACCTGAGTTCAAATCCAGCCTCAGACATTTACTATGTGAACAAATAATTTAATCTCAGTCTGCCTTAGTTTCTTCATCTGTAAAATGGGGATAATAATAGTGCCTTCCTTCAAGAGTTGTTTTGAGCATAAAATGAGATATTTATAAAGTACTTTTTAAGATCTTAAAAGTGCTTTATAAATTATACCTATTATTTATACGTAGCAGAAGGATAGACTATTCATTTTAAAGAAATGCATTTTAATTTTCTGAAGCCTACATATATAAAATAAGGTAAGCTTGTAGTAACTAGAATTTTAACCAACTACATCAGTATTTGAAGTTAAAAAGAAATTAATAGTGTCTAGCTATGTATACCATGTGAAAATAGATTTGCAATGCCTATGAACAGTTGTTTTTCTATCTGTGAATAGTAAGCAAAAGAAAGGATTTAATTTTCATGCCTTAAGTTATTACCTAAAGAATCTTAAAACAACAGCAATAAGAACAAACAGCAACTTTTTCTAGTTGGCTGCCACTACATTTATGAAGTGGCAGTATATTTTTCCATAGATACAGATTTTTTCTGAGTGTATTGGAGGGGGAAAATATTATAAGAGAAATAAGCCTTTTCTTATTTAAAAATGCACTAGTTGGGGCAGGTAAAAAAGGAAAAATATGATAACAAAGGTCAGAAAGGAGTGAAAAGTAGACTTGTATGCTTTCCAGAAATGATGTGTGGCGGGGGGTTATCTGTTTGGAACCTTCAATAAGTGACTCTAAACATTGCACTTAGTCTAGAAGAATATTCAGTAAATTGGAGAGGGGAAGAACAAAAGGAGTATAGCTATGTTTAGGGAGTTGACATGTTAACAAACTGAATCCTTTAGGATTCTTAGTCATGTGCAGGGGTGCAAACTGTGAACAATTAATTTCTTCTTTATATAGTGCAGTTACTGATTTATTCACAACTTAGCCTGCATACATTTCATTAAACTTAGAGGTTCTTCTTGTATGTTCCTTCCCATAAAATATTACCTTTCCACTTCACTCCGACAACATCTGATACAGATATTGTAAAACAAATATTACTGTCTAATCTGCTTGTCTTTTTTGCACTTGTGGGTTGTCGATATGCCATTGACACCTGAGAACATTTCCATCAACAAGAGACTTTTTTTTTAATGGGAAAGGTTTTTTGGCCTCATTACATGTCAACTTCATTACACGTGTGCTTTAAGTAATATTGCAATGTTGACATAATTTTTATTTTTCCTAGCCTATTGGAAAGCATCTCCCAAAAACTCATTAAAAGAATTAGCTGAATAACAGATTTCTAATAAATTTTAAAATATTTTAAAGTTAATTTTTATAGTGTTTGAGGAATTATCCATCATTGCACATTGTGATTACAATTTTATGCAGCATAATTGCACCTTCTATTGACAGCATTTCAGGCATCCACAATAATTATGGCCTTTAATAAAATTATAGTAATTGAATTAAAAAGATAATCTTTTGAAAATTAAAAAGACACTATAAACTTTTTAAATGCTTTTGTTGTTGCTGTTTACCTTTTTCCCTATTTTAAAATGGAATTACAGCTAGGGAGAAAAGTGCAGGTATACTGATTAGAATCCCATAGAACCCCAAAAGTATCATTAGCATATCTCAGTGTTCACCTGTCAAAGCTCCCTACTAGGTTGTAGTTTTTGAGTGACATGCAGTTCCCCTCATTCACCTCCCCAGCTCTGTTATATAATACAATATAGTGTTAGTTAGCCTTTGTTATTATAGTCCTGATTCCTCACTTTGTCACAACTACTCTATCACTACCTTCCACCTTGTTTTTCTAGTCTGGGGCTTCATGATCAGCCACTGTCTACTACTCACAGCCAAAGTTGGTCTTCTCCTTTTGAGCTGTTGCTTATTGCAGGGTATAATGAGACCTGTTAAATTTATTTTACTCAAGACTTAAGTTGCTGCTTTTTGAAGCAAGGTTCTGGAAACGTAACCTAATATTGAATTGAATTGAACTCTGGTCATAGGTAGTTAGTGAAAAAGGTACTTCAAAAAAATAATTGGCTGGAAAAGTGTAGTATCCAAACATCACCATGCCTAAGAGCACTGAATGTGTATGTGTGTGAATATATTCCTCACTCACTTTTTTTTTGATATATCATGAGTATTTTTGTACCTAATATGGTCATAGAATAAAGCAATTTTGGAGTTTAAAGCAACTTAGCCATCTATTTCAAGCCATGCTTTGCTGAATTCTTCATATTCATCATTTCTTATGGAGCAATGTAACCAATTGAAGTTGTTTGTATTTGAGTAAATTCATATCAATTAGTGTCAATACATGAAGCATTATTTACATTTTCATGTTGTTACTTGTAGGTAACATTTTCCTTAGGAGACTTTGTCCATTCATTTTCATTAACTTTCCATCTACATATAGTCATACTGTGTATTCTATTGTACTTCTGATTTTTTAATTTTGTTTTGCATTGCTTCATGAAG
>CM053589.1:105976962-106070021 GCA_028646515.1 Pseudochirops corinnae | reverse complement strand
ATCAATTAGTGTCAATACATGAAGCATTATTTACATTTTCATGTTGTTACTTGTAGGTAACATTTTCCTTAGGAGACTTTGTCCATTCATTTTCATTAACTTTCCATCTACATATAGTCATACTGTGTATTCTATTGTACTTCTGATTTTTTAATTTTGTTTTGCATTGCTTCATGAAGCTATTTCTATATTTCTTTGTATTCCTTATATTTGTCTTAATTGTGTTGTTGTGTTCCATTATGTCATTACCTTTTATTTAACCGTCCATCTACGGTTAAACATTTAGTTTGTTTCCAGTTTTTGCTATTACCTATAAATTGCTATGAAATCATTTTGACAACTCTCTTCCTATAGATTTTGATAACCTTTTCAAGGGATATATTCAACAATGTATTATTGCTTCACATAGTGTAATTATTTTTGTAATATTTTCTGACTGCTATCAGATTCTTTTCCCAAAAAATTTCTCCAAATTTTCAATTCTGCCAGCAATGGAATGATGTATATTTCTTCGTAATACTATGAACATTGAGTTTTATTTCTTTTTAATTATTGTCTTAACAGTTTGATGGCTAAGATGTGGTTCCTCAGAATTGTTTAATTTTATATTTCTTTGATTATTAGTGTAGTTGGACATTTTTCTTAATATTATTTGCTAAAATCAAGTGTTTTCTTTCACAAATGGTCAGTGTATATAGGATTTGACTATCCTTGTATGAACTGACAATGGCATTTTCATGAAGACACTTTGCATATTTATATTTAGTATGTGCTTATTTAATTCAAATTACTAAGGATTTGAGTGGTCTTATTTATTCAAAATGTCAAATTCTTTATCACACTGCTAAATCTTTTTCAGTAAAAGAGTCCATTAGAATTGGAATTTGAAGGCCTTATACCTCTAGTAATCATAGTTCAATGTAAAATTTAAATCTCTCAAAATATTGCTCAAAATGTTAAAAAAAAAAAAGATTGAATGTACGAGACCTATGAGATTTCTTAACTGTCTCCAGCCACTCTCTATAGTATATTGAATATTTTGTCTTTGGTTGGATTTCTTTTCATTTTCTGGGACTCTATGATCACAGTTATTACATATAAAATATAAAATAACCCTTCTTTTTGTAACTAAAACCTCTAAATATGAATTTAGATGTTAACTTTTATGATATGATGCCTGTTTTAATTTGTATTCTTTAATCAAAAGTAATTTAGAGCACTTCTTTATATGCCTATAGATAGCTTTGATATCTTCATCTGAAAACTGCCTGTTCATATCCTTTTGGCTATCATTTGGGGAATAGGTTGTATTCTTATAAATTTGTCTCAGTTATCTATATATTTGAGAAATGAGGCCTTTATCAGATACTTGCTTTAAAGACTGTTTTCCAGCTTCTGCTTTTCTTCTAATATTGGTTACATTGGTTTTCTTTGTGCAAAAGCTTTTTAATTTAATATAATTAACATTATCTATTCTACATCTCATAAAGCTCTCTATCTCTTATTTGATCATGTACCTGTAACTAAACTTCTCCTTTAAGAATTTGGATGCTCTACCACTTGGTACATATATATTTAGTATTGATATTATTTCAGTATCTATGGTATTTTGCTTTTGCTTTGTCTGAGATCAGGATTACTACCCTTTTTTTTTTTTAAACTTTAGCTGAAGCTAAAAAGAATCTCTCCAGGCCCTTACCTTTGCTCTGTGTATGTCTCTTTGCTTTAAATATTTTTTTTTTTTTATAAACAACACATTGTAGGATTCTGGTTTTTGATCTACTCTGCTATCCGCTTTAATTTTATGGGAGAGTTCATCCCATTCACATTCACAGTTATGATTGCTAACTATGTATTTCCCTCCATTCCATTTTTCCTCCTGTTTGTCCTCTCTCTCCTTTCAACTTTTCCCTCCTCATCAGTGTTTTGCTTCAGTCTGCTTCCCCTGGCCTGCTTTCTTTTCTGTCAGTCACCCCACTATACTTAATCTTCTCCCCTTCTACTTTCCTGTTGTTTAAGTTAGATTTTTATATTCAACTGATTGTGTATATTTTTTTCCCTTTGAGGCAATACTGATGAGAATAAGGTTCAAGTGATGCCTATCTCCCCACCCCTGTCCATCTTCCCCTCTACTGTAACAGATTTTCATGCCTTTTCATGTGGAATAATTTACCCCATTCTACCTCCCTTTCTTCTGCATCTAATGTACCCTATTTTCTTATCTCTTAATTTTTTAGTATCATTCCTTCAGGTTCATCTTAGACTTGTACCCTCTGTCTATGCATATTCCTTTTAGCTATACTACTAGAACAACTTTTAAGAATTACAAGTATCAGCTTTTCATGTGGGGATGTAAACAATTCAGCTCCACTGAATCCCTTATGTTTTCTTTTCCCTTTTTAGGTTTCTCTTGGGTCTTGATATTGGATATCAAGGTTTTTTTTGTTCTTTTCTAGTCTTCTCTATATAAAAACTTGAAATCCTTCTTTTTCATTGTATGACCATTTTTCCCCTTGAAATATTATGCTTAATTGCACTGAATAGGTGATTCTTGATTGTAGTCCTAGCAACTTTGCCTCCCAGAATATCTTATTCCATGACCTCTGATAATGTTGCAGCTGCTAAATCCTGTCTAATCTTGAATGTGGCTCCCCAACATTTAAATTGTTTCTGGTCACTTGCAGTATTTTTTCCTTGATCTGATGGTTCCTGTAACTTAGCTATAATGTCATAGGAGTTTTTACTTTGGAATCTCTTTCCTGAGGTGATTGGTGGATTCTTTCAATGTCTATTTTGCTTCTGGTTCCAGGATATCAGGGCAGTTTTCCTTCATAATTTCTTGAAAGATGCTATCCAGGTCCTTTTGATTATTACTTTTAGGTAGTTCAGTGATTCTGACATTATCTCCCCTGAATCTGTTTTCCAGGTCAGTTGTTTTTCCCATGACATATTTCACATTTTCATCTATTTTTTCATTCTTTTTAAATTTGTTTAATCAATTTTTGATGTCTCATAGAGCCATTGACTTCCACTTGCCCAGTTCTAACTTTTAAGGGGTTGTTTTCCTCAGTTAGCTTTTTGTACTTCCTTTTCCATTTGGGCAGTTCTACTTTTTAAGCATTGTTTTCTTTTGTTTTGTTTTTTTTCCAAGAAGTTGGCTCTTTTTTCATAATTCTCTTGCATCACTCTCATTTCTTTCCCCAATTTTTCTTGTACCTTTCTTATATGATTTTTATGCTCCTTTTTGAGCTCTTCCATGAGTTCTTTCTGGGCTCAAGACCATTTCCCACTATTTTGGAGGGTTTTGCAATTAGATGTTTTGACATTGTTGTCCTCTCTGATATTGTGTTTTGATCTCCTCTGTCACTGTAATAAGTTTCTATCATCAGATTATTTTTTATTGTTGTTTTTTGCTCATCTTTTCTGGTCTTTTTCCTTTCTTTTAAATTTGAGCTCTATTCCCAGGGGCATCATTTCAGACTTCTTGTGCAGGAAGCTGTAGGCCCTGACTATTTACCTGGTGTTGCACTGATATTGTCCTGAGGCCCACAGGGGACCCTTCTGTCTGGGATTGGGCTGAAGGGGTGAGGGGGTGGCTGGAGGATATAGAAGTTTGGCGGTTTATCTGGTGCTGAGGTGAGGTGCTAGTGCTGGTGTCTGGCATGTGCTGAGGCCAGTGGAGTTTTTCTGCATTTCCACAGGGCTACACTTAAGCTTGTGGTGATCTGCCACTGGTGGCTGTCTGTTTGCCTGTGGATGTGCTGAAGCACATAGCAGGAGCCAAAGCTGGCAGCTGCCTGTTTGTTTAGGCTCATCTGGGGTTGGCATCTACCTGTTTGCCTGGGGCTATGATAAAGCAGTGGAGGTCTGGCCTCTGGCAGCGGTCTGTTTGCCCAGGGCTATGCTGAAGCACCTGGCTATTCTCCAAGTTGGTGTCTGCCAGTTTCCCTGGATGTTCTGAGGCACATGGGGTTGAGGGGGAGCGTCCTGGTATTGGCGTTTGCTTGTTCTACCACATTGGGGCTCAGGATCTCCCACTGGTTTGCTGAGGTGGGGCTTGCTACTGGCTTCCTAGGATACTTCCTGTCCTGGACCGATTTCCCCTTTTACCTGAGTGATACTGACCTTTCCTGCCAATCTTCCAAGTTTTTTTTTTTGTGGGGGGGGGAGCTAAAAGATTGTTTCACCCCATCTTTTTGCTGGTTCTGCTGTTCCAGGACTTGTTTGGGGCCACTATTTTATGGTTGTTTGGAGGTGAATATTGTAGAATTATGGTGATTTACTTCCCACTCCACCATCTTGACTCCTGGAAGTCTCCCTCTAAATCACTGTTGATTCCACAGCGGTTCTCAATCTGTGGGTCGCAACCCCTTTGGGGGTCAAACAACCCTTTCACAGAGGTCACAGGGGCCGCCTAAGAACATTGGAAAACACAAATTTCCGATGGTCTTAGGAACCGAGACACCGCTCCTCTATCCGTCTCCAGGCGGGTCTGCCTACTTTCAGATACGCCCACATACAAGTATTAAAGGGTTGTGGCATTAGGAAGGTTGAGAACCACTGGATTAAAGAAATGCAAATTACAACCACACTGAAGTATACCACCTCACACCTATCAGATTGCCTAACATGGAAAGGAACAGAAAAGGAAAATAATAAATGCTACAGGGGATATGGAAAAATAGGGACACCTATGCACTATTGGCAGAGTTGTGAACTAATCCAGCCATTCTGAAGAGCAATTTGGAACTATGCCCAAAGTGCTACAAATATATGCATACCCTTTAACCCATCAATACTGCTACTAGGTGTGTACACCAGAGAGATCAGAGAAAAAGGAAAAGGACCTAAACATACAAAAATATTTATAGCATCTCTTTTTGTGGTGGCAAAGACTTGGAAATTGAGAGGATGCCCATCAATTGGGGAATGGCTGAACAAGGTGTGGTATGTGATTGTGAAGAAATATTATTGTGCTGTAAGAAATGACCAGCAGAATGCTTTCAGAAAAACTTGGGAAGACTTACACAAAGACCAATCAACAGAACCGAGAACATTGTACTGTTACAGTAATATGATCATGATGATCAAATGTGAGTGACTTAGCTATTCTCAGAAATATAATGATTTAACACAATTCCAAAGGATTTCTGAAGAAAAATGCTATCTTCCTCCAGAGAAAGAACTAATGGAATCTGAGTACAGATTGAATTATCTCTTTTTTTTTTTTTACTTTATTTTTCTTGGTTTTTTTAAAATTTTGGTTTGCACTTTCTTTTGTAACATGGTTAATATGGAAATGTTTTGCATGACTTGACATGTATAATCTACATAAAATTGTTTGCCTTCTCAAGGAGGGATAAGGAAAGAATGGAAGGAGAGCATTTGGAACTCAAAATTAAAAAAAAAAACTAACATTGAAAATTTTTTGTTTACATGTAATTGAGATTTTGGGAACTTTTATAAAGGAAGGTAGGGAAGACAGTAGGCAGAGATGAGAAGGGAAAACATTTCAGCTTGGGGGAAACAGCCAGAGAAAATGCCCAGAGCTGAAAGATGAAGTATCTTATTCATGGATTGTCAAGGAGACTAGTGTTACTAGATTGAAGAGTAAGTAGGGGAGGCAGTAAGGTATACAAAGACTGGAAAAGTAGGAGGAGGCTAGGTTATGAAGGGCTTTGAATTCCAACCAGAGAAATCAGTATTTGATCCTGGAGGCAGTAGGTAGCCATGGGAGTTTATTGAGTAGGAAGTGACATGGTTGGACCTACGTTTTAAGAAAATCACATTAATGACTGAATGGTGAAAAAAAAAAATGGTCATTTTTACTTTTCTATTCATTATGTTTTATTCTTCTGAAAATTGGCATCAAGGATACCGAATATTTACAAATACCATGCTGGACTCTAAGGAAAGATAGGAAGATGAAAAATACATTGACTTCCACCTACCTTCACAAAGAGTTTTTGTACTAATTTAATCTATCATGGTCAGTCAGTCAAAAGGCTTTTAATAAGCATATTCTATGTGTCAGGCACTGTGCTAAGCATTAGGGATATAAAGAAAGGTGCAAAAACGTGATTCCTGCTCTCAGCGAGCCTGCATTCTAATTGGGGAGACAACCTGTAAAGAATTAGGTACATAGAGTAAATGGAAATAACCCCGGAAGGAATCTATCAGGGAGGATGACACATGGGGAAGGGAGGGAAAGACCTCCCACAAAAGGTGGTCACAGAGACAAGGCAACACCAGTAAGTAAAATGCTGAGATTGTATAGGGACTTCATCTTAGCCTTGAATTGCAGCCTTTCTCTCTGGAGGTCCTAACACAAAAAATCGACTGGTGCACTTTTTTAACCGGCCTTTTCTTGACCCTGCTCACCCTGTGGTGATGTTAATTAGGACAGAAGTAGCCAAAAGGCAGATAGCAGCATGAAAGGGGTGGAGAAGTAAAGCAACCAACCAGTTAATCCATAACCTATATGATGGTCCTCTAAACTTGGTTTTAGCTTGTTGTTTTTCCGTGCTTATTGAGCTGAATTAGTGATTTTGTTCCCCCCAGCTGTTTTTATATGTAGAACCAAAATGTGCAAATATTTTGTGCAAAGGAAAAAGAATATTTAGAAATAATAAAAAGAGGGTGTGTGTGTGTGTGTGTGTGTGTGTGTGTGTAAACAGCCATAACTGATTTCCTGCTTGGGTTGTGACCTGTTGAAGAACCACTCTCAGCACTTACCTTTCTAGCTAATTCGATATTGCCTTTTTTGTGGTCAGAGCTTTGTCGTTTGTTTCTAAGCTGTCATTTTTATTAGTCTCCCTGGATGATCTTTTTGGGCTCTCGTCAGGTGGCGTGTGTGTTCTCCATTGTCTGCCTGGTCTTGGCAAGCCGCAGGTTCTTTTATAGCTGTATGATGTGGGCGTGCGTGCAGCAGTAGCCTGTAATTATACCCACCACAGGTGACAGTTACCAGAGAGCCTTGGTAATAATTTCAGCTGCCTGATCTGATGTTTATGAAGAGAAGGGAAGCCCTCTTTGTGGTTTGGTTAGAGTTTACTGTAGTGTATTATGCTTTGGCTATTGGATTTATAATCCTTTTTATATCCTTCTCCTATCCTTCAATTGAAGCTCTGGATCTAATATTATTGAAGAAGGTTGGATAATTGCCTCATGCTAATTATTGATTTGCTTTAAAAAAAAAATACATGCAAGATTTAACCAATACCAAAGTGGATAGGACTAGTTAATTTGTGATTTTTACACACACACACACACACACACACACACACACACACACACACACACGCACACACACACACACACACACACACACACACACACACACACACACACACACCCTATAAAACTTTCACGTATATTTTTTCGTTTCAGAGACTAGTTGTGACTATTTTCTCAGCACATACAATTTTTGCCTCCCGCTACCTCCTTGTCTTGCCCTTAAGATTTCAGCCTAGTGTTTAAATAAGATAGGTTTTCATTTCTTTCCAAACTCTTTTAATTCGATCTTTCAGCTCATTGTCAAGGACACTTACTTGGTTTTGCCATGCAAAATATCACACAGTTTAAATCAACCTATGTTTAAAAAAAAAAACAACAACCCTCCAACAAAACACTTGCTGCTTTAGGTTGAGAAAAATATAGAACCAGAAGATGTGATAGCTTACAGGACCTTAAAGATCTAATCTAATATACTCATTTTACAGATGAAGAAATCGAGGCCCAACTAGATTAAGTGCCAGCTGAAAGTTACATAACTTCATAGGAACAGCCAAAACTCAAATTCTTCACTTGATTCTCAGTTCAGTGTCTTATGTCACTCAACAATTGTGAGGATCACATGAGAATCTTTTTAAAAGTTTTTTTTTAAATAAATTTAACTGATGCCTCTTATTTTAATAGCACGGGCATTTCTAAATTATGCTCTCACCCCAAATTGAATGTTTTCTATAACAAATTTAAAAAACTAAGCAAAACAACCAATAGATATGGCGACCATGTAGACAACATTTTGCCTTGGTAGTCCTTGTATTTGATCATCTGATCTCTTGGGAGCATTATTGACTTTTCAGTCACATAGAATGTGGCTTCCTTTTAGTGACCTTCTCATTTACATTATTGTAGTCAATGCATTAATCCGATTAAGACTCTACAAGTATGTGTCTGTAAACAATCTTTTCAAGAAGTCTTTCAGTTAGCCAACACAGTAGCATAATATCCGCAGCTTACATAATAAGTGTTTTTAATTTTCAGAAGATTTTATAATTGTTATCATATTTAGTCATCATAATGAACCTTTAAAGAAGGTAGTAGAATTTTACAAATGAGGAAATAAAAGTCGAGAAAAATTAAAGTGATTTAGGCATGGTATTTTTTTTTGCCAGATTAAATGAGGAAGCTATTTTGGTGAAAATTCAGCATTGAAATAATGTCTTCTTCACAAAAAAACTTAATGTATCATTCAATAATATAACAGAATAAATGCCTTAATACTAACTAATACATATGAATGCCAGAATATCATCTAAAATTTTAGGGGAACCTCAGAGGTTATCTAGGTCTGCTCCCTATTTCACATGTAAGGAAACTGGCCCAAGAGAAATTCTGACTTTCCCAACATCACTCAGGTTGTAACAGGCTGAAATGGAATCTGAAACCAGTTTCCCTGATTTCAGACTTTCACTGGTTTCATAATATCACAAAGTAATACACTGTTAATAGTGCTACACTATTAAATAGTGCTACACTATTAAATCACATGCTTTTGGTAGATGTATATCAAATGTTATTATTTTTTATTATTATGGAACTTTTTCATACAAAATTCATGTTTTCAAATTATTATCAATGTGTGTATCTCTATCATAAGCAATTCATACAGAATAATTTGCTTGGGAATTTTAATTTTACATCTGATAGGTAAGTTATTTTTCCTTCAACAGAAGACACTGTAGTTTTCAAAAGAAAAATACCTGATTTGTTCTATTTCTTCTCTCTAAAATAATTTCTAAGCCCTGAATAACCAAAACATCCAAATCAAGGATTTCAGAAAGAAAAAAAATCCTGTAGGTGGCGATAGAATCTCATAAATGACTAACATTTTGCTGTCTATTTCTCTAGGCTATTTCTTGAGGATTTTAATTTGAACTATTTCTTTTAATTTTACTCAAGCATCTCCTAGCAAAAATCTTGACCACTGGCAAAATTTTGTGTATTATAAAATAGCTATAATCTTTTCTCTTGTGATTCTTTCCCTTATACTTTTAAGTTCTATTTGACAAAGCTTGTTGATTTTCATAGACACGGGAAAAAGATTGCATGTGGCAAATATATTTTTTAAAGCTTTTTTTTTTTAATACTTTTTTTTTGCTTTCTTCACCCGCAGCTAAAATTTGATGCATATGTCAGGGGTTAGATTTAGCTTCAAGGAAGTCCCTTGTTATTGGATATGAGGTTGCTTAAGGATAACAATAAAAAAAAATCCCTCAAATCAAATCATTGTATCAAATCCAATTGCTTCTAGAGTGCATTTCCCTCCTTAGCTACTTCTTTAGGGTTTATTTTTATCTTGAGTGTGACTGAAAATTCCTAGAAAACCATTTTACCAGCAGGGGAAAATACAACTAAAGACTTCCTTTTAAAAAATAGAAAATACATTGTTGATATCGTATAGCTTTTCTGTTACTTGTTTTTGTCTTTGACAGCTATAAAGTTAAAATATTTGACAAATGAGTTTCATCTTTCCTGCTAGCTAAGTTTCAGAAGTCCCTTAGTTGCTTTCTCTGTTATACATTTGCATTTTCCTTTTTTTCAGCTTGGATTTCAAAATACTAACTACAAAATGATTTGCTTAGATGTAACTCCAATTTTCAGTAGTCTTATTTTCCTGCTAATTTGAAAACCTTTACAATGAACATTTAGCAGAGAAAATGTGTTGATTCTAGAAAATATAATTATTTTGGTATAAATTCTCTAAGGCTTTAGATGCATAGTGTCATAAGCTGACAAGTGTGATGATCTTGTGCAAATTATATGAATTTCTGTCTTAGAGTCCTCCAAACATTTCACAATCCATTGTTATATAGTTCAAATCCAAAAGAGTCTTGTAATCCATATCAAGACATATGCAATTTTCCGATATGGGAAGAGGCGGAGGATCCTTGACTTTACTTATATGCTTTGTCAGTTCTCATTCTGATTGCTCAAAAAAAAAAAAAAAGAATGAAAGCCAAGTTGACCTGTTTGAAAATCCATTTTTCATCCTTTGTATAAAGAATATCCAGTATTCTACCCTTTTAGCAGTTGACCAAAATCTCATCCATTAAAAAATATATAGTGGTAAGCAGTTCTTGAACATGTTTATAATAAATGGTAAAAGCAAAGCTTACACAGTGAGATTAGCAGTTGGAACAGGATGTATTCATCAGGAAATAGGTTATTGCCTGACTAGAGCATCCTGTGGAACAGGAGTGACCTACAGAATAGATGAAAATGTGAAAGCTCACAGTACGGGATTCTTCTTTCCTCCTCCTCCTCCTCCTGACCCTCCCTGCTCCCTACTTCCTGTCTTCTGCATATTAGAGAGTTCTTTATCCAACACTTTAAAATGAATCTGTTATTCCTCTTAGTGCTACCCATATGGTGATCAAATGACCAAGAAGTATTCATTAATGGGCCACTTTTTTGGGCTACCTTTATAGCCAGAAGAACAGAAACAAATGGGTCAATAATGTGAGGTGCTGCTGCTGGTTGTGTGTGTCTGTGTGCGTGAGTGTATGTGTGTATATATACACCACACAGTGGTGGGTTGCAGTAAATTACTCTGTTGCTATTCGGAAATGATGAGATCACCAACCTAGAAAGAGTGGACATGTAGTACACAAAGAATAATGCCTTAGTCTGATACCTATAGTAACACATACTGAGTTGTTGTTGTTGTTGTTTCTGTTGTGTGACATCAGGAAAGTGATGTCATGACTTGCAAGTGAATTAGATTTAAGTGAGGTAGGACATACAGAGTCACTATGAGATCAAATACTCAGGCTAAAAAGCCTTAGGGAAGCATTATGTGTCTGAGGTCTGATCTATTGTCTGTGAGGTCGGAGAGTGTTAATGCACTCTGCAAAGATTAGACTCCCTCTCTAATTGCTCCAACACTTCCTTAAAGGATTTAAACAGTCAGGAAAGGTGATGCTTCTTGTCAATTTTTGTCTTCTGACTACAGTTGAAGTTTATCTGTCTTTCCACTGAGACCACTAGATCAAGTAACGCAGCCAGTTTCAAAAGTGTAAACCCTGTATTAGGACTGAAAGCAATGAGTGACATTATTTACAGCTCAGTTATTTTTCTCTCTAAATCTCCTAGAGAGGGAGATTTCACATTTTACATTCCATTTGTATTGTTTACATTGTGAAAAGATAGCACCTCTAGGTTGAAAAATGGGAGGTTTTTTTTTTTTTTTAAAGTCTTAGGCTTTAATTTTACTTCTGACCAGATTTGTTTTCATGACCTGCTTTCCACTCCATAACTTCCAGTCTGTCATTTTGCATTTAGGTTATTTCAGTAAAAACTAAGAAGACTGAATGAAAGGGTGGAACAGGGAGAAGGCGAGAAGGAAGCAGATTATGAGATTGGTGAACTTGAACCCTCATTTAAAAACACAACCTACAGTGGTAGTTTATATTGCCAAAAGTTTATCCAAATTTTGGCAGGCAGAAGACCAAACTGCTCTTGGAAGTTGGTAACATTTGGCTGGAATGTCATTGTAAATTGAAAATGTTGTATAAGCACATCTTAAAACCTGCTTCCTCTTTCTATTAGGAATTTTTATTCTGCTTTATATGTTTGCATCTTGCAATAGCTGTTTTTCTGACCTAACATTCCTTATGTTTGTATAATTATGATTCATAAAGTAGATGTTCAGTGCCTTTAATTCGTATTTAGTAGTATAAGAGGAATTTTTAAAAAGTTTTCCTCAATAAGAATTTAGGAACCTTCAGTTCTGTAAAATCATATATGTAGCCTTGTCAGAGTATATAGGGGTTGGTAATTTAGCTTACGTGGATTTTTTTTTTTTTACTAAAATATATAGTTGGAACCATTATTTCCATTGAGACAAGAATTTCCACTTATAACAATTTAAAACCTCTAATAAATATAACCTAAAATATGCAAAGTTAAGTCTAAGTTTCAATAAGAGCTGAGAGGATTCCTCAAAATGGTAGCCTGGTTAGTGAGTGTACCAGAATGTTAAAGGGGGGGCAGGGAACCCTTGTTTGTCCCATGGGATTTTCACACTTTTCTACTGATAGCACTGTATTTTAGTCATACTGTATAAAGCTGTCAGTGTATTCTTTATGTGTCTCTTATGAAGACTCTGAGCAGATGACTAGAACAATTGCTGGAGGGGGAAAAACACATTTGAATCAAAATCTAAGAGGAGAATTTGTCTAGTATATCCTGATCATTCTCTTGCACGGACAGTTCCCTCTCACTTTTTCATATTGCATGTTATCTCACACTGTTGGTGTATTACACTGAATGTTTCATCTGTATATAAAAATTAAAAATTCAAACAAAAATCTGGCCCACATGAAGAACAGGCCCTTTGGGCATATGGTTCATTATGCATACTCGTTTAATTACTAAAACACTTGGGATGTCTCTACTGCCCTTGCTTTCAACTTGCAAAGTTGGATCTGTTCTGTAGCAGAGAATATGTAGAACAGAATTCTGCTGTGAAGGATTTTTAATTTTTTTTCTTGCCTTAAAAAAATAGGATTGAGTCTTTGGAAGAATTATTGGAATTCAGAGTTGTGGTATGATCCACAGTATGAAAGCAATTATAGTGTATATTTCTCTCTTTGCTCTCCTTTTTTTCCTTCTCCTTCCTTTCCTCCCTTACTCCCTCCCATTCCTACCACCACCCCCTGAAGGCCAGTTTTACAGTGGTTAGCTCATATTAATGTGAGTAGCAAAGTAATGTGAGACTAAGGATTTAGGTTTCAAGCACATTCCCTCAGAGAACCTAAAGTCTCACGGTAAAGCTGTATAAGTTTTATTGGCTAGGAAGGGATTGCTGTGATAGTGTGACTTTAATTGATTTTCAGGGCAAACAGGTGGTGATGGTTTAGACATCCCCTGGCCTCACTGCCATTCCTAATTTGGGGCTGCACATATAATGGCTTTATTAAAATAAACAATCTTCTGGCTTTGGTTTTACCTGAACATCTGCCTTGCGGTTTTAAAGGGCCTTTTAAAATATTTCCATTCTGTACTTAAAAGGATCCGATCTTAGAAAACCCCAGAGCTGAAAGTTCTTTATTTTCTGTTCATATTATCAAACTTTCTTATTTGAAAATTAAGATATTAAAATGTTATTGATTTTCATTATTTCATTTTATCAGTTTTTTGTACTATCATTATGCATTACAGAATTTGCACTTAATTTCATAGGCCAAGAAAATGAACTTTTTGCATAAGACAATTATGTAGATAGGCACACAAATATTTTTAATGCTTCATTATGGTGAACTTCTTGATTTTAAGAAGAAAAAAAAAACTTTGGACTCTTAGAAATAACCTTTGGCCCACTGGTCAGAGAGGTAGAATGAATGAAATCTTATGGTTCCTCAAAATAAATATTCAAGCAGTTGGTAGTGGCTTTGGAGTCATTTCTTTAAAAAAAAAAATATTACATGTGGTGCATGTGGCTCAGTAGCAACTTTTTTTTTTTATTAACTCTCACTATGACCCCAGGAGCTAATATATTGTAATATTAGGCAAATATCTAAGAGAGCCTTGATATCCATTCCGAGTTGGAATTATACTTTGCTACAAATAGTATCCTGCTCTAAGCAGATTGGTGGTATCCTGAAAGAATGAACCCTGGTATGTTTTAAGACTACAGATAGAAAAAGAACTTCTCCATACTTAATTTGAACTTTGCATTCTCAATTCTTTTAAATTAAAAAAAAGGAGTAACATGACAGCACATTAAACTACAGTACTCTGTTACTATACTATGCTAATTATATGCACACTTTATTATAGGGAGTGAACTTTTTGTTTCCTCTTCATTCAGTTCTGATCTTTGCTATGAACATGAGGGAGTCCTTTAAGTATCAAGTTGAAACTTTTAGTCACAACTGTAAGCTGATGTTCATTTGAACAAAGTCAAAGAACATTTCTCCTGAATACTTTTTTCCACTTAGAGTCCAATTATAAAGCCCCATCTGCGTTTTACCATGGATGTTTCCTACAGTATTAACAATTATGTCACAGAAGTGAGCAAGACATTTATCTGTGTGTCTTTAAGGGGAATTTTTCTTGATCTCTTTAGCTTTAGCGGGAATAAATAAAATCATGATTCCCTCAGCCCATTCCTTTAATCAGTGAATGGATTTTGCTGATAGATTTTGAAAGATGTATTTCTCCCAAATCTAACTTTCAACTGCTCAATTACCAACTTCTCTGAAAATGTATAATGAGAAACTTACCTTCCCATTCCAGACCTGAAACTCTGACCTTGCTAGGGGAAAGAGAACAGCAGCAATGCTCCAGCAGCTTTGATTCTGTCATTTAGTTTCTTTTTTTCCTTCTTTTCTAGTTTAGAACTAGTTCCCCTAGCTTTGTGTGTGGTAGGGATTTTTTATAGTGCCATAGGCGACTATTTGATTTTTTTAATTATATAAAACTGTCAAGAAATGTAAAGTACATGGTGGTCAGTAGCATGAGGAAAAAATTATAATGGTTGGCATTTTAACAAATGTTTTTCCATTCAGGACAGGGAAAAATGTTAATTATTTGACTAGAAATGTATGTATGAATATAGGCTAAAAGTAAATTTTCCCCTTTTCTCTTCATCCCATTTTATGGATACACCAGGGAAAAATAGTAGCCAAGAAAAACTTTTCTACCTCAAAGAATACATTCTAAAACTCTACAATTTAAATTTAATCCTTAGAATCTCTGTATTTTTTAAATTTCTAGACTACTCACTAAAAAAGAGGGAATCACGTCTTTCATTTGTAGAAAATTTCATTAACAGTTTACCATGAAAATGATGCGTTTTGTTGCTTTTCACAGTAACATTTGTCAGCAGTACCAATGGGGAGCACATCACCTAATGCTCAGCTGGCAAAGGATAGCAGATTAAGACCTCCAGTTTAGATTTGCTTACCCCAAATTAGAAAAAAAAAAAAAAAGAAAGATTAGTAGGGAAAAAAAAATAGCTTTGCCTACAGGACTCCTGACACTAATATTGAGATTCTTTCTTAATTGAACATTTACTGACTGATTCTTTTGGTGTCCTTTGGGCAGCTAGTTAGCTTGTAAGGCAAGTAGACCATATAAGCATATAGAATACTGAACTTGGAGTCAGGAAGCCCTGAGTTCAGATGCTGTCTCAGATACTTAATAGCTATGTGATCCTGGGCAAATCAAAACTTCTCAGTGCATTAGCTTTTTCACCTGTAAACAAGAGGGTCAAACTCAATTACTTCTAAAATTCCTTCCAGCCCTAAATTTTTGATCTTAAGAAAATAAAGGCTAGGCTAAGTGGAAGATATGTAATAAACTATAGGGGCTAGTTTTAAATGTATTGTGAGTTTCATAAAACAAATGCTTAATAAATATTAAAAAAAAAACAATGAACAGAAAATTAGAAAGGTAGATTTGTTTGATATAAGAAAAAATTTCTAACAAAGTAAATCAATTTTTACATTTTGTTTCTTTACACATCCTTTCTCTGTTCTCAACTAAGTAAAAACTGATATACCTGCCCTGCTTGACTTCAGCTCCACAAATAACATACCTTCCCCAGAATAAGTTTATCACCTAAAATCTCATTATGTTGGAGACTGATTCACTTCAATACTCAGTACCTAATCAGCAGTTGCCTCTCCCCTCTGATTGGAGGTTCCAGAAGACAGATCAAGGAACTCTCAAGGTCTCCCTCTATAGAAGCCTTGGTTGTCACATAGTAGGTTCTTTATAAGTATTCATTGACTATTGACTAAGTGGTGATCTTCCTCTTTTCCATGGCTAGCATCATACCTTCTCCTACCTCTTGTTAATTGTCAGTCTCTTCAATTCTTCATATCCATTTTTCTCTTAAACTACCTTTGAATATGTACAGATCTCACCTAGTTTTTAAAAATCCCACTTGGTATAATGACTCTTTAGATACTTTACTATTACTCTCATTCTTTTTGTCAAAAATCTTCTTAAATAAATTATATATATATATATATATATACCTATCCCACTACACACACTCTCTCTTCTTAACTCTCTTTGATCTAGCTTCTACATCTACTCTACTGAAACTATATTTCTGAAAGTCATTAATAACATCCTCGCTGTCAATTTCAGTGAAATTTTTGAGTTCTCATAGCCTCCTCCAAACTCTCTCCTCCCTTGGCTACTCTGGTTCTATACTAACCTGATTTTCTTCCTATTACTATGACTGTTCCTTCTGTCACCTTCATTAACTCCTTTTTTCCTTCTAGTCCCTCAAGTGTGATATCCTTCACAAAGTATTCTTTTGTATATATGTATATATGTGTGTATATATATATGTATATATATATACAATTCTAAAATTGAATTCATCATCATCCAAGCTCTGACATTGCATAGCTCTATGAACATGAGCAAGTCACTTGCCTCAGTTTCCTCATCTATGAAATTAAGATAATAATACTTGTACCATTATACAGTGAGGACATTTGTACCATGAGGTTCTATGGAAATGATGATGATGATACCTATTTTCCACCTTACTGCCTCAAAATATGACCTCTCTAGTTCTGTTAATGGTGCCAATGCTCTCCAGGATTTGTAATGGTTTGTAATCATCTCTGATACATTGTTTTCTCTTCCTTTCCCTTCTCCTATACTATATTTAATCAATCAAAAAAAAACCTAGTCAGTTATTCATTATAATATCTAAGCTATCCTTTCCTTTTCCTTCTCATTGAACTATGACCTAAATTTATAATTGTACTACTTTTCATCTACACTGCTTCAATATATTCCTACCTGGTCTCTCAGTGTCCAGTCTTTAATCTTTCTGCTACCTATTTTACAATGCCTCCTAAAATACTGCCATGATCATGTTACCCAAACCTTCATTCACTTTCTATTTACCACAGGATAAAGTAAAAGATTCTTAGTCTAACATCATGGCAGTCTATAGTCCAAACCAACCGTACCATTATAGTCTTACATTCTCCTATTTCCTCACATATGCCTTTAACTCCAGCTAAATTGCCTTAGTATACCATCTCCAATGGGCCATTTACCTAGAACAGTGGTTCTCAACCTTTCTAATGCCGCGACCCTTTAATACTTATATGTGGGTGTGTCTGCATGTGGGCAGACACACACACACACACACACACACACACATATCCACCTGGAGACGGATAGAGGAGTGCAGTGTCTCAATTCCTAAGGTCATCTGAAATATGTGTTTTCCAATGGTCTCAGGCAACCCCTGTGACTCCTCTTAAAGGATCGTTTGACTCCCAAAGGGGTCGCAATCTACAGGTTGAGAACCGCTGGCCTAGAATGTCCTTCTCCTTCCCCTCTACCCATTGAAATTCTCCATATCCTTCATGACCCAAATAAAAAAAATAAGTCTCCAATTCAAAACTTTTTTTTTATGAATCCTTCTAGAGATTTCCCTCCTTCTGCCCAGCTCCTATAAAAGTTATGGTTATTTGTATAACATTTTGGCCATTAATCATACTCTTCTTTGTGTATCTCTGTGGTCATCTTAAACATTTTTGAATCTTTTATGCACAAGCAACTTGTCATAACCTTGTCTTCTTGACCAGATTATAAACTAGAAGGCACTTGCTAATGTTATATTCTCTTCTCTATTCCTCATAGTGCCTAACTTGACACCTCAAGTATAATAGATGATAAACTAAATAGTTGATGATTTGTTTAAATGCCTTTGAAGTTAGAAAGGAAGGGAGAGGTGAGAGAACTATGAAGTTGAAGCAAAGTATGAAGGAAGACTAATTTTCTTAGAAATTTGCACAGGTTTAAGAAAATAAGAATATTTAACTTTCCTATATGGCTAATATATTGAAATTATTGGGCTTTTAAGCTTCCTGCAGAGCTGCCCAATTATTTGCCATATGCTTATGCAGATATACTTTGATTTATGGTAAATCCCCATAAGAATTAACATGGAGATTCTCTGTCATCATTATCATCATCATAATCATTATCACCATCATCATCATTGTGTTTCAAATTAAATCTTAGTAAATCAATTACATTTTAAACTTACTAATGACATAAACAAGTTAAACTGACCCACTCATACATCCTTTGTAAGGGTTATTTCATGATGTGAAATACTTTTTTGCATATTTAGATTTTATTAAAATAAGGTATGGCAGCTTTATTTTATAACTAGTTTTTATTTTATTTATTTTTTTATTATTTTTTATTTTATTTACTTATTTTATAACTAGTTTTTAAAAATATAATTAATATGAGAGTATATCACAATTAATACAGAGCTAGACTTAGAGTCAGGCAACCAAGCTAATAATAGTTTGTGTGACCCTGAGCAAGCCACTTGACCTCTTAGTGTTCTAGCCAATTTTCTAAGACTAAAAATTTCGGAGAGGAGACCAACCTAAATTGGTAGAAGGCATTTCCTAACAAGGAATCAGCCTCCTGTGCCAGTGAAATCACAGACACAGTATCTATCCTTCTTCCTTTTATTAGCATAGTTGCTTTGCATGTGATATATTTACCAGCATTTGGTATCTTTTCTTCTAAATCAGTAATCACTGACTTTATTAAATCCAATACAATTCAACAAATATTTATTAAGCACCTACTATGTGCAAAGCATTTCAAGAGGCACCGGGGAGCATTTAGAGAAATTAAGACATTTTTTCTTCTCTAAAAGAAATTATGAAATATATACCAATAATTATATTACAGAACAGAATATACTAAGAGCAGAAAGGAAATACAGACCAAGTGCTCTGCAAGCTAAGAAGATGTATCACAGAATTTTGAGCAGGAATAAACCTCAGAGATGATTTACTCTAGTTTCTTCCCTTCACAGATAAGGAAAGTGAAATTCAGAGAGAAGGAAATAATTTGGCACAAGTCTTACTGATAGTACATAGCCAAGTCAGAATCCAAGGTCCAAAAACAATTTGGATAAAATGACCTTCAAGGCCCCTACCAACATTAAGATTCTGTGATTTCCACATGGAGGGAATAGGGAAAAATTCATGGTGATACTGGCAGTATCATCAAATCATAAAAGATGGGAAAGATTTCAGTAGGTGGCAATGGGAATAGTGCAGTTAGAAAGAGTATTCCAGGGATAGAAAATGCTAGGAACCAGTAGATGAGTAACCCGAGGAGGTCTGTGGAGAACAGGCCAGTCAAATCTGACTGTGTATCATAGAACATAGTATAACACAATAAGAAAAAAATAGTGTGATGTCAGGTTATTAGAGAACTTGAATGCCAGGGAAAGACTTTGAACTTTAAGTGGTAATCACCAGGGAAGCAATAGAGGGTGGGAAGTAGAAGAGTGACATGCTTACATTTTTGCATAAAGTATATTTTTCTGGCAATCAAAAAAAGGATGCATTGGAGAAGTTAGTGACCAGACATAGGGATACTGGTAGGGGATTTTCCCAATAGTTGAGCCTGATTGCAATGAGATCTTGTACTAGAAAGCAGAGAAAACCTTTAAGAAATCTTTTGGAGATAAAATTGACAGAAATTTGATTGGATATGAGAAGAGAGAGAGAAAGAAAACCCAAAGAAAACACAAAAGTCTTTACCATGGTTGACTGGAAATGATAGATATTAATGATAAAAATAGGAAAGTCAGGAGAAATAAGAAATTATGAGGAAAAAAGTGAGTTTGATTGGAACATGTTGAATTTGTGTTACTAGTGGGACATTCTTAGAAAACTTTTTGGTTGTAGATCATCCTAGAGTGGAAGTAAAAAGAGTTTGGGAGTTATGGGTTTGAGGTTTCTCAGAAATGAATGCTTTGAAAATACCACAAAACACTTCTGCAGTGTCATGGTTTGCTAACTGTTGTTTTGCCATGCCAAATTCATCCATCAGAAAAGGTCAGCTGCATTTACTTTATGAAATTTTTCCCTTTGTTTAATTAGTTTTGGATCCAATATATAGGGGTGCCCTGTAATCTAAAGGTTACCACAATTTTCTCGTTACCCTTTACTTTGCTTTTCTCTTGTGGAAATTTTCGATCCATATAGTCAGATAGCTTTTAAAGTATACCTGTGTTGTGCCCTTATTTATACTCTGTTATACAGGATATAGTGATCATCTGTATAATGATTAATTATGTCTTTGTACCACAATGAATCTCCTTCCTCCCAAAGTACTGCATTTTAATGGTTAGCAGGCCTTTTGTATGATACTTCCTGAATACAGTGATCTTTTAAAAGGCTCTTAAAGGGTTTAGGATTTTGCTTGTTCTGTAGCTAAATACCCTTGTTGTCATTTCATCTCCCCTTCTCATGCACCAGTAACAGTGATACTTTGCTTCTAGTTGACAAAGTGTATTTCATGCATCACATTCAAGTCTTCAGCTATTTCCATTGTGGCCAGGCTTTTTTTTTTTTAACAGTGCAATGATTTTGATAGAATGTAAGCTCCATAAAGGCAGGGTCTGTTTCATTTTTGTATTCTTGGTAGTTCCAGATCATGTGAGCAAATGAGCAAGATGGAGCAAACATTTTTCTTTAATCCCCACAATCCCTTGAACTTCTAACCTCCCCAGAACAGGAATTATACCAAAGATAAAGCAACTCCAGTTATCTATATGGTCTAGGATATACCAGAATGCAAAAGAATGTTTTTTAGAAAAAGTAAAAATGAGCTGACACCTACCCTGAGTTCATAGCACCCCTATCTCACCTCCCACACTACTGGCAGCAGAATTGTACCAGCTGAACCAAGGATCCACACACAGGCTTGAAACAAAACCGAATTCCACATTCTAGTCCCCCCTACTTTTTTCCAGTGCCATTGAGACACTGTCTCCATGCTACATAAGTTTTCTTGGGCTACAACAAACAGCTAGTGTGGTGATAGCTCTTCAGGAGCAAAACATTGCTTGAGGCTTATAATGATAGTGTAATTTGAATTTGAAGATCCCTTTGTATTGGCCAAGATAACAGGTACTTAGCACTTAGTAATTAATCAAGAAGGTATGAATCCCTGTTGCTGATGTAACAGGAAGGGGTTGGCTGAAACAGGAAGCTAATGCAATACTGTATATAAAGAAAAACCCAGAGAGGGAGAGTCAGAATTTCTTGGGAGAAGGATCTGGAGACAGAAGTTGCTGCCACTGGAGAAAGAGAGAATTTCTCTCAGCAGCATCTGGAGGCTGGGCTGCTACTGCTGGACTGAGAATTGGGAAGAAAAATGAGAATTGGTAAGTGAGACAGATCTTCTTGAAGCAAACTCCATGGGGGCTAAAGCTGCTGCTGCTGGGGAGGGGGTGGGGGTGGGGCTAAAGCTGCTGCTGCCGGAGAGGCTGAAGAGGAAAGCCCCTTCCAGGCTGGAGAGAATGATTTTGATTTTGAAAACCTGGATGGAGTGATTTTGATTCTGGGAACCAGCTAAAACTTCTGATGAGGCCAGCTGGAGCTGCCAAATGACTGAGAAAGCATGACTGTGAGGGATTTAAGACTTTGTTTGTGGTTTTGTTAAGCCTTGTCTTCCCAGGAACAGAAACTGTGAAGGATTTGAGATGGACTGGACACTGGGAGCTCCAATGTGGAGCAGGAACTATACAGAGAGCTGGACAAGGACCTAGGAGCTATCTGCCTTTGAACCCAGGTGACAGTTTGGTGAATCCAGGGAGGATCTGTGACCATGGAAGGGGATGCAGGGAATCTGAGAGACTACCCTGAGTCAAGCTGAAAGAAGACTTTACTTGGATACTGTATACTGACTGAGAAACTGTAAATTTACTAGTGACCTAGGGGTGGAGGGTCTGTGTATTTTGTGATGATTGAATAGTGAATGATGAAGGATTATTGATTGACTAAATGATTGTACTTAGTGATTGATGACTGAATAAGTAATTGATTTGTAACTTAGTATGCCTCTAGAGTGGAGATTTTTGACTATTGTACTTTGTGTCCCTTGAGGAGGCAAACCTCCCTAAAGATGATTGAATGATTAAGATGATTGAGTTACTAAATGATGGTTCTTTATTTAAAACTTTGTGACCACTGTAGTGGAAACTATGTGGCCATTTTCTGTGATAAGTTGTAATACTGTGAATGCTGTACTTAGATTTACTGTGAATGTTTTGCTTTGATTTGTTATGGAATAAATAGAGTGTTCACTATACTGTGTAATCAGAACCTTAAAAGCTGTTCACAGTAGCATTCTTCTGGAAAGCTGCTCATGCTTGGCTTTACAGGGCCCCAAAACATAGCCAGCACTGTGGTAAACAACCTCACAGCACCAGCATTGCAACTTCTGAATTGTCAGTATAGGACCAGAAAACAGAGGAACAGGGGGAGAGGGGCAAATATAAAGCCAAGCACAAACAGCTTTCCAGAGGACTTCTTCTGTGAATAGCCTTAAGGTTCTGATCACATACTATAGTGAACTCTCTATTTATTCTGCAATAAACTAAAGCAAAACATTCATAGAAACCCAAGTACAACATTCACAACAATATCACATAACAACTTATTACCAAAGTGGCCACATAGTCTTAAACAAAAGATGTCATTCAGTAAGTCCTTAACTCAATCATCCTTAAGGAGTAATCATCCTTAAGGGATACAAAGGACAAAGGTCTCCCACCCTTAGGTCACATTGTCTTAATCTTGTCAGTCAGAAAGTCTTCTTTCATCTTGATTGGAGACTAGCTTCCAATTATTCTTAAGGGGTACAAAGCATAAAGTACAAAATTCTCCTACCTCTAGATCACAGTAAATCATGATCTTGTCAGTCACCACTAAGTACTCAAGGAAAGGTCCTTTCATATTGACTCAAGGCTGACTCCCAAACTCCATGGTTCCTCTTCCATGCTGCCAGCTTTTGTCTGAATTCACCCAATCATCACCTGGATTCACAGGTAGGTAGCTCCCAGCTCTTGGTCTAGCTCCTGGTTCAGCTCCCAGTCCATCTCCACACACCAGGCTTAGCAGAGTTACAACAAAGTTCACACACATTGCTGGTACTATCATCAATTCACTTTCTGCCTGTGAAATCAATATAGACCAGCAGACAGGGTTTCTGTCCTAGAAATAACACAAATCATCAGTAAAGTCCCAGGACCTCTGAAAACATCAGTAAAACCCTACTTTAGGACTTCTGTAAACTGAAAGTCCTCTCTCAGGGCTTCTAAACTAGCAATAAGGTCCCAGAGCTTCTGTAACAGCAGCAACATCCTCTATCAGCAGACAGGTCTGACAAAGTAACATCAACACAAACAGACAAAGTTTTGACACCACAGACATCCTTCCTCCCAGTTCTGTTTCATCCCAGCTTGTGCTTCTCCTTATGGCAAGTTCCTTCTTCTGTAGGATTCACAGGTTCTGTTTTTAACAAAGACTTGATATAATCACAGGTTAGGTTCAAAGAGACTTGAAGAGCTGAAATAAAGAGCTAAGTACTTAAACAAGGAGCTAAGTACAATTTTATTTGCCCTTACAATAAGACACCATCAGGACCATCTGTGTGTGGTGGGCAGGAGGTGGGTTATGAGGGAGATAGAAGAAGGGATAAGGGGTCAGTGTTGAATCACTCCACTAAGTCTGAGGGAAAGAGCTTAACATCCAGCTGGACCAGTTTTGTCCACACATAAGTAACCTGAGGCAATGACCTAGACTGGCAAATTGAATTGTCCAATGTGGAAGAGGAATGAGAAGTTTTGAGATCTTGGCCCTAAGGTAATTTCCATTAGAGAGGATAGAGTTAGAAAGGGAATAATAGAGGAAAATGGGGGGGGGGGGAGTGGGGGTATACTGAAATGACCAGAGATCTAAGGAAGGAGAAAACACAAAGACCTTGAACATAAGCAGATAAATCAACAGGGAAAACATTAGCAACAGAAGGAAATATTAGAAAAATAGATACACTAATGTACTATTGGTGGAGTTGTGAACTTATCCAACCATTCTGGAGAATGATTTGGAACTATACTCAAAAAGCCATAAAACTATGCATATCCTTTCACCTAGCAATACTGCTACTATTTCCGTTTCCCAAAGAGATTAAAGAAAAAGAAAACTGAACAAGTTGTGGCATATGATTATGATAGAATACTATTGTGTTATGAGAAATGCTGAAGGAGATAGTTTCAGAAAAACATGGAAAGACTTCTATGAACTGATATAAAGTGAAGTGAACAGAACAAGGGAGAATATTATATACAGTAATAGCAATATTGTAATGATAACCTATTGTGAAAGACTTAGCTACACTGGTCAATATGATAATCCATGACAATTTGAAAGGACTAATGATAAAAAATACTATCCAGTTCCGGGGCGGGGGGGAGAGAGAGAGAGAGAGAGAGAGAGAGAGAGAGAGAGAGAGAGAGAGAGAGAGAGAGAGAGAGAGAACTAATGACGAATACAGATTGTAGCATTTTTTTTTCATTTTCTTTATTTTTCATTTTTTTTTTTACAACATAGCTCATATGGAAAAAGGTTTTGCATGACTTCACATGTATAAGGGATACCACATTGCTTGCCTTCTCAAGGGGGAGGCTGAAGAGAAGGAGAAAATTTATGACTGAAAAAAACAATTAAATTAAAGTTAAAATAAAAGAGAGAGAAGGAAATATGGCCTCAGGATCTAGTAAATAACTTCAAGTATCCATGAATAAATACTGCAAAACAAAAGATAATGATCCAACAATTGATTAGACAGAGAACCCTCTAGAATGTGAGAACATGAAACCACAACACTCTGTTCCTGAGTGATTCAAAAGAGAAATAAAAACTATGGAAGCAGGATTTATGGCTACACAGAAAAAAAAAATAAGCAAAATAGAAAAACTGGAATCTGCAAAGACATGTCTCAACAAATAAAAGAGAGAACAGTAGTTTGGGAATGAAAATGTAGAGAAGTGGAAGAAAATCTAGAAGAAAAGAAGCAAAAAAACCTCATTAAAATAAAATATGCTTTTTATATTTTTAATAGCTAATATGGTGTTTATGATTTAGTATTTGCTCATTAATTTTTGATTGATTTTGGCTTTGGGGATTTTTTAAATTTCTTGATTTTGTTGTAATATAGATACTTCATATTGTCAGAAGCTTGACCTCCAAAATAAATTATGTTACTCTATGTAGCAGTAGAACTGTCATGGTTCACTATGAATTCCATGTCTTTCAATTGATAAAAATATTTAATGTATTGTTCTTATGTTAAATATTTATTGAAAAAATCCCTCCTTCTTTCATTGATTTTTTGTGCAGTAACGACTTCTAATATGGTAGTGATTACACATGTTCTTGGTTGAGTTTTCAGAAATATAGCAACTTCAAATTCTTTGACAAGAAGAATGAATGGGGCAGCTAGCATCTCTGCCAGAGGTATTCCCTTAAACAATACACTTGTTACACTGATGAATAATCATAGTATAGAATTTCTGGTATAAATATTTAAAACATCTACTTATCATTTTAGTCTTCATTTTTAATGAGTCTAGTTTACTAGAAAACACAGAGTTCATTACTGTTACATAATTGACCTAGTTTGAATTGATGTTTAAATATAATTTTGAACAAATCAGATTTCAGTTGGTTTCAAGATCCTAGAATAGAAGTTTAAAAAAGTATCTTATTCTTTTTCTAGCTCATCTTATATATTTCTCTTTAGTTTTGTTTGCTTACAACTGACCCAATCATTAAGTAGCATGAAACTGCTTAACCTTAATACAATAATTATAAGGAAAAACACAAATGAATTCCCTTTGTATTCTTTAATTCAAATCACAGTTCTGTCACTTATTTATATGACCTGAATGGTTTATAAGCTATTTAGCCACTTTGGGCCTCAGTTTCCTGTAATGTAAAGAGGATGGGCTAGCTTCCAGCTCTAAATGTATGGCCCTTTGATCATTTAGTGAAATTCCATGCCTCTGTCATACATATTCTACAGTTTTATTTAGAAGTATAAAGTGAGTCAATGAAAGAATTTTTTCCCCAGTGGCTTGTGGAAATCACTTTCATTATTTTATACTCACATCTCATACAAAAACTTTATATATAGAAACTAATTATTATAAGTTAGGAAGCTATTTCAAAATATATTATTTGAAGTTTGAGGGCAGAATTTTAAGAATCCTTCTTGAACTGTAGTTCAGTAAACAGTGTCCCTCATGATTTCATTTTAGTATAGCAGCTCGTGTGAGGAAATATCCCATTTCCCTCTCTCATTGATTTGTTGGATCTCTAGAATCTGACTCCATCTCTCCTTCAGGGCTCTCAGGGTACCACTAGATGGTCAGGAGTGGCACTCTAATGCCATCAATTTGAGTTTGAATTTGCATGTTTCCTTTGTCACTTCCCCATTCAAGATTATCAGTTGAAAATCATTTTAGTCATCCATGCCTAAGTAACTTTTTGTTACAAAACAGTCTCCAGTAATCTAGGATATAGTCTCCTATAAGGACATGCAGAATCCAAAGTAAAGTGGGTTCAAACTTAGAGGGTACATGTGACAAAAGGGACAACTCAGAGCTTCTGGTTGTTGAAAGGTTTACTCATTCATAGTATAATTAATTACACCATTAATTAAATTATACCATTAATGGTGTCGTTTCTCTGCTGGGCATGTTTTTTCTCCATAGCTCTTAATGGAGACCCAGACCAGGGCTGCTGCTAAGATACCAATAGGAAGATGAGAAATTCAACATCTTTCAGAGCTGTTGAAGCTTTTAAGGCCCTTCTCTGACAAAGGGGAAGGGGAGGGAGAGCTAGAGGATTAGGGGAAAGAATCTGACTACAACTGAAATTAAGGTCCCTCTTTCTTCCCACCAAACACTTCCTTCTCACAGGTACATTGGAAAGACTCTTGCTCCAAATTAACTAGATGCTTTTTTATACAAGTCCCAAACGATGTAATGAAATCCCACAACCTATTAGAACAGACTTCCAGTGTTGAGTCATTTCCCTTCATCAAGTGTCTTTCAAAGACTTTTCTTACTTAGACTAAGGACTATGATTGAAATTGTTTGATTAAGCATCTATCTTATGATTTAATTGAAATGAGGTGGAGTGACTTGATTGAGTAAATATGTAACAACTCTGCCCTTAAACTTTTTTGCAGAAAATAGGCTTCCTATTTGTATGCCACTGATTTTTACATTTTAGCCTATAGCATATCGTTTACATATTTCATTCAGCCTGGGTTAACCCATTATTTTCCAGATGAAAGCGACTTCTACAAAGCAAAAGGATATGATGTTTGAAGTAATGTAGTGTATAGCCTATCAGGGAAGGGATTTGATTAAACAAGTATTTTTCAGTCTAGAAGAGACGTTCTTAATCTTTTGTTATGTTTCATGAATCTCTTTGTTGGTCTCATAAAGCCTATATCCCTTCTCAGGATAATGTTAAGTGCCTAAAGTATATGGGATTATAAAAGTAAGCCAATTACATTGAATATATATGTATGCTGAATATATATATATATATATATATATATATACATATATATCAATTTTTAAAAAAAGTTTATGGGGTGGAGGTGAAGTTAAAATTTATGAAAGTAGAAATCACAAAACAATTTAAAGACTATAGAATAATTTTGTAAAGACTCTTCCTTATATAACTAGGAGAAAAAAGGAATTTGTGGGTTTTTTTTTTAATTTAACCCCACTCATTTAACTCAGAGGATGCATTGATTTAAGCCACTGAATGAATACAATTGGAGAAACCTGACTAGACAGGTTTAAAGTAGAGCAGAAAAGGAAATAGAGAGTGGAAAAGCCAGAAGTGAGGGATTTGTATGAACAAAACAATAGTAGGCTTCAGATGCCAGTTCCTAATTGCCTAAAGAAAGACTGATTCTAACTAGGAGGTGGCTATTTTGCTGGCTAATATCATCTACAATGAGAAAGATAGAGTTTCTTCACAAGTACTGTGCCTATTCTAGGTTGCCCTCTCTGGTGTGAAAAGGAAGAGCAGGAAGGAGAAATAAAAGTTTTACACCTGGTTTGCTGCTAAATTGGCTGCAAGCTGATTGGATGGATGATACAGAATCTTTGTAAGTTAAGAACTAGCTGAGCTTTTTGGCATTAAACAGAAAAAAGCCAACCTCGTAAGCTTTGTAGTTCTCTGGCTTAAAAAGGATTGCTAGCCTATAAAATCGTATGACTTTTTCCCTACCATTTTAAGACCGTTAGTTAAAGGAACTTGACAATGCTTCATCAGTCGTAGAAGAGAAACCAGGAGTTTACCCAGCAGGAAAACTGTGGGGGCAAGAAGTAGATCAGTTAACAAAGAAGAGACAAGAAGGCCTGATTCCAGAACTAAGAATAACCTTGAGTATACTTCACTCACGTGTCTCCATATTAGTTTTACTTAAGTGTATGTCTGTTTCTACCCCACAGATACCAAGTTCTTTAATGGGAGACTACTACTCAAGCTTATCTGCAACCTGTGATTTATTGATTTTTCCTGCATTTATTTTATATTAAGCACCCATGATTATTATTGCTTTTACCTTATTAAGTAAATGATATTTAAGATCTAATTGTGTTTTATTGTGAATGCCTAGCAAGTGTAAGTATTTACATGGAAACACAATGACAGTAGCTCAAGGTGGTGATTAGGAAGAGTATATACCTGCAACAGGTTTCCGCTTAGGACCTGAGAGAGCTTAATTGTAGGTTCATGGTGGTAGTCCTTCTCTGGGAATTCAAAACTGCCAGCTGAAAGATAGACTGTCTTAAGTCAGTTAGCAAAGAGAGAGAGGATAGGTGCTTGTATCCCATGTGAAATGTTACAGCGTGGGGATCCATATTCAGGAATATGATGCAGGAATTATATTCATATCTGACAATGTATATAATTAATAATTGTATTTTCCTTTGTGAATTGTAAAAGACTCCTTGATTTCTTGTGTCATTTTTATAGGGGATCATATTTCCAATTTAGTCATGAAAGTTGGAATAGGATTGAACATATAAAACTTTCCATTAACTTTTCAGGAACAGACCTGTATAAATTCCTCACCTATTTCTATACAGTGGCACTTTATAATGCCCACAAACCCTGGAAAAAGACAGAGGTAGACTAATGTTCACAAAAGGGAGAAGCTTTAAGCTCATAAATTCTATTTCTGTTTACCTCTTTATTATTAACTTTTACTATAGTTTTATTCACATGATCAGAGAATCCGATTCAGAGATGGCAAGGGCTATCAGAGGCCATCTACTCTAATCCCTTCACTTTTTAAATGGGAAAATGAAGGCCCAGGGAGGTTATATGACTTTGAAAAGTTATAGATGTAGCAATCATCACAGGTGGGATTTGAACCCAGGTCCTTTGACACCAGACCCAGTAAGCAGTCTGTCTACTGTACTTTGCTACCTCTCTGTCCTTCTGTCCTAAGGAATGAAAGCAGATTTCCATCTCCACAAAGTTGGAATCTTACAAATCTTTCCATTACTAACAGTCAGGATCAAGAAATTAATTCCCTCAATAATAACAAAAAGTTACTGAGTCAAGGACACTGGATGGCATAGTGAACAGAGTACGGCCCTTTATTTGAAAAGCTCTTTTACCAGTTATGTGACCCTAGTTAAGCCTGGAAAACTCCATGGGCCTCAGTTTTACCATCTGTAAAAGGGAGATAATAGTCATACCTCCCTCATGGGCTGGCTGTGAGGATCAAATAATAACATATGGAAAGGACTTCGAAAATCTTGAAGTGTTCTAGAAATGCTCTATATTATTTTTATTTTAAGTAATTTATGTATTTTCCTAAATGTACCAACTACTGCTGGAAAAGAAAGATATTTGGATACTCACCCTCCAAAAATTTCTTTGAGATTTCTTCATCCTATATTTCTATCTCCTTTCTTAAGCATGTGTCTCTTAGTGTTGGTGCCTTTTCTCTGTTACTTATCTCTAATTAAGCCTGTATATCTCTTGTCTTTAAATAGTTGTTTGTGTGTTGTCTCCCCCATTGGAGTGGGAGTCCCTTGAGAAGCCACCTTTTGCCTTGGTTTACTCAGCGTTTCATACAGTGCCTGATCCATGGTAACCAATAAATGCTTACTGACTGCTTGACCGAAGACTAAAAGTAAGCATTGAATTAGGTCCTGTGATCGATTGGTGAACAACAAGGGATATAACTATAGGTATACACATGTGTATACATATAATTAAAATAAGAAAATAAGGTATAAACTATATATATGTATATTAGGGGTGTGTGTGTGTGTGTGTGTGTGTGTGTGTGTGTGTGTGTGTGACAGCTAAGTGGCACAATAGATTGGGCTTAGAGTCAGGTAGATTCATCTTCCTGAGTTCAAATCTGACCTTAGACACTTATTAGCTGTGTGACCCTGGGCAAGTCACTTAACCCTGTTTGCTTCAGTTTCCTCATCTGTACAATAAGCTGGAGAAGAAAATGACAAACCACTCCAGTATCTTTGCCAAGAAAACCCCAAATGGGGTCATGAAAAGTTGGACACAACTAAAATGACTAAACAGTGTATGTGTGTGTGTGCACGCGCTATATATATATATACATCTAGTCAACAGTACACCTTGTTACGCTGCTTATTGATCAATCACAGGACCTAATTCAGTTCTTTTTTAAATTTTATTCTTTGGTCCAGTAGTCAGTTAACAAGCATATACATATATATATATATATATATATATATATATATATATATACACACATATATTTATACAACTATATAAAATATTTAAGTATATATAAAGCATATGCATTTTACAAACATAAAGTAAGATCTAAATTATATTTGGCAGCTCCTTCATTCGTTGTGCTTTGTTTGTCAAAGCCAAGAAACACACCAAGTTGAACTTTATAAAAGCCTTGCCCCCCCCAAGCAGTGTCGTATATTCTATAAATGTCTTAAAATATTTGTCAGTACTATAGTTTGGGGTCAGCAAATATCTCCAATTAACTTTCTTTGATATTCCTTTTAGAATTTTTGTGTGTGTTTTATGAATTACTATTAATCCTTATAGTGATTTGATATGAGTATTAGACAATCCTTGATATAAAATTGTTCAAGACTGAAGAAGAGTCATTAGAAGTAACTAAAATTTCTTGAGAAAAGGTATTTTTATACTGTCTATTAAAAAGAATTTCATTTATTGTGCTAATAGAAGAGCATTTAATGTGATTAGAATAGTATTTGTTTCTTTTGCCTTGAGGTTTTTTGGAACTGAACTGGGATTTTTCATTTTGGAATATATTATAAGCTACAATCAATTCAGTATCTACTTGCATCGTCTAAACTTCACACATCCAAAAAGAGTGTATGGAATCTCAGTTAATAAATACCTTATAGCTATTATAATAATAAATAATATTGAATCTTTAGTTATGATGTACAGTTAAACGAGAGGGCTGCCTCATTCAAGCAATATTCCTGAAAGGTGTATGTGATTTAAGTTAAGACTGTCTTCTCTCATCTTTTACATTTCTATCAAAAGGACGACTCCAGAGAAACTTAACAAAAATAGTTAGACACCCTCCCCCAATCAGTACTTTTCCATATGAAAGAACTTCTAGCCCTCAATGGCATTTGCTTAAGTCATTAGGCTTTTTGAATAGCATTGCATAATTCAGATGAAATCAACTTGACCCAACTTGTCTGGGTTATTAATGTTCTTTTCAGTGCTAGAACAGAAGTCTAGTAAGGTCTGAGTTCTGGGGTCCTTATTCTCTCTGTTTTTCCTCTGGAATATCTGTTCAGCCTTTGCTTTTACTTTAAGTATTAAATATTATTTTTAAAATAAACCATTTCTCCTTTATTTTCCTTCTTTAGACTCAGTTTTTACTTTGGGTAGGGATACAGATAACTCATGTTTTGTAAAATATTTGTCTCTAGGTTAAGCTTGTTTTATTTATATATCCTATTACTAAATGTGAACATTTTATATTCATATTAAATGCCTAGTATTTATATCTTCTTTTGACTACTTCAGTATATTCTTTGACAAAGTGAAATGAAAATTTAATAATCATCCAGTTGATTATCAGTAATGATTATATTAAACTACCCACCAAATCTTTACTGTAAAGATATCTTTAAATTTATTTATTGGCATTCAAAGACTTTAATATCCTTCCCTGTCCTCTCCTAGCATTCCAGTCTTCTTTTTTCCCCAAATATTTTGAATTTATTTTTACTTTTCAACATTCATTTCCACAAGATTTTGAGTTACAAATTTTTCCCCAATTTTCCCCTACCCCCCCTTCCCCCCAAATATGAGCCTACTGAGTACCCCTTCCCCCAATCTGCTTTTTCTTATATCCTCCCCCATACCACCTCTAACTTTCTAGTAGGGCAAGATGGATTTCTATACCCCAGTGCCTGTGTATCTTATTTCCCAGTTGCATATAAAAACAAATTTTTTTCCAACATTTGATTTTAAAACTTCGATTTCCAGATTCTTTCCCTTCTTCCCTCTTCACCCACCCCCAGAAGACAAGCAATTCGATATAGGTTGTACATGTGTAGTTACACAAAATGTTTCCATGGTAATTATACTGTGAAAGACTAATATTTCCCTCCATCCTATCCCGCCCCCCACTTATTCTATTTTCTACTTTGACCTGTCACTTTTCAAACATATGTGCTTCTAACTACCCTCTTCCCCAATCTGCCCTTCCTTCTATCATCCCCCCTCTTATACCCTTCCCCTCTACTTTCCTGTAGGGTAAGATACCCAAATGAGTGTGTATTTTATTCCTTCCTTAAGCCAAATTAATTAAGAGTAAGATTGACCCATTTCTTTTCACCTTCCTGCTCTTCCCTTCCACTGAAACAGTTTTCTCTTGCCTCTTTTATATGAGATAATTTACCCTATTCTATCTCTCCTTCTCTCATTATATTCCTCTCTCACCTCTTAATTTTATTTTTTAGATATCATCCCTTCCTGTTCAACTGATCCTGTGCCCTTTTTCTATGTATACATGTACACACATATACACACACTCACATATGTGTTTATGCAAACATACACCCTCCTATACATACATATATATGTATGTATGTATATACACACACATATATAGTTCCTTCAACTATCCTCATACTGGGAAAAGTCTCATGAGTTACAATTATAGTTTTTCCATGTAGGAATGTAAATAGTTCAACTTTAATAAGTTCCTTATGATTTCTTTTTTCCTGTTGATCTTCTCATGCTTCTCTTACTTCTTGTATTTGAAAGTCAAATTTTCTGTTCAGCTCTGGTTTTTCATCAAGAATGCTTGAAAGTCCTCTATTTCATTGAATAACCATATTTTCCCCTGAAGTATTATACCCAGTTTTGCTGGATAGGTGATTCTTGGTTTTAATCCTAGCTCCTTTGACCTCCAGAATGTCATATTCTAAGCCCTTCAATCTTTTATTGTAAGAGCTGCTAGATCTTGTGTTATCCTAATTGTGTTTCTACAATACTCAAATTGTTTATTCCTGACAGCTTGTAATATTTTCTCCTTGACCTGGGAACTCTGGAATTTGGGTATAATATTCCTAGGAGTTTTCTTTTTGGGATCTTTTTCAAGAGGCGATCAGTGAATTCTTTCCATTTCTATTTTGCCCTCTGGTTCTAGAATGTTCTAGAATATCAGGGCAATTTTCCTCGAGAATTTGTTGAAGGATGATATCTAGGCTCTCTTTTTTGATCATGGCTTTCTGGTAGCCCAATAATTTTTAAATGATCTCTACTGAGTGGTCTTTCCAATGAGATATTTCACATTGCTTTCTATTTTTTCATTTGTTTGGATCTGTTTTATAGTGTCTTGAATTCTCATAAAGTCATTAGCTTCCATTTGTTCAGTCTAATTTTCAAGTAATTATTCTCTTCCATGAGTTTTTGAAATTCCGTTTCCTTCTGGGCAATTTGATTTTTTAAGGCATTCTTCTCCTCATTGGCTTTTTGGGCCTCTTTTGCCATTTAAGTTAGTCTGTTTTTTAAGGTGTTATTTGCTTCAGTATTTTTTTCAGGGGGGGGGTCCTCCTTTAGCAGGCTGTTGACTTGCTTTTCAAGATTTTCTTGCATTATTCTCATTTGTCTTCCCAATTTTTCCTCCATTTCTCTTACTTTTTAAATTTTTCCTTTTTGAAAGGGGAAGGCAGGGCAATTGGGGTTAAGTGACTTCCCTAAGGTCACATGGCTCATAAGTGTTAAGTGTCTGAGGCCAGATTTGAACTCAGGTCCTCTTGACTCCAGGGCTGGTGCTCTGTTCATTGTACCACCTAGCCATCCCTCTTACTTGATTTTCAAAATCCTTCTTCAGCTCCTCCATGGCCTGTAACCAGTTCATATTTTTTCTTGGAAGTTTATGATGCAGGAGTTTTGACTTCATTAATGTCTTCCAGTTCCATGTTTTGATCCTTTTTGTCCCAAAAAAAGGATTTTATGGTCTGATTGTGCTTCCTCTGCTTGCTCATCTTGACAGCCAATTACTTAACTTTTGAGCTCTTTGCCACAATAGAACTCTGCTTCCAGAGTAGAGTGACCTATGTCCTAAATTGCTGGGGTTTTCACAGATATTGTCAGAGAATTGAGGAGGGAACCCTCTCTACAGATGCCCCAAGCTCTGCAATACTGCCAAACACCCCAGGACCACCACCCAAGACCATAGTTCAGATCCAAGCAGGTCAAAGCAAGATCAATTACCCTCAGAATGGTCACTTGGTCCCCCTATGATCTGCAGGCCAAGAGCTCTGGAGACAGCTATGTGGCAGCAGCTGTAGCCACCCCACTCCTCCACCTCTTGCCCTGGGAATGGGGTCCAGATGTGCTCTTCAGTCACATGATTCCAACAGAGTTCCCCACTGACCTTTTACTTTCTCTTTGGAGTTTATGGCTTGAGAAGTCTGGAAACTTCCACAGCTGCTGGTGATTCACTATTCTTCAGGCTGCTCCAGCTGGTCTGGGCCGCTGGTCAGGGCTACCCTGGTCTGGTTGTGGGCAGTTCATGCAGGACTGTGGTCAGCTCCCAGTTAAGTGTGATAGACCCTTCCTATTGTCCTGCCAGGCTGCCTTCAGTGGGAGATTTATTTCTTTCTGTCACTTTGTGGGTTCTGTAGCTCTAAAATTTGTCATATTTTACAGGTATTAGAGGTAGAGTGGGAACCAAATAGAGTTCCTATTTTTACTCTGCCATCTCTGCTCTGCCCCCTCAATATCTTTAAATTTAGTCTTTAATTAATATTTGCATTTTATTTCAATGGTAATAAAGAAATAAATCAGAATATTTAACATTTTCTTTCCTCATTTGTCCATTTAAGAGTGTCACTCCAATCCCTATCCTTGGAATGATGGTGGTCCTTAGTTCTCAAAAGCTATGGTAATTAAGAACAAGCCTTGGGAGGTTGCACCATGCCAGAAATGTTTTCAGCTTGACTCAGCAATTGGCTTTCCAAGGACCAGCCTAACTAAATTTGGAAATGTTGGTCATGATTAAGTAGGCCACTTGGTCTTAAATTACCCAGTAGCTGGAAATTTAAATAACCTTCTGCTATACGTGCCTACCTTCTGATTCTGTAGTAGTAACAATTGAAGTGGTAGAAGATGTGTCAGAGGGTACTAAATATATTTTTAGACCATTAATAAATACTGATACTTTGCTGGTAACCAAAAATTGACCATGCTACTTAATATGAATCTCAACATTTTCACTATGAAACCAGAAGATAGAAGTAAGTTGCAACTAAATAGAATCATGGTTCATGGTACTCATTAGAGAGGTAAATCAAGGGAAACAAGTGTTTTATGAGATATTTGATCATCTTCTTGTGCTATATTCATGATATGCAAAATGACCACCACGAAAGCATGAAATGTTCAGACTTTTTTTTTTAACAAAGAGTAAGCAAGTAGAGAAATTATATGAAGTCAAAAAAACCCAATCAAATATTGATCAAGTGCTCATTAGGTGCCAAGGGATAACTACTGGACATACAAAGAAAGGCAAGGAGTTGAGGGTGGTAGAGACTAGGAAAAGCCTCTTGTGCAAAGAAGAATTTGAGGTGAGTTTTGTCGGGGTTTTTTTTGTTTGTTTGTTTTTTGTTTGTTTGTTTTTTGGAAGGGAGAAGGCAAGGCAATTGCCCAAGGTCACATGGCTAGTAAGTGTTAAGTGTCTGAGGCCAGATTTGAACTCAGTTCTTCCTGACTCCAGGGCCAGTGCTCTATTCACTGCACCACCTAGGCCCCCCTTGGAGGTGAGTTTTGAAGAAAGCTAGAAGACAGAAGTGAGAAGGAAGAGAATTCTAAGAATGGGGAACAACTAATAAAAAGGCAGACTCTGGAGATAGAATGACATTCAGTGACTTCATTGGAAAAGTGAGCATTGGTGAGGATAGGGAAAACAATTTTTGGAAAACATGGTTCAGAAGTAGGAAATAAAATAGATCTGGGAATGTTAGACTACAGAGAAGCCTCAGAACTATAAGTCATAAGGACTTAAACAGTCAGAAGACGTTGGACAAATAACTCTCTCTCTCTCTCTCTCTCTCTCTCTCTTTCTCTCTCTCTCTCTCTCTCTCTCTCTCTCTCTCTCTCTCTCTCTCTCCCTCCCTCCCTCCCTCCCTCTCTCTCTCTCTCTCTCCCCCCCCTCTCTTTCTCTCTCTCTCTCTCACACACACACACACACACGCACACATACACACACATACAACACACAAACATTAAATTGATAACATTTTAACTCAGGAGTGAGTAATGGTGACTGGTTGTCATTGCTCGATCCAATACAGTCAGGAAGTTATCTTGTTAGAGAGCAATTGATATAAAGCTAGAAGAAAGAATATAAAAGAGAAAATATACTTAATTTAGTTGAATTAATTAATTAAATGGAGAGATTGGTAGCAGCTTTCTCCAAGTTTATGAACACTAGAATTATTTATTGAGAGAAAATATATGATATGTCTATCAACCCATGGACAAGTTACACATGCTTCTGACCACCTGCCAAAATAGTGATATCTTGTAGGACTTGGGGGCTGTGTGGCTCTTTATTTTTTTTTTTTTCCATCAGAGTGATCCCTGAGTATTGCCAAGACTGAGAAGAGCATGAGATGCCTGAGTACTACTTTAACCTAAATTTTGCCCATAATTAAATCGTCATCTTGGTTTACTGAGAAAATGTTCCTTTAGGGCTGATCCAGACCTTCACAAAAATGGACTCTCATGAGGAGAAGGAGCAGTTTTAGAAACTCAGGAGTGTGAGGCCAAGGCCAAAATGAATAAAGCAAAGGAGTGATGATAATGATCTATGTGAAGAGATGCTGGGATACAGAGCCCCGCCCTGTCAGAAAGAGAGAGAGAGGGAGAGAGAGAGAGAGAGAGAGAGAGAGAGAGAGAGAAAGAGGGAGAGAGAGAGAGAGAGAGAGAGAGAGAAAGAGAGAGAGGGAAAAAGAGAGAGAGAAAGAGAGAGAGAGAAAGTGAGAGAGAGAAAGAGAGAGAGAGAAAGAGAGAGAGAGAGAAAGAGAAGAGAGAAAAAGAGAGAGAGAGAGAGAGAGAGAGAGAGAGAGAGAGAGAGAGAGAGAAAGGTCTTTGGGAGATTTAGAAACTCAACCATCTAGACTTGGAAGCACAGCTGCCATCATCATAGAGATGATCAAATCAGGAAAAGCAAAAATATCATCTGCTCCAGTGAGGTCTTCAGGCCAATGCAAGGCTTTGAAACATTAAACCTAAGGCAAAGAACTAGACGATTTCCTCTATCATTAAATCAACTATTTAAAGAACTTATTAATAATAGAAAATGTGTAATGGCTGAAGGATAAGGCCATCAAAACTGATGATAACCTTTCCTTAAAAAAAATTAGCAGATTATATCAGTTGCCCAGAAGAAGCTTGCCTTACTGGATAGGGAGTTGGCCTCGAAGCCAGGAAGATCTGGGTTCAAGTTCTACCACTGGTACATACTAGTTTCGTGACCCTGGGGATATCACTTGACATCGTCATGCTCTAGACTCTTTAATGTTTTTAAATTAAATGTTCTTTCATCTCATAAACCATAGAGAAGATACTAACCCACACTGGTGAAGAAAGTTTCCTAATCCAGGTCTTCCTTATGCCGATGAAATCATAGGTCCAATATCTACTCTATCTCTGTTTTATAAGAGTTACCAGAAGGTGTCCAAAAAAACTGGAAACATTTGGCTTAAATGACTAATGGAGGAATATGGTAGCAAAGGCACTCACTGGTTTACAATATGAATTAATTTTGTAAAATCTTATGGAGAAGGGTGGTGGGACATGAAATGCAATATTGATTCAAAAACCAAAAATAAGCAATGGGGAGGGCAAAATCAATTGAACAAAGCCTTGGTAAGGATAAATCCTGAGGAATTTCAGAGGCAAACCAGGACAGGAAAGAAACAAAAGATGGAAAAGACCTGTGGAGGGTTTTTGAATGAGCCTTTTTCATCATCAGTGGAGCCACATAATTTGGACTCTAGCATAGCAGTCCCATAGGAAATGCAAAAGAAAGAAAGGGTAGGAAAATTGACTTAATGAGATGAAATATACAGAGAAGAGGTCAGTATTTGGGTTTGCATGATATTGAGGACGTTAAGGGAGCAATTCTTAAAAGTATCCAAAGAAAAAGAAGCTACTCAAAGCATGGACTTCTTTTTTTCTTAGTGGAATGAACCTACGATTTCATTGATACAGAAAACTTCCAGAGGGGAAACTCTCTTAATCTATGTGTAGAGCTTGGACACAAACCAGAGAGGCAGAACTTCCACTCCGGTCTTCCTGACTCTAGGGCTGCTCTCTGTTCATTATGACACTGCCATCAAATCATATATGGTCTGCCTGTTCTTGTGATTATCACTTAAGGATTAAACCAATTAAGCTCACAGAGGCAATTTTCAAAGGGTTAAGATCAAAGGTGATAAATGTTTTGTTTTTCTTTCCATAGCAGCTGCTGGGAATATGCAAGTGTGTATATGGGTATTTATATGGATATATATGTGTGTATGTAATTGTGTTTGTATGGGTGTGCGTGTGTGTATGTGTGTTTCATGACTAGAGTAAAGAGGGTAGAAATGAGAGCATAAGCTAATTCAATAGATAAAAATCTTTGATATTAAGATGTTATAAGTACAGTCAAAAGTCAGTGTACTCAAACATCATCTCAAGCTTTGCAAAGGACACAGTGATTGTATGATAGTAAAGATACAGTCTACTGTGGGATATCATTTGTGAAAACCTGCCTCTTCCCTGATAATGCCCTCAAGGATGTCCTTGAAGCTTGTGTAGATTATTCTCATGAAAATTACATAGAAATAGGAAAATAAGAATAGAGAGATAAATGGACAGACACATAAATATTTTAGGTGCATGTGTGTATATATCTATATCTATATCTATATATCTATATATATATATATACACATACATATATACTTTCAGGTATATATATGTGTGTGTGTATGTATGTATATATAATATGTATATGTGTATATGCACATATAATTTCTCATTTCCATACAATTTTATGAGAATAATCTAAACAACAATCAGGGCCATCCTTGAAGATATTAAGTTTATGTGTATGCATATACACAAATATATATGAATGTGTGTATATTTTATATATATATGTATATATATATATTATACACACACACATTTGCCATTTCTATACAGTTTTATAAAAACAATTTACAAAAGCATCAGGGGCATCCTTGAGAATATTATAAGGAAACAGACAAGTTTTCGTAAGTAATAACCCACAATTTACTGTATTTTTCCTATTATACAAACATTTTATCCTTTCCAAAGCCTAAAATGGTATTTGAATACAGAGACTCTTGACTGCACTCATAATATCCAACAGCATTAATTTTTATCTGCTGAACCAAATCATATCCCTACTTGTACCCTCTTTACCTCAGGTTATATCTATGTCTATCTGTCTATCTATCTATATGTACCCATACACACATATCTCATGTGTATGTGTGTATGTACATATATGCACACTCACATATATGTATACAAACATGTATACATAGATACACACATTTCTATGAGCTGCTATGGTGAGGGGAAAAAAATCCATCACCTTTCACCCTAATTCTTTGAAAAACTTTTTGTGGTCTTAATCTGGTTGACCATATTCAAGTGTTCTTGTTTGAAAGGACCAACTAGATTCTGTGTACTGCACAGAATTGTATACTACAAACATTTTTAAGAAACCCCATGGCCATTTGCTTCATCGCTGTCATCATCACTAACATGTATACAGTGCTCTTAGATTTTTAAAGTACTTTTTTTGATCCTTACAACTAACTCTGGAAGGTAGATGCTATTATCCCTGTTTTATCAATGAGGAAACTGAGGAAAACAGATTAAGTGACTTGCCTAAGGTCATATAGCTTCTAAGTATCTAAGGCCATATTTGAATTTAGATCTTACTAACTCCTGGTCCAGAATTCTAATCACTTACTAGTAGTATCACCTACTAATGGGGTAGGAGGCAGGGCAGGGATGATGCAGTCTTTTCTTGATGACTTTAGTGAATTCAGATTGCCAAACTTCTACTTTTTAGCCTGGGAATATCCTCCAAAGAATAATTTCTGTTTTGGTTTCTTATCACTCCATTTTCCTGATTGACAATGCTGTTAGCTAATCAGAGGATCTTGTGGAGCAAGCAATTAAGAAAAGAAAGGGAAGGAAGGAAGAGAAGGCAGGTGGGGGGGGGGAAGGAATGAAGGAGGGAAGGGAGAAAAGAAACAAAATAAAACAAAAAAATAGTTACTTTAAAAGCTCAAGGGTAATTTAGTGGATGGGACTTCTAAAACTGAATGATATCCTGATTAGCTGACTGTTTATTCTTATAACTTCTCCCCCTCCTGGTGGCTCGAAACTCTTTTCATTTGCCTTTTTGTTTTTATTGCGTGTCAGAGTACCTTCTTATATTTTAAATAGTAATGGTTTCAGACTTAATTTTTTGAAAAAGGAACTTGATATTCATTGACACAATGACACCCCAGTTCTCTTCCTCTTGTTTTCTCATGTGGTCTCACTTTTCCCTCTCAGGTGTTTCTGGTCACTGTCTGGAATTTTGACCTGTATATGATCCCCCTGGGTTTATTGCTGCTCTTTGTTTATAATTTCATCAGACCCATGAAAGGAAAGGTCAGCAGTGTCCAAGAAAGCCAGGTAAGCCAAGCTCCCCATCAGCTTTGACATTTGAGTAAAGAATAATTTGTTGGTTTAAAAACATAATCCAAATTTGTTTTATTTTAGACATATTTAACAATGTTGCCTATTAGTTTCACTGAGGCTATCTTTTTATTTGTATATAGCAGAGCCTCTTTCCCCTAAGGCATGTCAATGACTTGGCCTTCAGGTATGTATCTTTCACACTCTAGAAGACATTGTAATGTTATATATGTGGAAAGAGCATACATATTTCTCGTATACAATTCTCTTCAATTCCCTTTCTAAGCAAGTTACCAAAATCTGACTTCATTAGAAGGGTGTGGGTTGATAATATCCTTTGTATGATTAAATCTAGATCTCATATAAGAGATTTGATAGACTTGGCTTTGTGACTAATTTTCATACTATTTTATTAGGATGAGATTTATATCAAGAATAATATCCTTGGGGATGTAATAAATCGATTATGTAAGAGACAATGTGGTATAGTGGAAAATATCTTGAGTCAAGAGACCAGAATTTGATTTCCAGATCCACCATTTCCTAACTGAGGACAAATCCCTTAATCTGAGTTTCAGTTTCCTCATCTATAAAATGGGGAGAATATTTGCCCTGTATGCCTTACATAACTGTGAACTTGGTGAACTATACATATTTTACACTGGTAAGTTCTTATTATGATTGTAAAAAGGGAGAGAAGAGGACAAACATGGCATATTTTGTGGAAGCACAGTGGAATCAACTCCAATTGGCAACAGATTCAATAGGAGGGGCAAGAAAGGAGGAATCCAGGAAGACTCTTTATATTTGTGACCCTAGGGACTAGGAGAATAGAGCAGGTTCAAGGAGGAAAATAATGAATTACATTTTGAAGATGTTGAATTTGAGCTGCTTATAGAGATGTCTAACAGGTAGTTGAAAGTGAAAGACTGGAGTTTAGATGAGAAATTAGAGCTAATCATATCAATTTTAAAGTCATCTGCACAGAAGCGATCATTGAACTCCCAGGAGCTGCTGCAATGGCCAAAGAAGACCATCTAAAGAGAAGAACTGGGGGCAGAGCCTTGAAGGACAAATACACTTGGTGTGCTTATGCGTGTGGAGGGTGGTGGGGTAGATAATTACTCAACAAAGGAGACAAAGAAGGTGCGACCACAGAGGCAGAAAGATAACCAAGAGAGAACAATGCCTTGGAAGCCAAGAAAGACATGAACATCCAGAAGAATAAAGATGGATAGTTTAAGAAGTCATTAAAAAGTCAAGGAGGACAAAGGCAAAGGCCGTTAGATAAGCAGTAAATTGGTTCTGGGAAAGGTATCTAAGGTGATTACTCTAGTGTGCAAGACTTAGAGGAACAAAGGGGACGTTTCTGAGTCATAAAATAAAAGGAGAATTAATTGATTATTATCCCCTACCTTTCAAGAGCTTTTGAAGTAGGAGGGTGGCATCAGTGGCAGTTCATTTGCAACATATTCCTTCTCCAAACACTGGTGAACCGCGGATAGAAATGAAGCTGAAAGGTCAATAGATTCCTTTTCATTGATTGAGCAATGAATCCTAAAGCAGATGACCAAGATTTAGAGGACACACAGTCATGCTGTACAGAGGTTAATTTAACTGGAGAAGTTTGGTTTGGAGAAGATTTTGGAGTAAAATGATCATAGTCTTCAAGTATCTAAAAAACATGAAAAAGTCATCAAACGATGCATTTTATCACAAGTTATAGAAGTAGAAACAATTGATGACAGGTGTATAAAAGTAGATTTTATATTAACAAAAGCTAAATAACCATTTGTTAGGAATGTTAGGGTATAGGTTTTAATTCTGGTCTGTTTGGGATGACTTTGGAAGTCCCTTCTTATTAAGATATTGTGATAAATGTATTAAGTTATATGCTTTGCATAACATCCCTGAGATGGTGATAAAAGGTTTTTATATAATAGGAGATTGGATAAGATGACTTTTAGAATCCTTTCCAGCTCTAATATTCTGTGATATCTTATATAAATGTGTGTGTATGTTCATATATCTACCCAACTGCTTCATCTTAAGGAGCGTAGACCCTTCCATTTCCCCTGCAGCTGAACCTCCTTTGTGTTTTCTTCTCTATTAAAATAAAATGGATGGACATTTTTCTATTTGTGTCCCTGGTACTTAACACAGTGCTCCGCACCTAAAAAGATGCTCAAAAAAGTGTTTTATTTGTTTATTCACTTCAATATAAGTAGCTGAGGAACTTTGTTGTGATGATACATGAAGTTATTTTGTCCATATAATATTTCATTTTGTCTTATTTCACATTTGATGTAATTCACTTTGTGATGGATCAGACTACAGTGAGCAGTACTGTTCCTAAAGACTATAGAGTGGTTTTGTTTTGTTTCATTTTGATTTTTACTCTTTTCTGTGACAAAATAATATATACATTTTTGTTTTGCTTAAGACCTATGATTTCATTTGTATGGCGATTATGCATTATGAAAAATTCCTCCATTGATGTTGAGCAAGAATTAGTCCTATAATTCAGTCATAGATGATGATACACTGAAATAATGTCAAATTTATAGTCAGAGGACCTAAGTTCCAATTCTGGTCCTATATCTTACTACCTGTGTGCTTTTGGTGAAGTCATTTTACTTCTTTTGCCCTTATATTCTTCATCTGTAAGAGGGGTAAATGGATTAGGTAACTTTTAAGGTCCCTTCCAAAATCTATGATCCTGTGACTTGCCCATAGTCATATAGTTAATTAAATATGACATAAGATTGAACCCAGGTCTTTATCTACTATATATCTCTGCCTTTGAATAGCATAGGTTTTTTTCTTCTTTTTTCTTTTTGTTAAATATTGAAAGTAAACTTTCTTTTGTAACCAAATACATTGAGTCTTTTACTTTTAAAGAGTAAGAAAAATATTTCTATCTAGAAAAATAGCCAGGACATAAGGCTCACCAAATTCTAGATCTGACAATTTTTTTTTTCCTAAGGTGAACTTGAGATCTGGTAGTTAGTGGCATAATAACTTTTCACATTTTTTAAAACTTAAATGGTAAAATATGTACTTCTAAGTTTTGAGGGTGATATGAATCATTTAAGCCAAGTTATTCCCAATCCCTAGTCAGAGATGAGGTTTTTTATTATTATTTTAAAGACCTCATTTGCTTTCGTGAAATACTGCCTGCTGACAATGCTGAGCACTTTATATCCTTTCATCTGAAGATCTCTGAGTGTCATACAGGCTGCTAGTGAATGCTCATCATATTCTGTGAAGTCAGTCAGGATGGAAGCATGTGAAATTCAAGGATAATCAAGTCTTTGGTACCAAATTCTAGCCAATGTTAGTTGACATTATGTGATCAGTAAAGTCTACTCCAGTAAATTCAAGGAGTCACCCCTTTAATCTTACTGTTCTAAAACTCTTTTCATAACAGAGCATAGAGAGAAATTGATTCTCTGTCTTATTCTACTAACTAGGAAGCATAAGGAAGATTTTTAGCACTTAAAACAAACCCCAATTTTTAGTATCCAGCATTCCTTTCAAAGAGCTATCAAGTGTTAAGAACTAATTACACATAGATGTGTATAAGCTCTCTACACTTTTAGTGATATGGTTTAAATCTGCCTATTAAATAAAAAAAATTTAAAAACTAAACTGAACATACCTATTAGTCGGACAGCTGTTCTAGCACCACCTGAATGAGAGCCAAGTGCCCTCAAGTTCAAATCATTGCCTCATTTTTTAATCCAATCACCTGTCACCACAGAAACCAAAGCAAAATTATAATGCCATAGAGATATCTGTCTTATTCTTGAGAATGATTATCTTCATACTGCTGTATTTTCTACCATCTAAACTTTCAGCAGTATATGAAAGGGAAAGCACTCGTTGTAGCAATGAGCCTGGAATAAACTAAGTATGGAGTTCTCAGCCTTAATATGCCAACTGGTTCATTTATCAGACTAAGAACAAAGTGGTTTACAGACAGTAGACCTTGGCAATGAATATAAAAGCCTGTTGCCTTCAAACTATAGGTAAAATTCTAACAGCTATATTTTTACTTAACAATTTTATATAGATTGTGAAATAATCAATCAGTTAATTAATTAATTACCTAATGTGTGTCAGCCACAATACTGCTGAGAATACGAAGAAAATCATGAAACTGAGCTCTTCTTCAAGATTACTTTCTAATAGGAAGACAAAATTAGCCTATATAAGTATTTATAGGATGTATGTAAAAATGAATATATTAGAACATAAATATGTAATGTGTTACACATATGTAATATATATGCTAATGCTGATTAGGATATAGGTAGTATGTAAAATAAATAAAATTACTATGAGTTAATTTTGAGAGGGAGGGCAAAAACAACTGGGGAGACCCAGAGAAATTTCATGTAGAAAGTGGTGTGTGAGTTGAGTTTTGGATGTAAGCACCCATTCTAAGAGGGAGAAGTAAAGAAAGAAAATATTCCAGGCATGGAGGACTCTCAGTGCAAAGGTAGATTGCAGATAGAATATATGTGAAGGCCAATATACCTAGTCTGCAGATCATGTGGAAAAAAGTAATGAGAAAAAGAACTTTAAAAAGTAGGGAAGGATCAGGTTGTGAAAAACCATAAATGCTATACTGAGGAAAATATATTGGATCTTCGGTGATAGAGATTCCCCCAGAGTTTACTGAGTAAAGGGGATGAGAGGAGGTAGCATAATGTTTACAATTTCTTGAACTTTGAAAAATAATGAATGGTACTTAAATTTTGAGAGATCTTTTTAAAATATATGGAATATTTTAATGTATGTTTTAATTGTAATTGTCAGGAGGGTATGATTAATAATGAATTGTGCTTTTCTTTCAGGAAACCACAGACATAGATGATGACTATGATGAAGATGATAAGGTGAGTGTGTCTAAAGGAGGTGTGCACAACTTGCAGACCTCAGGCTGCTTACAGCGTGCACCTTATGGCCCCCAGGAGGCTTGCAGCATGCCAAAAGATTTCCTCTACATACAAAGGATGTTTTCCTCTACATTTTTCGGGGGCTGCCTGAAATCCTTTGGTGAGCCCAAGGACCATAAGCAGCCCTCTGAGAGCTGCAAGTTGTGCAAGACTGGTCTAACATCAGATATCTATGAGGAAGCTAAATTGGAGATCACAGTAATGTCTAGTCTGTGGTTATTTTTAAAAGACAAATGTGAGAGAGGTAAAACATGAAGAGATGGTAAAATAACATAAAAGGATGTCTGTACAAAACTTTTTAAGTGAAGCAACCTGAGGTTTGCCTTTTATTTCTTGGAGAAAAGACACAATGTAATCACAAAAATAATTAAAGTATTATAGCTCTTACTTTGGAATGATATTTTCATTCTGTTGGTCTGGTCACCAAATGTGTGAGTCTGTCACTTCCCCAGCTGTTGCTGGCACCATTTTTATCTGGATATCCAAGTATGTCTGCCTGTTTTCCTCTCAAGGGAGTTCCTCTTGAACCTGCTGCTTTATTGTCATTAGACTTTCAGGCAAAACCTTATGGAATAAAATGAAGAAAGTGAAGTGCCAAATTAGACATCATTTGTTTAATATACCTCCCTCCTTCCTAGAAACATGTAGAGATTTGAAACTAGGATAGCTTAAATCTAAGAGACTTGATGACTAAATCAGAGAGAAGGAGCAAAATAGCAGAGCAAGGCATTGGGTTTTGGAAAAAAAATAGTTAAAGCTCAGCACTGAGGAGGTCAATGCCCAGAATTAGCTTTTAAATCAAAGGCTCTGACTACATCAAACTAAAAGCTCAATAAGATGAAGAATGTCATCTTATCAAAACTTTCGATCTATACACGTAGTAGGTACTCAATATTTATTTTATTTTTATATTATTTTATATTATATCAATTTGATTTGTTATCTTGTATTTTCTAGAAATTATATTTATTCTATTTTATGTTTATTAAGTTAAAGTAAATTACATTACATGACAAAGTTTCTAAATGAAAAGTAATATTCTGTTATTTATGGCCATTTTGACTTCTGGATAGCCAGGATTGTAGAAAGAGTTCATGGTTAACAGCTTAGTGTCACAACCACAATAAGAAAGCTGTTTAAGATCCAGATTAGCTCCCTGGTATTAGACTCTTACTTAGAGTTAAACAACAATCATCTTGTTAGGAAAATACCAAGCACATGTAAATAAATCAATAAGAGATAATTTGTTGATCACTGAATGTTAATAGTATGAGAGATGCACTGTTATAAAGAGATAAGTTGTATAAAACTTTATACTCTAATTATATTGATTAAAAGACTATAAATTCCTACTCAAGCTCATAACCAGCTTTTCTGTGGTACACAGAAAATGAGGTCAAGGGGTTATATTTAGCCCTTTTATTTTCAATCAGTAAGTATCTCAGGTAGGATTCGAACTCAGGTCTCCTGACTCCAATACCAGTACTCTCCCCTAAGACATGTCACCTCTCTAATAATCTTGTTTATGTGTAATCTTTGGCTTGGCCTTTAGTTGAGGATTAAGGGTCTTTTTTTATATAAACCATTAGCATCTTTAGAAAAAGCTTTAGCAAAGCATTGCCCTCGAATATAAAAATTTTACTCTAATATTTATTTTCTCTGATACAATTCCATGAACCTGAAATTCTTAAATACTCCTCCATTATTACCAAGAGGTTTGATAGTTAAAAAAAAAAAAACCTTTGCATTCTACCAACGTGCATTTCCTCACGTCCTTAAAAAGACAAACTGTAGTACTGACTTTGAAATGAATAAAAATTTGAAATTTTCAAATTCTTATGGCAATGAATATATATTTGTACACACATCTATATACACGTCATGACTTATATACTCTTCTAATTCACCAACCCTCTCACAGCAGCTGCCAAGACTAAGATCATGATAGAGTATACAAGGTTCATGATGTGATACACACATTTCTGTTTGCCATCATTAATGCTATGCATCAGGATATTTATCCAGGGCTTTTCTGGATTTTGTTGTATGTTAGACATAACAGACCCTGCTTCTGGGAATTGTAACCCACCCTCTAGGAGATGAACTGTTTACAAATTCTAAATATACAGACATTTCATTCAAAAACAGAAGAGCAAAAGAACTCTTTTTCTACCTAAACTATCAACCTTGAAAATGACAACCTTTAATTGTCAGCCATCCTGCCTACTAAATTCTTAGCCTCCTTGGCAGTCTCCTCAATGATTAAATACATGCAGAGATTTTGGCTGTCTTGTATGTACAGTCCAGACTATAGCATGTCAGTGTTGGGGCCTACCATCCTTTTATCTTCTGAAATAGGAACAATTGTAAAATTACATCACAGAAACTTTTTGTTCTTTTCATTCCTTATGGTACCTAAATGTAATTATATTAGTAGCCAAAATTTGCCTTAGCATAGTTGACTTCCTTTCTTCATCAATTCTCTAAGACTTTTCAAAGTAGCTAGTTTTCTGACTTTATAAAAGTGAATTTTAAAAACTAAACTTCAAAAATAAGATGCCCATTCTCCCTTATAACTAATGGTACATATAAGAAATTGCTTGTTGCAAGTAGAATTCAGTAAGGACCCGGCAGAACAGATAATGGCAAGGTTCATCTGGTAGCAAAGAGATGACATTTTCTATTTGTGTTAGATTTAGCATGTGGAATCTTTCCGTATGGGCCTTATTTGTACGGATGGATTACAATGAAAATTGCATTAATTTTCTACACAGTAAAGGTCAGTAATTGAAACATGAACCAAGAGTTTATTGTGTAAAATGCTGTATCCCCATACTTAGGAAAGGTCACTCAAGACAAAAACATCTTGTTTTCATTCCTGAAGGTATAAATAATTGCATTAGAGTTTCTCTCTTTTTCCAGCCCAACAATCACTGACATAGAAGATTTTCAGTGTTCACCATTAACATCAGGAGGGAGGAATGATAAGGGTACAAGGAGAAAAATTAAGCAAAAAGAACTTTTTACTGCTGTTTGGGACGGAGGTTGGGTAGAGGGAAGTTAGAAGCATCTTGCCTACCTGGTGTTCTTAAAAATCTGACTACCAGAAGTCACACAGACTCCAGGTCTTCTACATCTTATGGAGAGGACTAAGGTTTTCCTTTATAGGTTTTCCTAAAGCACTACTGCCTGAATATATGGTTAGAAGGAGGTACATCTCCTTTGCTCTATGGGATTAGAAGTATATATAATAAATGTTTGTTGATTGAGAAACATTTTGTAATGAAAATACGAATAAATATTAGTTATCTCATCTTTGACCAATCAGGTCATCATCCTCAACATTTAAGTAGCTTTGAAATCAGTGATTTTTTAATGTTTAAATTGGATTGTCTTCCCCAAACACTTAATCCTTATAGCATTAATAGAGGCATAGCTCTTTTGGAGAGAGATACACATGATATGCACTGGAAATTGTCTTCTCTGAGAATTCAGGCTCATGATACTTTGGATTAGGTAGGTCAAGTCTAGAATGACTTATCTTGCTGCATTTTTACAAAGTAGAGAGAAGATGGTCCATAGGATTATCAGGGAAAACCGTTGTTCTTGGAGGAAATTTTTTTCCTTCCAGACTGATAGTGAGAGGACGGTTGGCTGAGTTTCTTTTTATCCCTTCCTTGGAAAATGCTCAACTCAGAACCATTTTTTTTATTAGTAATGTGCTTTTTTTGCGGCCAGCTGGAAGGCAGTATTACTGTATGTTAAACAGTACTTGAAGATTGTGAAGTGTTACTTCCTATACAAGGAATTAAAAGGAAAGAACTTGGTTCAAAAATTAATTTTGAGTGATTAGTTGTTTGCTCATATATGTATGTGGGAGATATACAAAGGGTAAGAAAAAAGCCATCTACATGACATTTTGTAGCAGCTTGATTATGAATAATTGTCAAAGTAATAAAGTAAATGGTCATTTTGATTTAACTCCTTTTAATTTGATTTAATATGATTTTGGCTATGAATTGATTTAATTGCTAACATTTTTACCGTGCCATCATAGTTTCAAGACTTTAATAGTAAAGTGGATCAGAGCCAATTCTTAATTATCAGTTTATTCATGTTGTGAATGAGAAGGGATTGCTTTCTCCATTTCCTGTAGGCATTTCATTGAGACATCAACTTCCTCAAATTTTCTTTTTTAAAAACACAACCCTTTTTCTCATAAATTTTCAAAGCAGAATTTTGGCTTTTATTACCAATAAAGGTCATATTGGAAAATTTGTAGGACTTATACAAGACATATTTAAACCTTCTTTGAAACCAAGCCAGTTGCTCCAGGAAGTTTCGTTACTTTCTGGTTCTGGGATATTCCAAATGTTTTACTGAGTCCTTTATACTGTTTTCAGGTAGTCCAACTCACATTTGACACTTTTGTGCTGAAGAGGAAAGCATGTGCTTCACAGTACTGTAATTTGGCTTTTGTGTAGAGGACTTTTAAATGAGTGTTATATCCTCCTGTCAGCTAAGGATAATTCTCCATTCAAAATGTAATAAAGGAGATTCAGTGTAGTATTCATAGTAGAAAGAGCCCTACTCTTTGAGAGTGCTGTCTTGGATTTTAGTACCAATTCTGCCACTTAACGAGGCCTAGTTTCCTAATCTGTAAAATTCAGGCCTTGGGCTAGATGCTCCCTAAAGTTCTTTCCCACTCCAATATTGAATAGTCTTATGAGTAGTCTGATTTTAAAGTCACCTGTTCCTCTGTGTATTTTCTTCATGTGTCTGGTTAGAATGGCAGCTGTTGTTTATTATCCATTATCTATATAACAACATATGAAATTGTTATTAATGAATTACTATCACTCCTGTGGAAACCAAGGTCTAATGTTCCTAATGTGCCATTTTGTTATACAAAATTTGAAGTAGGAGTTTTTGTTCACCTCCCATCAACAACAACCACCCCCCAATAAACTTTAAGGTCCTCAATTGGAAAGTAATGCTTTGAAATAATCTAGGAACAGATCTAATAAATTAGGGTTCTGAGGAAAATATAGTGTTGTTAGTGATTTGTATTGTCTATTATATCACATACATAAAGAACCCAAAACACCTCAGAATCTCAGACTCTAAGGTTCTCTTTCAAAACAGAAACTCCTTTTTATAAATTCACTACTAAAAGAATTCTTTGGAAACATTAGCCCTGTTTAGCTTACAATGACAATGTCATTCTGGGTTATCTGCCTCATATAAGCTTTTCATGAAAGTTTAAACTTGCCTGAAGGCTAGAAAAAGTTCCAAAAAAGATTTTTCTAAACTGTCCCAGGTTTTTCATTCATGAATTATCATTATTTTTCCATTTTTCGTTCTTCATTACTTTTACTGCTCGAGCCCTCTGGCTTGATACCAGATGAGTTTCCTGTTGCGTGCCAAAGAATGTGTTGATGAATACCAATTGTGTGAAAGTTACATGTGCAGTGTGTGAGTGCTTTATGTAATGTACAGGAAATTAGAACAGCATAAAACCACTTAGAATTGATATTGATTCAAAGCCTAAATTCTCAGTTGTGTTCATTTCCCTAACATTGAGTGTGTTAGATACTACTTGAGTAGGAAGCATTTTATTAGAATTTAGAACATCTCCCCCACCCCCATTCTACTAACATACAAAGTGGTCTGATTTCTTTTAAAGTATAAGCTTTCTCATAGGAAGGTAGTCATAAAGGCCATTCCTGGCACATTCAGATATAAATCCTCAAAACAATTTCTATTGCATAAAGAAAAATCAGCTCATACTCTTGGTGACTTTTTAAAGACAGATAATGACTTTTTTCATGTTAAGCATGACTTTAAAATCTAATCAGTTTATCGATATTCAGTCATATCAGGCTTAGAGAAACAAGTTACATTCTTTTGGCAAAACTGGGTATTTTTTTAGTCTGATTTATACTTAGAATAACATATTCACCAAAGAACTTGAAGGTAGAGATTTGAATCTATTTTTGACAAAGTTGATGTTAACTATTTTGACAAACACTACTTAATTTTTAAACATGTAAAATATATTTTTCCCTGGCATAGTTAATCTTCAGCAATGTGTCCCTGTTTTTGCTCAGGCAATTAATGGAGAAATGAAGGGTTTTTTTTTCTTAAATCAGACCATGCAGGAAAGATTTAAAGTAACATACTGATTGTATAATTAATTCTCAGTTGTAAATTCATTTTGATGGTGTTAATTCTCTCCCAGAGGCTCAAGACTAGTTTATTTCACCTACAGTGCTGTAATCATCTGAGAAATTAGGAAGAGAAAAGGCCTTGAAGAAAGATTGGACTCTTTATTAAAAAAAAAAAATCAGTTGTGGCAGTTGGGGTTTGGGATTGGTGGAAAAAAGAATAAGTTATTATTCAGAAACAGGCAGAATATTCATTATTAATCTACCTAAACACTCCAGAACATACATTTTAAACCTTCAAAATCAATCTATTTTTAATGAATCATATAGTTATTGTCTTAACATCAGCAAAGCAGTCAAGTGATAGTAAAATGTCTTGAAAAGACCTTGGTTTCAGTTTATATTTTCCCAAGGACCAATGGAAAAGGAAACACAGGCATCTTTAAGTAAGAAATTAGATATTTATATCATATATGCGCAGTATCAAATTTCCTAGGATCACAGGAGCCCAATTTTTCTTGACAATCCATGGTGAAACAGAAAATAATTAGATATGAGTTCTAGAACTCAAAATTCTACCCTTTTATTTCTTGTGACATATGACATATGTTTGATCACTTGAGATCTTCTCCCTTTATATAACTTTTTAAAACCCCATGTAAATATTATTTATATTAATTATATTCTACATAAATATTAATTATTCTTCTATGGTATAGATTTGTGTATGCCATTATTTTAAAATTCCTGAAAATGAGATGGTGACATTTCTTCTTTTTTTTCCCCTAAAATATAGGAATTTAACATAATTAGATATTCCTTAGCTCATATTATCCAGTTTATCTACTTACTCATGTCATTGTATTTCACTCTTTTCCTGCATATTCTATGTTACATATTGAAAATATCAACTTTACTTTTTGGTGCTAGGTATAAAAAAAGTAAGCATCTGTGATTGCTATTATGTCTTTCTGAATGAATCAGTGTTACTTTTCTTGGAGGCTTAGTAGCTGCAGCAGATGTAATGTTGTCTTTGCTAAACTGTGTTATCACCACATTTCGTAGTTCAATTTGAAATGTGTAAATAAAGCCAGCATGATATAGATAGAACTGCCAGATGATCTTTCTTACAGCTCAGGGCAGCATGAGTAGGCTTGTCCTGGAAGATCATTTTTCTAAAAATTATGTTATCTCCAGTTTTCTGTAAGTTAGATAAGGGTATTTATTCTGGAACAAGTGAGTCTCTGTACTCTGTTGGATGCTGGTGCTGATGACTTATTCAGTATGTAAATCATAAAATTGTAGATTCCTATATAATTTTTGCCTTTACCTAGTTTTTCACTTGCCAAGCCATGCCCATCCCATATCACTATCATTCTTTGTACCAATAAGTGAAAATGCAAGTAGATACCTGCAGCTAAATGTTTTCAGAGTTCCTCAGCAAATGCAAAGGATCTCAGAATCCTAAAAACAGAAGTAAAATGGACAGAGAAGTCATCAAGATTGTTTTTACAGAGAAGGAAACTGAGGCAGAGAGAGAGATTAAGTGGCTTGTCTAGGGTCACACAACTGGTAAATGAAGCAGCGTTTGAAGCTAGGTCTTGCTGAGTCCAAGTCTAATGTTTCTGCCACTTCACCATGCTGTCTCTCAAATTCATGTTTCTTTAAAACATATACAAGTGATAGAATACCTAAGATCATGCAGTCTATTGGAAAGGAGAGGAGGCAGAGTGGGCAGACATAATTTTAGTGCAAAAAAAATGTGTAATCTCTCAATGAATTGAATGCCTAAATTGTGTTAAGGAATTGTGTTAACCTTTGTGAAATGATTATATAAAATATAGTCTCTGCTCAAAAAGGGGTTATAATTCCTTTGAAGGTGAGGGGGGGAAGATAACTTATATGGAATGATTAGAGAATAATTAGTGATTATGATGGTATATAGTATAAAATAGCATAGCAAATGAAATACAGACAGAGAACAAAACATATATACTTATATCCTATGTATTATAATTATCTGTATCCATGATTTATATGCCTACTAGACTGTAAGCTTTATAAAGGCAAGGGCGGCATATTCTCTGTATCTTCATCTTATTTCTATATATTCTAGCCTTAGCACAAAGCTCTGCCCCAATAGACATTGAATAAATGTTTGTTCCATGAGTGATGTGCTATTTGCACAATCAATCAACATTTACTCTCTGACACGATCAGCAAAAAGATGTGAAAGAAATTGAGAGAACCCTGTAGGCTGGGTTTACTGGCCAAGCTTCACAAAAAGACATGAGGTGGGTTGGGCCTCAAGGGTCAGGTAGGTTGTGGAAACACTTCAACAAGTTAGTATAAATCCTCTTTGAAACAAAACAACAACAAAACAAACAAACAAACAAAAAACAACTCTCATGGCTTCATGCATTGAGACCAGCTAGGGACAGAAAGGAAGACTATTTCCTCCAACTGGGATAATATATGATACATACAAAGCACTGATTACCACAAAAAAAACCAATGTCTTTTCTACTTGGTGGTTGGTTCAGAGGTAAAGCAAGTGGTGTAAACAAAGGTTTTGTACCATTGGAATATCGAATTCAGTCAGTGTGCCTTAAATACTTAATATGTACAAGACACTATATTAGGTACTAAAGAGAAACTGATGTGGGGGAGCAGAAGTGAAAGGGTGTGTGTTCAGAAATGCATGGACACAAAGAACTCTGACATGTACCTGAGTGCAATAGGTGCAAAGGAAAAGTTGCAGGCAAAGTACTATAAGAAATTTGAGGCTAAAAGACTCACTTCCAGTTGGGAGCTCAGGAAAGTTCTCTTGGAAGAAGCTGAAATTGAGTGGGCCTTGAAGCACTTTAGCAGATGAGAATTTCCAGACATGGGGAATAGCATAAGCAAAGACACAGGGATGAAATAAGACAGGCTAAGAATAGAGGATGGAGACTGTTAGTCTAGTTTGACTGGTGTATAGAGCATGTAAAGGGATGCCATAGAAGATAGGACTAGAAAGTGTGGCTCAAGGCAGACTGTAGAAAGCCTCTGATCAAGTAAGAAATAGGAAGCCAGTGAAATCTTTTCATAGACTTGATCATAATAGCACATTGGGAACCCAATGCATGGGTTATACCTCCTGACAGAGGTGATATAGAATGAGAACTATTTTGTGAACATGAAAAATGGGTGGGTTTGTTTTGTTTTAGTATACTTATTAATTAAAAGATTGTGGTTTTCTTTTTCCTTTTTTTCTAATGGGCGGCAGAGATTGAGGATTTGGGAGATAGAGGACCTAGCAATACTGTTGCCAGAAAAAGAAAAAATAAAAGATGGTCAGTGAAGTATTTTTTTTTAATGAACACAAAAAATAAAAGGAAATTTGGAAGAAAACACAGAGAAGCACATCAGTTGAAATGATAAATTAGAAGAAATGATAAGCAGCACTTAATCTATAATAATAAAAAATGACTATTTTTTTAAAGTTGAAAGTAATGTGTTGAATCTGTTATATGCTTTTATTAAAGCAACTGTACACAATAGAGATTCATGGTTTCACATATTTTCATTTTCTGTTCTCTTTTGTAAATGGAATTTCATGAAGAGGGCCAGAGGGAATTGTTAGGTTCAAAATAAAAGTTACTGGTTTTTGGTTTTTTTTTTAAGATTAATGTAAAATATGGCTTTGAGATGATAGACTAGTGCAAGAAATCCAGTTAGGAAACTGTTACCATAATATAGACACACACAAAAAAGCAGGGAGAGGAGGGGAAGAGGAGAAGACCTAAAAAAGGCCTTTTGCATTGGGACCTACCAGGAGTGCAATTGCAAGACTTCAGAGGAAGAGTCAATTAAGCTTAGCGACTAATTGGGCTGTTGGGTAAGGAAGAGAGGAGTCAAAGAGAATTCTAAAGTTGCCAGCCAGAGCTGCTGAGTGGCAGAAATAGATAAGTTAGGAGGAAGTTCAGGGGAAAAGATATAGTCTTGTTTTAGACATGTTATGTTCTGAGATGCCCCACAGTGTAGGTCAAGCATTTAGCTGGAGATACCCAGCAGACAAGTGGAAATATGAGGCTAGAGCTCTGGGGAGAGGTTGGAAGTAGAGTTTTATTTGGGACATAAATGCACAGCATATTTGAAGCCATTGATGAGGTTGCCTAAGGAAAATTTGTGGAGCTGATAGCTAATTTTTAATAATAGCCAACATTTATTTATTGCTTATTACATGCCAGGCCCTCTGCTAAGCACTTTGTAATTATCTCATTTGATCCTCAAAGATCCTGGGACATAAGGTGCTATTATTATCTTCATTTTACCTTTGAGGAAACTAGGAAAATATAGGTTAAGTGATTTGCTCAGGATCACACAGCTTGTGAGTGTTGGAGGTCAGATTTGAAATCAAGTCTTCCTGACTCCAGGCCCAGTACTCTATCCACTGGGCCACCTGCTTGAGAAGAAAAGAGGATTTAAGGACAATATCTTGAGTCACCCGTGCTTAAGGTTATGTGATATTTCATTTTTCATGCCCTAACCCCAAGTAATTATCCCAGCACTTTTCCAGATGGCTACAAAATCCTCTTAAGATGTGTTTGCTACTGATATGGACATAAACACTTCCAACAATTAATTTTTCACCCCAATTTGAATGCCTAACCAGTTTTACTGAAGAATCTATAAGAAGAGGATCCAGGGAAAGTGAGGATTTTTTTTTTTTACTCTAGGGAAAATATAGGAGAGACTTGGTCTCTTGTGCATGCTGATAACATTACTAGACCAAATTCATGTGGGGGGGGGGGCTCATCTTTGATATAGAATTACTCAAAGGTCAAGCTAGTTAGAAAGTAAGATGACTTTTATAAGTGTAATTTCTTATTTTGGTTTGCTAACTTAGTATTCCTCTTGATAACAAGAAGCTAATGGGTGTTTGGCTTCTGGGGGTTGGGAGGAATTGCTTCATTAAAAAGGGAAAAATTTATAAAATTGAACCCGGTGGAAACTTTAGTCATTGCTCAAGAAATTGTTTTGACCTAAACTGTAGGCTGTTAGAAAGAGGAAACAACGTCTGCCCTTTGTATCAAATTCCCAAATGTTCTCAAATGTCCCTTTATACACATGAACCCTTATGCAGCAAACATAGATGGGTTTTCATGATTGTCTTCAGTTAATATATGTTTTTGGATTGCTGAGCATGAATTAGGTCAGAGAGACAGCATAACTAATTATCGAATACAAGATGCTGAAAGACTTGGGAGTTTGAAAAGAAAGGGAAGCAAAGAATTTAAAAACCAGATTGAAAAATATAAAATTGTCAGAGTCATTAGAGTAGTACAAAGAAAGAAATAATGAGCTTGATTTCTCATATAAAGTATGAGAAAGTAGTAGAAGCAACCAAAATTGGAATTATCATACTATTGCTGGGAAATTCAGCATATTCTTACCCAGGGAAGGCAGAAGTGAAGCCTGGTCATCAGTCTCTGCCCCTTTTTCAAATCCTTTGCCCACAGATCCAAGCTATGAACTGGGACATAGAGAAATAATATACATCTTGTATATATTAATAATGTATCTCATAGCAATGATAAACTTCTCTTAAACTGTGATGGTTCCTTTGCCAGAAGCTACATAGGAGTGATAGAGTAGCTCTCCAGTATATCTGGGCCTGAAATGGGATGAAGTTGAGGAGATTAGCTCTTCTATGATCTGAATGGAATAATCTGAATACCATCCTAGTCTCAAAATTCAACCTTCAGATCAACAGTTTGATACAATTCTATTGTGGCTTCCAAATTTCAGTATGGAAGAAAAAATATTTTAGAAAGAGTATTGTTTGGTCCTGTACTGTGGACATTGTGCCTAGAGACCACGATGACACATATGTTAACGAAAAGAACACTGGCTAGAATGTGTTAGAATGTGTGGCCTTTGTGAGGCAAGAATACATCAGCATGATATAATGAAAAAACATTGGATTTGCAGTTAGAGGACCTGGATTTAAATCCCAGTTCTGTCATTTACTATTTATGTGATTTTTGAACAACTCACTTTACTTATCTGGCTCTCAGTTTCTCATCCATAAAATAGAGGGTGGAATTAGCTGGCATTTAAAGTTCCTTCCAGATCTAAATCGATGGTTCTATGATTATCAGAATGCAAGACAAATTTTGCTTCCAGCTATGTATAATCTTTGCTATTTTGGAACTTTGTCCCCTTTCCCCATCATCTGACTAATTTTTAAAATGTTAATTTCAAACATTTATTATTTGTAAATACAGCAAACTCATTCCGTGATTTAGCAATAGGTATTTTATAAGTAAAACAATGTTTATACCATTAGCAAAATTCCAGTCAGTTCGAAAAAACTGGAAGATTAGTGGGATAGATACCACATTGCTTTAGATTCTATATAGCAGAGATCAACTCTTAAGCTTCCTTATATGGATTATCCATTTTTGTCAATCATAAAATCCTTGAATTAAAGGATGGCTCAGATATCATAAACTCTAATCACTATTACTATGAATTATCCATGGTAATGTTTTGATCTCTTGTTGGTTTTCCACAGCTGTCTGCCATATTTCTGGGCATTGATGGATCTGGGAGCCCAAACTTCTTTAATATTAAACACAAAATTCAGAAGACAGTGAGATACAGTGAAAAGAATGCTAACAGTGGCATCAGAGGCCTTGGGTTCAAATGCTACCATTGATGTGACCAAATGCTACCTGTGAGACCATAGTCATCCCATCTGGGTCTCCCTGTCTTTTTATTCAAAATAAGGAGTTTGGACAAGATGGCCTCTGAGATCCCTTTCAGCTTTATTTATGACATATTCTGAGGAGGAACTCCACATTGTTTTTATTTTTTACTTTGAAACTATTTGAAATATCTTAGTTGTTATTTGGCTACCTCATGTAGCCATTGACATTAAATAATATTAAATGAATTAACTCAGTGACCATAAAAGATTAGCTAGTAAACTATAATTTCCCCTAAGTCTCTTCTATATATTTCCCTAATATTTGGCCACATTTTTTTAATAATGGAATGACCTTATATTAACTAATCCTATTGACTGGCAGTGAGATTTGACTTAGAATATGAAAAGAAAAGAGGTAGAGGTGATAATCTCAAAGTGAGACAGCTTCACTAAGTTACATAGAAAAAATATATATAGTATATTACATAGCTATATAGGCATATATATGTATGCCTATATTCATATAGTTCTACATGTGTGCATCTATATATTTTGTTTAAAAAAATCCTTGTGTGATTCATCTTACTTTATCATAAGCATGAAGTAGAATATATGTATAAAATATTTTTTTCTGTTTCTTAGGAATCTGAGAAAAAAGGTATAATTGAAAGAATCTACATGGTCCAGGACATTATTACTACTGTTCAAAATGTCTTGGAGGAAATGGCATCTTTTGGAGAACGTATTAAAAAGTAAGTGTTGTAAAATAACCTGTTCAAATGGTTAAGGCCCAAGACAATGTGACGCAAATATGCTGCAGAAAATATCCAGCTAATGAAGAGATATTTTGTTTTTTGTAAATCCTTTTTGACTTTGGATAGTCCGTGACCAGAAGTATGCATACCTCACAATGTCTTAACTCACATAGAAGTGATACAGGAAGCAAATTTGCTTTTTTTTTTTTTTTTAAACTAAATGTTCTGAGTCGCAGCACAGATGTCAAACTTGTTTCATGGGGCAATCAGCCTGCAAAACATCTGCCCTGAAAAACCCTTAAGTAGATTAAAATGTTAATTGGGAAATATTTAATAAAATCAATAAAAATACAGTACAACATAGAGAATGTTAACTTGTGTTTTTTTTTAAATCTGTATGCAGCCTGCAGGGAACTGTTTCTATTTGAGTTTGACTCAGTTAGAGGAGTACGTAGAAATGTTATTTTGCTTTCTGATTCTGTAGTTCCTGATTATTACTTTTTTTTCCTACTCTGAGCAACCTGCCCAATCTAATCTTCACTTGAACAACAGACTGTATTTGTGTTCCCGGTGCTTAGCAAAATATACGGCATACTATAAGCACTTAATAAATGCTTGTTGACTGAATAAGAGGGTTTTTCTTTCTCTTAATGATAAATGCCTGCTTCTTTTTCAAAAGCAAAGTTATGTCAGCCATGCTGTTCTTCATGATGTGTAGCATGACTGCTTGCTGCTAAATAGTAGCCATAGCTTCTGGCCTCTGTTATGAATAAATATGAATGTGGCATTGATTTTGGAAGTGAAAAACCAGTGAAAAAACGACCCTACCTGAAGAAACTATTTGATAAATGAAAATATAAAATATCAAAATGAAAAGTAGTAGCTGTCATTTTGTACATTAGAGTCCATTTAATTTGGTAAATGTTTATTAACTCAAAATAGTGTAGAGATAGCGTAGTGTAGTGAATAGAGAATTAGCCTTGGAATCAAGAAAACTTAGGTTTAAGTCTCTTGATAAAAAGATAATAATTTAACTTTCCAGCGCCCCAGGCTACTCTTTAAATGTGCAGGTCCCTTGGGGCAGCTAGGTGGCGCAATGAATAGAGCACCAGCCCTGGAATCAGGAGGATCTGAGTTCAAATATGACCTCAGACACTTAACACTTGCTAGCTGTGACCTTGGGCAAGTCACTTAACCCCAACTGCCGTGCCTTCCCACCTCCAAAAAGAGAGAAAGAGAGAGAGAGAGAAAGAGAAAGAGAAAGAGAGAAATAAATAATGAATCTGCAGGTCCCAGGGAGTTTTCTCCCTAAAAGAAAAGGTGATAGAATGAAAGAAGTGTTGAATTTGGAGCCAGAGGTTATGGGCCTGAATTCTGGCTCTGGTTCTTACCAACCCTCTGACCTGGGGAACTCTCAATGAAATTCAGTGTCTTCGTCAATAAAATAAGATGCTAATAGTTGAAATAAAAACCCTAGAGGACTGCAGTTAGAAAATTACTTGTAAACTATAAAATACTACATTTAATTTTTAACTGTTATTGTTATTCTTAACCTGTATCAAAAGATTCAAATTATGAATATATTTTTCTATTGCTTTGTAATTATCTTTTTCAGATAAATGTATATAAATAACCTCACTTTTCTGTTACTATAATGAGTACTTTTTGGGGATTGAAGGTAAATTTTATTTTAATTTAGTCTGTCCCTATTGAATCATACACTATTCATCTGGTTATGACTTAAAAGAAGGGAAAAGTTTTAAGAAAAGTAGGATTTCTACTCAAATACATCATGAATTATCTTCTGCATCTTTTGTTAGGGACAAAAGCAATACTGACTAATATAGATTGGAATTAGCTTCAGAAATATTTCACTTCACAGAAGCACTAGTAGTAGGTAAAACAATAAAGTGGTGATGGTATGGAAGGAGTACCATCACGTAGGTGGCTAAGAGACTCTAATTGCATTAAAAGCTTCCATGAACAAATATGTCCATTCAATGATTAAAGAAAACAGAGGAAAGCCTTTTTTTTAAGAGGAAGACAGAAGAATGATTTAACAAAAATTTACAAGGGCTTTGAGGTTCTACCCTGCCTGTGCAGCTGTGGTGGCAATGTCTGAGACATATATTCCAGTCCATGAACAGGGTACTGTTCTGACCAGCTGCAATACAGGAAGGCTTCTAAAGCTCTGCTACTATTAATTTGTTTGCTATTCATTTTTATAATAATGGCCTTAAAGAGTCTTTGGGCATTAAAGTGGGATGTCATGTGTAACTCCATTGGAATTCCATTGTAATTTGGTGTTCATGAACCAGGGAAAGATTCACCCATCTTTTCTGTAATTGATGGATGGACTGATTGAAGCAAAATCTTTGGAGTATGAAAGCTTTTGTATATATGTATTCTTCTAGTTTTATATAATATCAGAGATACATTAGACCCTTCTTGTTATAACATCATAGTCATGACACAAAGTTATATGTTGAATTTTCATTTGATCCCTAGTATTTTAGTTGTATTATATAATATCTCAATCCACAAGTATTTATTAAACATCTAGTACATAATAACTAGCATTTATATAATGTTTAAGGCTTCCAGAGTACTTTACATATTTTATATCATTTAAGCCTTCCAATTCCCCTGTGAGGTAGGTGCTGTTATTATCCTCATTCTACAATTGAGGAAACCAAGACAAATAAAGATTAAGTGACTTGCCCAGGGTCAAACAGCTGGTGATTTTGTAAACTTTAAAACACTATATATATTTGAATGCTTATCTTTATGAATAGGTGTTCAATAAATAATAATGAATTATAAGCTCTTTCAGGATGGAGAATATTTCATTTTTCCCCTTGTATCTCTAAAGTCCGGTTATAATTGCTGGTATGTGAGTAAGATGGTACAGTGGTCAAGGTATTGGGTTTGGAAACGAAGATGTGAATTCAAACTCTGCTTCCAACACTTGGGCCACTGTACCACTTCATTGCCACATAGCAGAAGCAAGAGCTAGAGCCTGAACCCCAGTCTTTGAATTCAAAACCAGAGTCATTTCTAAATTCTAGCCTAGATGAGGAGTACAGAAAGTCAATGACACAGTCTCTGACTTCTAATTGGAATTCAAAGACTGCACTTACAAACATATACATGTATGTATAACTATCATAGTTATACATAGTACTGGTTTAAGACAAACAAGAGTAAAAATATTGGGATAGACAAGTGCTGTCAGAATACAAGACAGAAAGTGATCATTTCCAATAAGGATGGTCAAGGATGGATGGGGAGGAGAAGCAGGCATGACTTGAGTTAAGGCCTTCAAAATAAGTAGGAATTTTATAGGCATGGATAGAACTCTAACTTCCACAAAGGCTCTATCAGTACATGTAAGATATGTCTATTGGTAGTGAATAATCAAATCTGGAACAGTGAATTTCTATTCTAGAATAGTGGAAGATGAGTTTGGAAAGGCAGATCAGAAACGTAGAACGGACAACCTTGAATTTTAAGCTAAGGAATTTAAACTTCATAATATCGGCAGTGAAGAATGTCTCATGACAATAATAATGCTAACAACAATAGCATTTATATAGCACTTTAAGATTTGCAGAGCACTTTACAAAAATCTTGTTTTATCCTCACACCACAGTGGGAACTAGATACTATTATTATCCACATTTTACAGCTGAGGAAACTAAGGCAGGCAGAGGTTAAACAACTTGCTCAGGCTTTTAAATAGAGGATTAACTCTATGCCATAGAGGTTAGAGTGCTAGAAAAAGTAAGGATTCCAGTCCTACTTCTGATACTTGCTGACTCTGTGACCCCAAGCAATTCACATGATCTCTCTGAGTCTCAGTTTCCTCAGATATAATAAGATGTGCCCCCACAGGGTTATTTTGAGGTTCTAATGAAATCCTATGTAAAGCATTTTGCAAACTCTAAAGTTATTATGTATAAATATTCTCATCCTCATTGTCGTTATTAAAGTTTTTTTTTAGCAACATCAATCTGTAAGAGTTGTATAGAGAGAAATTAGTGGTAAGGAAGCCAAAGAGATTGCTTTAAGGCAAGTAGGAGAGGGACAGAAGTAAAGTGGTAAACTGAGGATAGGAGGAAAAGAGAACAGACTTGGGAGATTTTGAGGAAGAATTTCCAGGAACATAGCACTGTGTTGACTCAAAGTAGATATGGGAATTCCATTAGGAAGGAGGAAGTCATACTAGTTTTCTGTGCCTGTATAACCAGAAAAATAACGATACCATCTATGGTTCCTTCTACAAAGAATGTACATTGAATTGTTTTGCCAAAAATAGTAAGAAATATTCTCTGATACATTCAGACAATTGTGCTGCCTTTCTCTATAACCAACTACTCTACTTCTATCCATTATAATGGTGGAAGGATATCTAGTCAATGGAAAGGACCTTGTCTCAGTCATATCCCTGTCAAAGTTATAAAGCTATTCATTCTATTGGGAATATATATTGAAGATAGAATAGTATTCAGCCAAATGCTCTCACTCCCAACTAAAGTTTTTAGGTCTTTCTTGTAAGTAGATATTTGGAGCTCTAAATATGAAAGATATTTGATATAGAATGTTAAATGATCATATGAATATATTTATTCCTCAGTACTTATTGCCAAAAATAGATAACTAAAATGGAAACAGAAATAATGAACCAGAAGAGATCCCAGGAAATAAATCTTTTCTAAGCCCCAGTGTCAAGGCAGACCTATCCCTAAACCTTCAAAGATTCCATCCTAGTGTTATGGCTTACTAGGAGCAGATGGCAATTTTTTCTAGGATAATTACCATTATGGTCAAAGCATGCTCTTATGAATGGACTGTCCCATAAATGTAAAACTACCAGTATTCTGACTGTCATCTTTCTAAGTGTCCCCTTGGCTTTTCAGAAAAGCATCTCTTTCAGGTGCTTGAAAAGAAATTTCAAGTTTCTATGAATGTCAGATAGACAGGACTTGGTATATAGTAATCAGTTAAGAGATACTTGATAGATGGATATTCCAAGATTAATGTAACGTGATACTAAATATTTCAGAAACATCTTTACTAAGGTCCTCATTTTTCTACAGCACATTTAACTGGACAGTCCCATTCCTCTCTGGACTGGCCTGTTTAGCCCTGGCAGCCGCCACTGTCATATTGTACTTCATACCACTGCGCTACATCATTTTAATATGGGGTAAGTTCTGCATGGTTCTTCTCTTTCATTGAGTTTCAGGAAACAATACAATTAATTCACATGTGAAGAAGTATGGACTCTAAAACTTAACAATGTTATTGTTGACAATTAAATATGAGATTATAAATACAGTTTCAAGTAAAAAAAAATTTCAGTACTTCCTTTAAATAATCAGTTGCCCAGAAGATCATGGTGTGTGTGTGTGTGTGTATGTGTGTGTGTGTGTGTGTGTATGTATGTAGTCATACACCTCGTGCATAATGTTAAACACATATATACTTATATATTATACATATAATTGTTTGTGCCTTGTCCCTTTGGGTTTTCACAGCTATAAATACCCTAGAATAAAATACAGCTGAGTTTGCACATCTTTGCAAAAACTCAATTGTTCACATATTGAATGAACACCTAAGAAGTGCCCTCTGTATAATATAATCTGGACCCTTCTAAGGGTTTTCCCAACACTTTATCTCTCTCTGAAGGAAAACCAAAATAAACTAACACAGTCTTTAAGTTCAGAAACATTTAAAGGAATAATCTATGCCTCCCTGACTAATGCTTCAAAGACGAGGAAACTATTTATAGGAAGAGGGAGAAAAAAAAGACACTATCTATGTACAGCTCTATTCATTTTTTTTTAGAAACATAAACGGCAAATATATAGGAAATTCTAGCACTAGTTTTAATACTTTTGGTAAGTTATGATTTAGTATTCTTGGTAATAAACAGCATTGGACGTAGCCTCTAGTTGGGCTCTGTGTTGTGATGTGAAGAGAATTCGTTGCAGGATTTTTTTTTTTAATATGTTGAGAAAAGCTGGTTAACTTTGAAAGATCTTCTGAGCCCTAACCCAAATTTCTAACTGAACCTTTTTCATTGGAATTCTGTCAATCGTGACTTCTCAGTGCCAAAATTCTCTGGCTCCTGCTGTTATCTAGTCTCTTGCCACTTCTGGTGTTCTTCAGATTCTATGACTTTGAGGAAAGCCATATAGATGGGACAGTATGCTCTGGTAAGCATTAGTGTCTAAGACATGGGACCTTTTTTCTAAGAAGGAGCAAGGGTTCAGCAAAAGCTGATAAATTCACAACTTTCTTATGAAGGAACATATATAGACCTGAGATAGAGTTCCTTAAAATGAAATTTTGTTTGGCTTTGAAAGAAATGAAAATAGGGGCTTTTGGAAATGGGGAGACTATTAGGGGGAGGGAATACAGTTCATCTTACTTATCCATCTTCTATTTATGCCACATTTGTACATGGCTAGCTCCTCACAATTTTTCATTTATATGTTTTTCTAGCTGAGGAAACCTAATCAGAATTTTTCCTTATTGACCCTAATTCTTTCTGCTTCTCTTCTCACAATTACCAGAATCACTCAAAAAAGATTTTTCAAGGTGCTAGCTACTCATGCCTTCAATCTGGCTTAATATAAACTTATATTGTTATCATTTAATACTGCAGAAGGACCACAGTACTCTTTGTTATAACACAAGATACTGATATTGATCCCTTGATCACTGTGTGCATTCCTTTAATATGATTTATCATTTATTGATAACACTGTTTAGGACAAAAATCACAAGCTTTATAATAGGTTATCAATTGCTTTCTCCTATTTTTCTAGGCCTACTCTGCTGGCACCGAATATTAAATTATTTTGATCGTAGTATTCATCCTTTACAAAAGTATCTTGTTTGTAACTCAGTAACCTGATCTCTTAAATTTTAGCTTCCAATTTATATATATTTTAATTTTCCAGAATTTTTGAAAACTTTTTTAAATTTTATATTGCCTGGGTTATTCTTTTGTCCCTTAATTTTTAACGAAGAGAAAAAAAACATTACTTCAATATTAGTTTTGTCAGAGAGCTTCTAGCCTTCCATGCATGTTCAAAATGATAATTAAGTATCCTGCTGGGACTCTTCGTCCCTCATTTTGAAGGTTAGAATATTCTACTGTGTAAGATTCACATAATATTTACTTTAGTATCATGTACAATATATAAATATTTTCCATTATGTCTATAATAATAAGCTGATTTCCAGAAATCACCCAGGAAATTTGATCTCACTATTCATTACATGATGCATTTTTTTTGCCTTGCTAAATTATAAATTTCTTGAGGAAAGAAACATATCCTGTTCTTCCTTTGTACACTTCATTTTTTTCCAGTATAGTGCAACGCACATGATAAATTCTTACTTCATTCTTTTTAAATGTGAGTGAGATATTTATAGGTGATGGGACCATATATATGTATGTGTGTGTGCTCATGCACATGTATGTGTGCTCATGCAGAGATGCACGCACATATGTATATATGTAAATATATACACATATGTATCGTATATAGTAGAGTTATAGGACAAAAACCCACATGACAAGAGATTAGATTAAGAGAGAAAAAAATAATCTATTTTTCTAGCTATATATTACCTTTCCTCAAGGAAAGAATACCTGTTCTGAAATGTCTGAACTCTCCTAATTGTGCATTTGGTCCTGAAATTTTGTCTTCAGTGTTTTAGTTAGACCTATCAAGTCATAGCTATGATTGTTACATAGCTTATCAAAGTAGCATATCTTATCTCTTAGCTTTTTTCATTTTGTTTGAATTTCCTGAATATCTTACAATGAGTTACTATTTCTACTCTTTTTCTAGAGCTCATCTTTCTTAAAGAACTTTCTTGATTCTCCTATGTTTCTGACTACTCACTTTCTTTTTCCTTCATTAATACCTCTTACTTCTTCATTTCACTACATAATTACAAGACACTGTCCTTGTCCTTGAATTCTCTCTTTATCTCCAATGATGTCAAATAATCTTAATAGAAATTTAAGCTTGATGCCAGGAAACACTAACAGGACTGTTCAAAAATAGAATGGGCTACCTTGAGATTTTGCGTTTTTCTTTATTGGAAGTCCCAAAACATAGGCTAAGTGATCAAATATCAGATATGTTGTAGTGAAGATGTCTTTCAGTTCTGATAGTGTGGACCAGAACCTGTGTTTACTTGAGTTAACCTCCCCAACTCTGTACCTCTACCTATGGTTATTTTGATCCAACACTTTGGGGTACAAACAAAGACAGTTTGACTTAACTTTGCCCCTAACTAGACTGACCTAATAGCTAGCTATGGCCCTTTTGGTAAAGAGAATGTAAGGATGACTTGGTGGATGAAGAAATTTTTCTAAGACCTCATTTAAGCCTCATGATACGCTTTTACCTCCTTGTAGGTTACATTTCCCTGTGGGTGATGAACTGTGTAGTATTTTTTTTTTAATCCGATCACTCAGACTCTGATTGATCCATTGTACTGTATATAGAAATCCTCTTCCAATTCTCCAGCGCCATGAATACACAGAGAGGAGAGAGTATTCAATAGAAGAAGGTAGCTAGAATCATTTTTTATTTATCTTTGTGTCTCCCTCAGCATCTGCCACACTACCTTGAATATAGTAGGCTCTCAAATTGTTTGAATTGTTCTAAAATATAGAATTATAGACTCTCACACTTGTAAAGGATTCCAGGGATCTTAGAATCCACCCTTTACATGAATGAGAATCCCCTCAATGAGATTCCATAAAAAATGATCATCCAACTTCTACTTGAAGACTAATGTAGATGGTGAGTTCTGCCCTTCTCGAGGCAGGCCATTACCCTTGTGAACAAGTTTAATTCTGAGGATTTTCTTTATCTTGAACCAAAAGATACCTCTCAGCAACTCACTACTCCTAGATTAGCCTCCTGGTGTTACGTAAAACTCAAAAGCTCTTTAGATATTTGAAAACAAATCTTATATCCCCACCTCCAACCCAATAAGATATCTCTTATCTGTGCTAATACTACCCAGTTCCTTCCATGTGGCATAGTTTCAAGTCCCTTTACCATCTGGTCACTCTTCTCTAAGTATATCCCAGCTTGTCAATGTCCCTTCTAAAATATTATTCTCAAAACTGAGCACAATAATCCATATGTGATCCAACTGACAGGTCCAACCTACATCATTATAGAGTCTATGATTACGTTAATTCAGCTAACATTAGCATTAGCTTTTTTTGCCTGCCTCATCATATTGTTGATTCATTTAACTTGCAATCTACAAAAACATCCATCTTTTTTTTTTTCACCTAAACTATAATCTAACTAGTTCTTCTCTCTCCTCTCCAACTCCCTGGGGTGATGATTCTTCTTATCCAAAAGTAGGATTTTTATTTATAAGTATTAAATTTCATCGTATTAGATTTGGCTCATTGTCTCTAACCTATTCAATATTTTGAGATCTCGATTCTGGTTTTTCTGTGCCTTCAAACTTTCTGTCATATTCACATTTGATAAACAACTATGTGCTTTGAGTATTGACAAAAATGTTGAATATATTAAGATCAAGAAAAGATTCCTGTGGCAATGTGACATTAATTATAACTCTTTGATTCTATGATGATAAGGTATAGATCTAGAATAAACCTTGTAATCTAGTCCACTTTACAAAAAACTTGAAGATGTTAGGTGACTTGTCCAAGGTCAGTTGCAATCATAGTAAATATCAGACCTGGGATTCCAACATGATTCTGCAATTTAATTTAAATATTTTACAAAGCTGTATTATCATCTAGCCCACTGGTTTGCTCCACACTATTATGAGATACTCTATAAAAATTCATCCCAAAATTCAGGTATATTTTATCTAAAGCATGATAGATAATGATCTGATGAATCACTTTAATCACCCTGTGAAAGGAAATGAGTTTAGACAGACTGAGATTAGAATGGTCATCTGGATGATCCAAAGTAAGTTTGAAGTTATCTCAGTTTTCTTTCCCAAGTGCCAACAAAACGTATCTTAATAATGATCTAAAATATTGAATTGAAAGGAAGCCCACAGACTAGAGTGAGAGAGAATGCAATTTAACATCTCCCTTTCTTCATTAGCAGATCTCTTCCTAAAAGCGTTATTCTAATTTTTTTCATGTGAATGTCACATTCCATGGTCAAGGAAGCTGAAAAATTGGGGCAGCATCAATCATGAAGTTAAAGACAACTCATGTTGTCTGTCTTAATAACCCCTTCCCATACCAGAGACAACTGAGGGAAATCCTGTCCTTTATCTATAACTTCCTGTCCAAAACTGTGCATTCTTTTAAATTAACATAGCCTTATACCTGATGATGTCATTTGTGTCCATATTATATGCAAAGTATTTGTCCTCTCAAATCATTGTTTTACTTGGATGTTTTTCTTTGGATTTTTGTCTGCAGTAAGCAACCCATCCTGGGAACCTTCATGATAGTGAATCTCTCTCTCTCTCTCTCTCTCTCTCTCTCTCTCTCTCTCTCTTCCATAAAGCAATAACCCAATGCTGCAATTCTTTTGTTTATCATAGCATATAACCTTAGATTCCCAATTCCCTGGGCTGAGCTAATTCTTCTCTTCCAGGCAAGAGTGGGCCCCTGTGTATTTGCAACTAGAACTATACTTGCCATTAATACTTACAAAAGTAGTGATATAAAGCTATTCCCAGAGGTGGTCTGAAGGTAGCCATGAGACTACAGAGGATCTTGTCTTTTTTTTCCGTACTGACTCCTTCCTTTAAAAAAAAACAAACAAATAAAAGGCTTCATATACTTCCTTTTGTTGAGTTCTTCCAATCAACCATCTTTCATAGGCTTTTAAACCCTTTCAGTATTGTTCATTTGCTAGTTTCCCGATAGAGTGAATCCCTGCATTAGAAATTCTTATTCTCCTTGTTAACTCTGCTGAAGTATTCAAACTGCACGCCTATAATAGGACCCCATTTCCATCTGGTCCAGGCATTGGGAGCACTTTTAAATTTCCATAGCTTATCCTCATTCCTAGTATTGTTTCAAGGTCTTACTTATCACTGCATCATTCGCCTTTCTTGATTCAAGATAATTCCTAGGTTTCTGACCCTTGGCCTCATACTGAAGAAAATTACATGCGACTAAGAAAAAAATAATTAAGCCCACAAAACCTTATAAACTAATGTGTGCTTTTGAAATGTTTGATCTCAGTTTCATATAATTTTTTATTCTTAACTAAGCTTTTCAGATTATTTCAGACAGCTTCAGTGCATTGTGGACAACTTCTGCCTTTATTGGTACATTTGAGCTGCTGTTCAGGTTTATAATCTTCTCAGTCACTAAGAATGCAGTGTTTTGATCGGTTGTGATATTATCCTTGCCTTGCTGTTCATTGTAAAGACTCCAGATGCGCACACTATATATAATTAACAATAGAAGATATATCTTTTCTCAATACGGCTTTGTCTCCCTTCATCGTTTTCCCTTGTCTGTTTTCTTTTGCCAAAAAAGCCCACAATTAAATTTCTTCAGACTAGCATAGTTGAGTGTATTTTAGTTTAAAGAAGCTATGGGGAAATTTTAGCTAGAAGCATGAATTTTTCTGTGGGGGTACAGGGGAAAAAAAGCCCTGGTGGGAACAGCCTTTTGTCAAGGAAAAGGGTACCATTACTGAGCAGCCTTTCACTGTCAAACCACCACATGATCCTGTATTTCTGGACAATGGTCAGTTCCTATTAGCTCTAGGTAGTAAAGCAGTTGTTAATCTCTCTTTGAGCATAAATGGAGGTTGGCAGTATGGGGGATAATAACACGGAGGAAACCAGAACTGGAGATGAAACTGAAACGATATTTAATGCAATAAGAGAACATCAAACCTTTCATGTGTGTGGAAAAAATTCAATAGATAAATGTTATTTCTGATTCTTTGTAAGAGACTGAGTACATATAAACTATGCATCCATGCAGTATCATTGAGATTGACAGAGCCTTCAAATATGACCCATGTTAAACAAGGATCTAGTGGCAAAACTTTGAAGACCACCTAGAATTTATCCTTTTAAAAAATAACATTTAAACAAATGGAGATGACATTTGGTAGAAATAAGATAGCTTAAGAGCCACTGGTCATACGCTGAGCCAGATGCATTCTGAGAACAGAGAGAAATGGTGACCGTTGGTTGTGGAGATTTGGAGATTCCATGTCCTATGGGAGAAAACACATATACGGAGAGGGTTTAGTCTGAACTTGCATGTTGACATAAGTTATAGACACCTCTGTGGGAGTTTGCAGCATATTGACGTCTTAAATGTTGATTTCACCTTCTAATTATCATCACCCAAATCCTAAATTAACATTCACTTCACTGCGGAGAAAACTAGAAGTGACATTACAGTGGTCGATAAATGAAGTTTGTAACCATATTAAGATAATTTTCCAATAACTTTTCATAGTTTCTTGTAGAATCAGGGAATAATTGATGTGCCAAGTTCTGTTCTATAGCAAAAGGAACCTGTGAAAATTATTGAGGGGAAGAAGACTGGGTATGGGTAGATTTAAGAAAAACAAAACAAATAAGCCAAACAGACAAACAAAAAACTCCTCTCATTCCCTTTTCCCTTCTCTCCCTCCCTCCCTAACCTCCTCTCCAATACATTTTGTCTAAAGCCATCAGGCAGGAACATGTTTGGGCTAATAAAGGCCTTTTCCCTTCTGGGACATTTGTTTTCATAGCAGAATAGGCTGTTAATCAGTATATTCCAAAAAAGCACATGAGCTCCACAGTTTCTGCTTGTGTACCTTCTATCCTGCTGCTGAGGCTGTAATGGGATTTTCACAACTAAAGCAAGCTGAGTTCTTTTTCTCTCTTTCCCCCCTTCCTTCCTCCAAAAAAAGGCATTTGTGAATGATTCCACATGACAGCAACATGTGCATGACTTGAGGTCTAGTAATTGTTTTCACACTAATTTTTACTTGTGAATTTCCCTCCCCACCCCCACTCTCATCACCACCACTTGGCCAACAGAGTTTGCAAAAATATGAAAAATTTTAAAAGGCCCTGTGTTTCTGGGTTTGTTGTTTTTTTTTTTTTTTTTAGGCATAAATAAATTTACTAAGAAGCTTAGAAATCCCTATGCCATCGACAATAATGAGCTACTAGATTTCCTCTCCAGGGTACCATCTGATGTTCAAAAGGTAAGTAATGAATGACCACCACCAACAGGGGCAGCAGTAGCATTGCCTGCCACTGTGAAGGAAGAATACAATGCGCAAGCTTTTTGAATAACAGAGATAAGAAATCAGAAAATCCATAAAGGGAGATGGTTAGCAGGGGAGGCAGCTACAAAACCTTTGTCAAAAGCATAAGATGATTGTGGAAAATTATCCTGAAAAAGAGCTGCTTAAAAATGATCTGGAACTCACACCGAGTGGCCACCGAGCAATGTTTTTCTCACCTTTTTGCTCTCTGGCTTCCCTGAAGGGGATAAAATACACTCAGTAAGTGACAGAGACAGAGATACAAAGCCTGGGGAGGTTTTACTTATTTTTTTTCCACCTCCAGATGAAGAGATGTTGGGAGGAGGGGGATTATTCTTTTCATTTTGTACTTGCCACGATTATCTGCTTGGTGGGGATAAACTCCCATATTTTTCTTCTGCAGACCTCAGAATCCACAGTCATAGAAAATGTTAGAGCAAGGAAAGAGCATAGACACCATCTACTCTAACCTCACCATGTTCTAGATAAGGAAACTGAGGTCTGAAGCAAAGTCAAGCAAACATCAAATTCATGAGAGAGATGGAACTAGAATCCAGGTCTCCCGAATCCATTCAGTTCTCGGCCCCTTTTACTCCTAATAAGTATAGACTAAAGAACTGACTAAAAGGACTTGAGATCAGTAAAAAGCAGCATTAGCAGATGGTTATAATTTAATCTCATAACATCCTCTTTCCTCAAATTTGCTGAGATGAAAAATCCAAGTAAGATATTGTACTTACTAGCCTCATTTGATCGACTAATCCTTCTGCTGACCTGCTAGGGTCCTAGAGAGGAGGCAGTATGCTTGCTTTTTTTTAGAATTTGTATTTTATTGTTTAATGGGAGCTATCACAGGTGTAGAACAAATAGGAGGCAGAGGGTTGGTGCTCAGGGAGACATTTTGTGGTAAATTTCAGGGAAGTAATCAAACAAATGAGCCATTATCTGAAAGAACCTAAAAATCAGTTTTAATCTGTGAGAGATTATAAGATAATTGTCAATATACCCTCAGGCATATTTGCATAAAATCATAACCTCAAAAGACTGTAGACTCCTTTGAAGTGTTTGTGAATTGAGGCAAGAGCTCCTTGGTTATTCCTATTCATTTTTCACTATTATTTGATCAATATCTGTTCAATGTGCTGTTGGTTTGTCCTTTGACATTTACATTTGAAGGTAAAGATAGCCCAATTCCTATTTGTGTAATATTTGAGATTTATATTTATGCCATTCCCTTAAATGGGTCTGTCCTCCTTAGGGATCATCCGTGAATCCTCTAAGGAAGTAGATGCTTTTTTCATTTATTTTCTTGTGAGAGAGTGTTGCTCGAATCCGTGAGATAGAATATACTGTCCTAAGGGAGTTTGGCACAAACACCAAAAATAGTGAGCACACGTGGCATGTAATACAATATCATAATTAAAGCCATTCCACCACGAACATCTCAAAAACTCCACTTGGTGCTCATGGCTCACCATCACACATGTAGCTACTTGTGAGTCCAATTCTCACAGTTGAAGAAGTTGTAGTTGAAATTCCCATCAAAATGACTCAGTGACATATCAGTACACAGACTAAGGGCTGATGCTCATAGCATTAAGACCAGTTTGTTGCTGGCACAAGTACAGTGAGAGAGAGAAAAGGGGGATTAAGGGAAGATATACTGTACTATGAGTAAGAATCTCAGTGCTTCACTGGGAATACTTTTCAATAATACAATAGACAGTTTACCACTAGGGACTCTACCATGGTCATATTTATCACATATGTTTTAGCCATTACACTATAAATGAAATTCATTTTAAACAGAAGTAGATATAATTCTTGGGATCAGTATCAGATTTGGCACTTTTTCCCTTTGAGGAAAAATAAATATGTGTAATTTGCTGATATTTTTCAAATTTTGAAATGGTCGTTTAAAAATGAGATATTCTGAAAATTTGTCCTGCTGCACACTTAGACACACATGCTTTATAAATCCCCCAGACACTGTTATTAAACTTACTTACAGGTTAATGCTGGCACACACAAAAATAATCTTGTAGTGCTGAGAGCAGGTAGAAACCTATGCATCTCATTAGAAAAATCTGCTTTTAATATTTTGGTTTCATGAAATGATGCATGACTTCTCAAATCCTTCCTGCAATTAATCCCCCATGTTCCTGTGTTTAGAAAATGATTCATTACTTTTGAACCTTCCTTAGTTTCCCTTGGTTTGTCCTTGGGGAGCCATTAACACACACTGTAGTGAGCTTGAGTTACCTAGCTGCAAACGTCATGTCTATTTGTTTTTACAGGTGCAGTATGCTGAATTGAAACCATACAGCAACCACAGTCCCCTTAGGAAGAAGCGGAGTGCTCTCTAGGACACATACCGACTTTGGAATGCAGCATCTCTTTTTCGGTTTGGTTTAGACCAACACTAAAACCATTAGTGTCCATATAGTCATTCTGGAAGGGCATATTTATTTCACATTCTCCCAACTGCCCCACTTTAGGAACTCACGGAGCATTGGCATTGTTTTTTGCACAGAGGGTCAGCCCAATTGGATGAGGCAATACAGGGAATGTGCACAACTGTTCCATTCTCATTTGCAGAAGAACTGGAGTAAGACCTTCAGTATCTTGGCTTCCCCATTGGAGAATACCAATGACTAGTTTGCCCAGGTACATCTAGACTTCTTGGACTCAGGAGAAACTTTGACCTTTTAAAATTCCTCCAACAGATTTACCATACATTTGAGTGCTATTTTTCCACCTTCATTTAGATCATTGTTCACTTAAAGTTTTTATTCTGATGTATTTGATGCCCATCATCTTTTCAAATAATATATAATTTAAAATATGTATTTCATGATGGCCAGAAGGGGCAAAAAGCTGAAGCTTCAATGATGTCTTAGTAGGTATTATCTAGTTGTAATTAACTTCTTGGTGCTGGATGCCATGTGGCTCCATAAGGTCCATTGCGGGCAGTGGACATGTCAGGAGCAACCAGTTTGAATAAATTAAAGAAATACAATCTTCTGACCTACAAAGAGTTTATTTTCAATTGTCATTCCAATACTATCTCATTGATTTTTATCATTATTTGATTTTCTTTGTCAAAAAAGACTCAACACTACAGTTTTAGAAATAATAGATTTTTAAAATGTGAGGGGACAAAAAAAAGATTAGGTCTCTGGTGATTAAAATTATTTCTTCCAGTACTTGATTTCTCTGTATAAGTGCATCTCTCCTAATGATCTCCTCCTGTGCCTTATTCTGACATGGAGGTGGCACTGAATCTCTAAAGGCTATGTTGGCAAAACCCTAGTTTTGGCAATTTCTACCAGGATGGAAAGAAAGGTTTAGGACCTGAGATCTAGAGGGAGAAGGATCTCAGAAGCCATCTAGTTCAGTCACCTCATCATACTCACAAGGTAATGGAGGCTCAGAATGGTAGTGTCAGAGGTTTGATATGAGTCCAGTTCTTATAGCCCTAGGGATAGACTAACAATATGTCTTCACAGGACCAGCTTAGCTAAATGTATAGAGGCTTATCACTATGCTGGACAGGATGACAGAGAGGGGGGTGCAGAATGCCTCTAAAATTTCAGCTGCCGATTCTTACATGTGCTGATAGAGCAGAGGGCCCAAAACAATGGGATTCTTTATCTTTGAAGAATCTTCAAGATTAACCTAAAATTGGTTTATTGCTTTAAAAAAAAAGATTTGTTCACTTAATTGAACACACATTTATTAAGCACCTACAGCTTCCAGGCTCTATACTAATCACTGGACATACCAAAACCAAGAAAAAGACATGGCTCCTGCTTTCAAGGAACTTATATGCTATTGGATTTATTTTATGGACTTCTTTAGGTTGACTTTCGAATACTTTCTAGGATTCTTGTTCTGACACGAGTAATGTGCACAATAGAATTTATCCTAAAATCCTACTATGGGTTCAGAAGCAAAAGCAATCTAAGAATGAAAAATAATCTCTATCTGTTTGCCCATCCATCTCCACAATGTTACAGAACATTTATCCCTTCTCAAATAATTGGAATCATCTCTTTTCAAATGAAAATTAAGTTTATAAAAATGTATTTTGTTGACACATAACTTTGTACATGCAGTTTTGTATATATGTATGAAACTAAGTTGAAAAACAAACTAGACTTGATTTCATAGTTTCAGTCTTTTTTTCTAGGTTGTAATTTAATAATCTTCAAACGAAATATTTATGAAAAATGCCAAAGACTCTAAACCTTATCATCCCATGTCTGTTTTTCTTCATATTATATCTTTCCTGGGTTGTCTTTCTGACTGAGCCAGATTTCTGCATGATTTGATTTACTTCAAGTTAATGAAGCTGGTTGGAGAGAGCTTCGTAAAAATTACAAAGCTCTCACTTGTACATACAATAGATACCCAAGAATCTCTTTTGTTCAACCAGTTACTCAATCTTCTGTGTAAACAATGCCTCATTGTCTCCCTCCCAACTATCATCTAGTTTATCATAGTCTGTCATTTTGTAAGGACCTAAGGCAGACATTTTTAAACAGACACGTGAGATCCGATCAGTCATTTCAATGAAAAATTTCAGTAGCAAAATAACTCCTTATTTATCCAGAAGTAGAACTGGTATTTTATCAGCATTCTTTTGTATGGGATTTTCAAAATGAAATAATTGACTGGTCAGAAAGCATGCTAAGTTGGGCTTTTTACCATCACCTTACCCTGGAACTCATTCATTGCATTAGGTGAATACACAAGGAATGCACTCTTCAAATAAGCCAGGTGACCAAAAAACTTAAAATACATTATCTGATAAAGGATCTTTTTGTTATTTAAATAAGTAGACATTAGAAGTCAACCAATATTTTATTGAGAAGGAGCTGATGCTTAACTTAAGCCAGTCATCAGAAATGACCTTTGTGTTGATATTAATGTTTTCTAGATTCGTGATCACATTATGTGGGTGTTCTTTCCAATCATGCAGATTATAACTCATCCATACCTGTCTGTTCTTTGGGAATCTTGACCATATCTTCCCATAAAACCAACACAGAAAGTCCACCCAATGTACAGAGGCTGCCCATGCTTTCTTTTGACAACACATGAACATCAATAGAGGATGCGGGCTATGTATTGGTTAACCCTCTCTCTTTAATTGTGACTGCTAGGTGGGACAGTGGATAGAGCACTGGGCTTAGAATCAGGAAGACTCATCTTCATGAGTTCAAACCTGGCCTCACTTACTTACTAGCTGTGTGACCCTGGGCAAGTCACTTAGCTGTTTGCCTCAGTTCTTCATCTGCAAAATGAGCTAGAAAGGGAAATGGCAAACCAGTCCTGGATCTTTGCCATGAAAACCCCAAATGGCAACCCAAAGAGTTGGACATGGCTGAACAGCAGCATCAGCTTGAATTGTGATTGGCACTTTGGTTTTTTTGTTTGCTTTTTCAGTCCTACATTTGTCTGACAGCATACTTTATAACACTTCTCCCACATAATTTTTCATTTTTTGAGTGCTACGTGGGAATTAAGAAGATGGACTTTTGTTTCCAAAAGGAGGAGGAGAACATTAAAACATTCTATCCCAGTATTCTCCTTGATTCCTTTTCTATGTTTCTGTCTAGGATAAGAGGCAACATGGTACAGTAGAAAGAACACAGTCTAAATTTGGAAGTTCCAGGGTCATTTCTACTTCTGTCACTTTATATCATATGAACTTGAGCAAATAACTTAGCATCCAAAGCCATCATATTCTTCATCTATAAAATGAAAGTGTTGGATTAGAGATCAGAGCTTAAACTTTTTCTGCTCAGAAACCCTTTTCTCATTTCCGCAGTTTGTTGGTGCTGTGTGGGCATGATGGTTGCAACGCATGCATGTCGTATGTTCAGAACCAAGGATGCAACAAAGTTGTGAAGCAACTAATTAGCAACCAAAGCTAACGTGAAGCAACATTAGCAAATACTGCCAGAAATACCTACGATGCATTATGCATTTGACTTTTAATTTTTGGTTGCGTGTTCAGAAACCTTTAACCCATTGCCAAATTTTTCACAACACCGTACAGGGTTGACTCACAGTTAAGAAGGACTGGACTAGATGACCTCCCTTGCAATTCTAGATCTATGGTTCCATGATCCAGAGTGGATGAACTCTATGTTTTGCAGTTCTAACTTCATAACTATCTATTAGAATATAAATTCCTTGAGAGTATTGATTTTCATTCTTTATGTTTGTATCTCCACCATTTAGTACCAGATATATAGTAGGTGCTTAATAAATGCTTTCTGGTTGGATAATTTTCTCTTCTTACTCTGGAGTTTCATTCACTTAGTTTTCCCAATGTGCATGGTTGGATCAGGGAGTATTTGAGTGATTGCATAGCCTCTTAATGAGATCTGTAATGTTCTCATGTTTGATGCCGTTAGTATTACACACAAGTAGGGTTATATGAAAAATGTCTTTTATTTCAAAGATAAATACTTTTGTTATGCATACGTTTCCCTTCTTTATACCTCACTTGCTTCTTAAGAGCAAGGGCTGGAGGATTGTATTCTCTTCTTTCCTGAAATTGTGTGATTGTAAAGATATAGTCTACTATGAAAAATCATTTGGAAAAGACTCCCTGTTCTCTTAAGTTTTCATCAAGCATATCCTTGATGTGTGTGGGGGGTGGGGGTGGGATTTCCACCATAAAAATGTTCAATAGATGGCAAAGTAACCATTTGGTTCAGTAGTTACTAATACTATTTCAGTTGCCTTATTTTGGTAATAAGATCCAAGATTTGTTTTCTGTGACTACAGTTCTTTTCTTTCCAATCCATTGACTATCAATTCCCTCACATCCTCAAAACTGTATTACGTTGGATTTCCTTTGTATATTCTTGTACATCTAGATTCCTTATCTTTGTTTTCATCAGTGCCAGTTACACTTTTTTGGCATATTACATCAAGGACTGTAATGTTAAATCTCAATGTGATGTCTCCACCACCCTTCATGATGAAAAGAATTTATTATGTACCTCGTTACATACCTTCAGCATTTTTCATCTATTGATTGTTGTCCTTGTTTCTATCTTTAAATGGCCTAACTCTGCTTAATAGAATTTCTTGAGCAGCTTTCATCAAGCTTTTTTCCTCCTTCAATTCTTCTCATTGTCTTATGAAGGTGATCCTGCTAATAACATTCTACCGTTCTTCCCCATAAATGTTACAAACAAATTTTATTCTAAGCCAATGTATCCACTGTATACTATATCTCTCTGCTTGGCAAAGAGATAAAGTGTTTTCTGGCTGAAATTATTCTAGCCTCTTTTGGTCTCATGCCAGTCAATTTACATTGGCTAAACTTCTTAAGGAAATTGTCAATACTTGTTCCTCCATTCGTTTACCATTTTTTTTTTTTGTCATTACCAGCTAGTTTAAGTAGGTCATGTTGAAATTGTTTTAATTATACTCCATGACTTGTTCTCATTTTTATTCTCTAAGTTTTTATGAAATTTGATTTTTACTATATCAAGTTGATTGTGTATAGTTTTAGCTAATTCAGAAGTGACTTATACATCAGAAATAGATTATTCTTGTAGGACTGAAGACCGTTTTCTACTTTATTTTTGTTTTTATGGATAGCTTTGACCAAAGAATGAATCAACATATGACCATCCCACTGATGATAAGATTCTTGGTACTTAGCTCTGCTGGTCCTTAGAAGAAGACATAGTTTATTGACAGATTTTATAGCATGGCAGAACTTGCCAGAATGTGGCAACATAGATCTTGAAAATCTAGGATCACTTCCATGCCTCAATGAGACAGGAAAGTCAGACTTTGCAGACAGTTTCTAGAAAAGTTTAAATAAATTTGTAACTTATGAACCCTTTATATGTTATGAAGGGAAGATTATTGATGTTGGAATATGTTCATATCTTCTGAAGACTATACCAAAGAAAGTTGCTACTACTATACTTTCTCCCAAAAGTTTTTTGGGCACCATTGTCAGAAATAGAGTACTGGAGTAGAGAAACCATTGGCAACCTAGGAATTTCTTATGTAAAGTAGAAAGAAATAATTTTATAACTGAAGGAAGTTCAGAAATTATATGCCTCAGGTTTTTCATTTGTTAACTCAAGGAATCTGTGACTGAGAAAGGATACATCAATTTTTTTTTCAAGACCACAGAGCTAGAATCTAGGTCTCAAAACCAGTGCTTTTCCCATGATAATATTCTGCCTTCTTCCTTAGATGAAATAAGTTGGTTCTTAGCATGTCAAATGACCGTGTTCAAATATAAACACCAAGTTTAAAATGCTTCATTACATATTTATTTTTAAAAAATCCATACAGATTGGTGAGAGAAAGAAATATGCTTTTGCTTCTGAGTAGTAATCCACTTTTTTTTGGGTCAGATATATTTTAGATGTATGGGATGATTTAAATGAGAATGATAATCTGGATTTGTCATAAATTCACCAATCACCTGTTAGCTCCAAAAGATTCTCACATGTACAGATGGTAGGTACATATGTTTATGATTTAGATTTACAAAGGTTGTTCATATTTAATAAACTATAGGTACTTCTACATTTTAATATTATTCAATCTTTTTACCTATTTATACATCACATTTCTGACAGCAGAACAGCTGAGAAATATAAGTAAAAGAATCTCTGGAACTGTGTTCGTGTTGTAAACTGGTCACTAATGGAAAGTCACAATTCTGAATAGTGATTTGTAGTTTCTGCTACACTGCACCCTTAATGTCTTTGAGTCAGAGCTTAAATAACTCTGCTTTGGGTGAGTGCCACAGGATACTAAAGCAAATTCATTCTTCTTGCGTTAGTCTAACCGTGTCAGAGAAAAGACCTGGGAAAGTCTACAAGCCTTCAGATTTTAGATTATTCTAGACTGGAGGGTTGAAAAACACCTAATTTCTAATAGCTCTCCAAGTCCTAGACAACCTCTAATAATAGGGCATTTACTCTCTCTCATTGTTAGGAAATTTCTCCTTAGATTGAGTTGAAATCTCTCCCTGTCAGTTACAGCCCTTGATCCAGCTCTGCTTCCTTGGGTCAAACAGAGTAAATCTGATTCTTAAGATAGGTGACACTTTATGACTTTAAGTAAGGCCACATTACCATAAATACCACAATTCCTGAAGAATACAAATTTCAGGTGACCCAAAGGCTAATAGAGGACTACATTGCAAAAGCAAACAGTGTGAAGCATACAGTTTGAAGGAATACCAGTTGGGAACAGATTACTGAATAATCGTCATGGGTTAGACAGTTAACAAGAGCAAGAGATAACACTAATGAAAAGTCTAACTTTTCTACTCATATACACCAAATGTTAAAAGACTTAGAAGAGTTATACCAGGAATGCAGGGTTGGTTCAGTATTAGGAAAACTATCAACATAATTGACCATATCAATAACAAAACTAACAGAAATCATATGATTATCTCAATAGATGCTGAAAAGCTTTTGACAAAATATAGCACCCATTCCTATTAAAAAATGCTCGAGAGCATAGGAATAAAGGGAGCATTACTTAAAATGATAAGTTATCTCTGTGTAAAACCATAATCAAGAATTATCTGTAATGGGGATAAGCTAGAAGCATTCCTGATAATATCAGAGGTAGAGCAAGGATGCCCATTATCACCACTGTTATTCAATATAGTACTAGAAATATTAGTTATAGCAATGAGAAGAAAAAAGAAATCAAAGGAATTAGAGTAGGCAATAAGGAAACAAAAGTCTTACTCTTTGCAGATGATATGATAGCATACTTAGAGAACCCTAAAGAATCAACTAAAAAACTACTTGAAATAACTACTTTAGAAAAGTTGTAGAATGTAAGATAAACCATGTAAATCAACATTTCTTACAAAGCCGAGAAGCAAGAGATAGAAATTCCATTTAAAATAACTGAATAATGTAACATACTTGAGAATCTCCCTGCCAAGACAAACCTAGGAATTGTATGAACACAATTACAAAGCACTTTTCACACAAAGTCAGATCTAAACAATTGGAAAAATATCAATTGCTCATAGGTAGGCTGAGCTATATGATAAAAATGAAAATTCTACCCAACCTAATTTACTTATTCAATGTCATACCAAACTACCAAAACATTATTTGATAGAGCTAGAAAAAAAAAGCAGAATTCATCTGGAAGAATAAAAGGTCAAGAATATCGAAAGAATTAATGAAAAAAAATACAAAGGAGGGTGGTCTAGCAATGCCAGATCTCAAACTATATCCTAATAAAGTAGCAATCAACAAAATTAGCAAGTACTGGCTAAGAAATAAGAGTAGTGGATTAGTGGAATAGATTAGGTATATATGACATACAGTCAATGATCATAGTAACCTAGTGTTTGATAAAGCCAAAGACCCCAAATTTTGGGATAAGAACTAGCTATTCAACAAAAACTGGTAGGAAAACTGGAAAACAGTAGGAGACAAACTAAGAATAGACTAGCATCCCTCCATATAGCAAGATAAGATCCAAAATGGGTGCATGATTCAGACATAAAGGATGACATAGGATGACACCATAAGCAAATTAGAACAACAAGGAATAGTTTCCCTGAGGAAGGGAAGAATTCATGACCAACCAATATAGAGAACGTTATGAAATGTAAAATAGATCATTTTGATTATGTTAAATTAAAAAGCTTTTATACAAACAAAACCAATGCAACCAAGATAAGAAGAAAAGCAGAAAGTTGGGAAACAATCTTTAGAGAAAGTATCTCTGATAAAGGTCTCATTTCTCAAATGAATAAAGAACTGAGTCAAATTTATAAGAAAATAAGCCATTCCCCAATTGATAAATGGTCAAAAGATATGAACAGGCAGTTTTCAGATGAAGAAATCAAAGCTATCTATAGGCATGTGAAAAAGTGTTCTAAAACACTTGATTAAAGAAATGCAAATTAAAACAACTCTGAGGTACCACTTCATACCTATCAGGCTAATATGAGAAAAAAAAAGGAACATGATAAATGTTGGAGAGAATGTCGGAAAATCAGAGCACTAATGCACTGCTGGTAGAGTGGTGAACTGATTCAGCCATTCTGGAGAACAATTTGAAACTATGCCCAAAGGACAACCAAACTCTGCGTACCTTTTGATCTAGCAATACCACTACTAGGTCTGTATCACAAAGAGACCATAAAAAAAAAAAAAAAGGGTAAAGGAGCTATGTGAGCAAAAATATTTCTAGCAACCCTTTTTATAGTACAAAATATTGGAAACTGAGGGGATAACCATCAGTTGGGGAATGGTTGAACAAGCTATAGTGTATAAATGTAATGGAATACACATCACAAAATGATGAAGAGGTAGATTTCAGAAAAACTTGGAAAGACTTGTATAAACTGATGTGAAGCAAAATGAGCAGAACCAGAAAAACATTGTACACAATATCAGCAACACTGTGTGATGATCAACTATGAATAAATCAGCTCTTCTCAGCAACACAATGATCCAAGACAAGTACAAAGGACTCACAAAGGAAAATGCTGTCCACACCTAGATAAAGAACTGATGCACTCTGAATGCAAATCAAAGCATATTTACTGTGACGAATATGGATATATGTTTTACATGATAGAACATGTCTAATCTATATCAAATTGCCTCCCATTTTAGGAAGAGTGGAGGGAAGACAGGGAGGGAGAAAAATTTAGAACTCATAGCCTTAAAAACGAATGCTAAAAATTATCTTGACATGTAACTGGGGAAAAAATAAAAATACCATTAAAAAAAAAAATAATAGACCTAGAGGATGGATTCCTCCTGAACAGCATCATTATGGACAATCTGTGGGAGGACATGGGCAATGATTGAACTGGATGAAATTGTGTAGGTGGATTGCAATCTGAATCACTGGAAGAAGTTTCACATTGACATGATCAGAAATCCTCCAAAATTACGCTTTCTTATGACAATACTACAAATATTGAAAACTGCAATTGTATCTTGCCCATTGAGGCTTCTGTGTTTATTAAAATAAATATTCCTAATGTCTCATTAATGATTCCTAGTTATTAATTTAAATTGTTTTGGTTCTATTCAACAAATTGCTTCCACTCTTTCCCTTTCCCCAATTGATTTTCTCAGAGGGTCAGTCAAATTCATCTATACATTTAAATTTGTAGAGGGAAGCCATCCTAGAGAATGCACTTCTCTATCCTCATATCTCTCAGTTGGAGAATCAAAACTATTATCAATATTTAAGTGAAAGTAATATGCTAGGTATTTGCTTACTGGCAACGATTTGTTCTTTTATCTAATGCAGTTTTTAATGTTGGTTTTGTTTTTCTTGAGGAAGACATCAATATCATGTTTTATAGGATGGAAAAAACCAAAGATTTTAGTATATTTTACATTTGTTACACTAGGAATCTCAGAGGGCATCAATTCAACCACCACTTGAATAAGAATTCTTTCTACAGTATCATTAACAAATGATCATCCTGACTTGGTTGAAAAAAATGACAGTAATGGGAAACTAAAAACCTATTTCACCATAGAAGGGCATCCTTCTATTCCTATAGAAATGTGGCATCAAACCTACTTGGATGGAAATGAAAAATTAAGTCTATCAGTTCCTTTAACTGTGGGGGCTAAACTATATCATCTCTAAAGTCATAATCTAGCATCACTTAAAACCCATCATCCTATAGTGCCAAATAACATGTTTAGCAGCTTTTGAACCAGATATTTTGATGTAATAAAGCTGTAACTGATACTTGTGTCATTAGTCATCATGTTTCCCAGTGGTTGATACTTAGAAGCTGTGTAAAAAAAACCAGTTGGATCCCCTCTCCAAATTCAACCCCTTCCCACCTGAAACAAGTTGGAGAAGTAGCCACAGTTTAGAATTTAAAGGTTATAGGACAAAATAAGCTACATTAATAAATATTTTCTTCCTATATACAAGCACACACACAATCAGACAATTCTACTGGATCACCAGTACATATATATATGGTTCGGCGACATTGATAAGAACTATGTGAATAATTATTTTTCCTGGTTGTTCTTTGCAATGTTTCCCAATTTAATACTGTTGTTATATGCTTTGATGGTGAAGTAGTTTCCTTTCGTTTCATTAATGAAGCTGTTGAAGTGAAACCACATCTGACACTGAACTTCTTAACCTTCTCCTAGAAACATCTCAACCACTTGATTCGTTGTTGTGTATCACTACCCCTTGTTTACAATCTTTTCAAATTCTGTTGAAATTGTTGGGGCTGTGTTCTCCCACCAAGCTAAAGCATTACCCCTACTAGCTTCTTTGGAGATACTCCTAAATACTGTATGAAAGTCCAACTATAGAAATGTAGTATTGACTGTAATCAAGAATGGACCTGAGTTCCCAAAATAGACTTCCTATTTGATGATATGTTCATCTTAAACTCAGTGTTTTGGAATAAATCAAAGTCATTGTGTCCACCCTAATACATGGAGTGATGCTTCTGATAGGGATCTTAACTGGTTATGCATTATTTAATGTATTCTTTGGCCTGGTGTATTGGAAAGGGTAAAGACATAGCCAGAAGACCTAAATTCTAGTCTCCCAGTGTCACTGACTAGGTATGCTAAAGTGGCAAGTCATTGAACCTTTATGAGTCTGTTTTCTCACCTATAAAATAAGGATTAGCTTCTCAGATTATTTGAGTTAAAATCAAGCACTAAATGGGCACTATAATTCCAGCATTACCTATTTTATAGAGTTGTTATAGCCTTTACTTGCTTACTATCAGGAGTTACAAGTCTCTACTTCTATCTATTAAGTATTCACATATGCTTTTCTTGGGAAAGACTTACAACATTAATGCCTCATCCATTTTAATTATAACTATTCCTCTTTCTCCCAGTCCTTCATTTTTAACTAATTTTGGATTGCTCATAGCCATATGGGAGTATGGCTAAATGGAATACACATGTTTTCAAGACTTTATTTTAACCATTAAGTTCTCCTGCTTGTTGATACTTGACATGAGTTACTATGAAGTGGCAATATCATTTGATTTGTATATGGCATCCTGCTGCCCACCTGATAATGCAAGTGAACAAGTAGCAGAATGACCAAAAGGGAGGGAAGATGTAAAAGGAAGAAAAACAAAGTGGTTTAAGTGATACACAAACTAACTGATTCTTAACAGTCAAGAGTGGTCATTAAGATAAAATGAACTCCCTTTTCAACCAGTAATTTTCACCAAGATTTTCAGAGTTTAGGCTTGGGGTTACATAATCGCAGGGTTGACTGTTGCTACTCTTGCAGTTTTAAAGGTTTGGGGACATAAAATGAGGACATAGAGATGGGTGACCTTTATACTTTCCTTCCCCATCCATAAGTTACATTCAATTATTCCTTTAGAACATAAACAGAAAAAAACTGTACATGTATCTTTGGGTAATAACAATAAAGATTTATATCATACTTTAAGCTTGTAAAGCATTTTACAAATATTATCTGGTTTTATCTTCACACAACTTTGAGAAGTAGAATTATTATCCACATTTTACATATGAGAAAACTGAGGCAAATCAGAGGTTTAAGTGTCTTGCTCAGGGTCACACAGCTAGTAAGTTTCTGAGGCCAGAATGGAATTCAGGTCTTCCTGACTCCAAATCCAGCACTCTATCCACTGTCTTACTTAGATGTCTCTACTTCAGCAAGTGCTACCCTTCTTCAAGTTCTTTCTTTACCTGGTCCTCTAACAAGACTGGTTTTTCTTAGTTTCATCCTGATTATTATACAACCTCCCTCCCTCAGCTTTCCTACATCATCCCCAGTCATCCCACCCTCTCTTGGCCAATAAACCCTCGGTCTCTAGTTGAACAGAATACTGACCATGCATATCTTACTCCAAGGCATTCCTCATCTCACTAACATGCTGTCTCCTTCAAGAAGTGATAACTTCCCTCTCTCCCACCCCCATGGAATCACCATGAGCTAGTCCTCCTTAGTTATTTACATTCTCAACTTTTAAATTGTCCACCTGCTTCCAGCCTCCATATTTCCTGATTTCTCTCCATGTCTCTTGACTTGTCTTTTCATTTTTCACATTCTCTCATACCCTAGGCACCCAGGTTCAATTTGTCTTTCACCCTTTGTTTTGCTCGTCCCTGTGAATTTGCTCCCACCATCAATTAGCATCTGTAAAAAGTACAAATTCCCACTCAGTGCAGAAGACTGTAGTCTACAGGCCAAAGGGGACACTTGGAACCTGTCATGAGGAAGGAGATATTATCACAACTTGTGGACTGTTTTTTTCCGCTTAGTCATGCATGGAGTCTCAGAGAAGAAAGTGGGCGATAATAGCGATTACTTCAGTCTCTGCTAGGGTGTTTAGATTTCTTTTTTCCATTCCTCAAAATGTTTTTCATCATTATAAGACACTATTGAAATCCCACTCTGTTCATAGTTAATTTTAGTTTAAAGTTTAAATAAGCCTGTTTCTCCATTGAATTTTCACACCTTTAACATCATTCCTCTTTTTGTTACTCCCACTGCAATCACCCTAGTTCAGACCCTTGTCTCATTCTACCCAGTCTATCGTAATTAAACCCTACCCAGCTTCCTTGTCTCTAGTCTATTTCTTCTCAAATTCATCCCTCACACAGCTGCCCAAATAATCTTCCTAGTACATTGTTCTGATCATCTCATTCCTAGTAAAACACTCTTAGTGGCTTTCCTTGGCCTATTGAATAAAATACAGATGCCTGGTCCCGATGTTCAAGGCCCTCCAGAGTCTGATACCAGTCTAATTTTCCAGTCCAGTCTTGTATTATACTACTCACCAAGTGTTTCTGAGACTTGAGGTCATTGAATTTAGTCCATAACTGTGTTGGGCTCCCTTATGTTCTGGTGGATGACACTGCACTTGTAGTTAGGAGGGCCTAGGTTCAAATTCTACCCCAGACCTGAAGTAATGTTGTGAGTTTGAGCAAATCACATCCTTTCTCTGCTTCAGTTTCCTCATCAGGAGAAGAAGGGGGTGAGACTAGAAGTACCCTGAGGTCCCTTCTAGACCTAAATCTATGAACTTTCTAAGTGCTTTTTGTTCCAAAGTGAATGACTTTGTCTCTCCAGTTCTCAGAGTGTCCATTCTCCACACTTTTGTACGTGTTGTTCCATATGATTGAACTGTCTCATACCTCTCCTTCTCCAGCCCTCTGGAATCTCTTTGAAGGCCAAATCCAGATGGCACTGTTTTCATGAAGTCGTCTCTGATTCCTCTCCCTCCAGCCAAAAAAGAAAATGAACTCTCCCTTCACAAATCTCTCACTGGCCTACATCAGGACCTCTCCTATGCACTTCTCATACTTCCTTATGCATTGGTTTTTTGTGTACTTGTTTTATGAATGAATGAGTGACTGAATGAATGAAAAAGCCTTTATTAAATACTTAATATGTGCCAAGCATTGTACTAAGTGCTAGGAACACAAATGGAAAAACATCAGTCCCCATTCTCAAATAACTCATACTCTTTTGGGAGGAGAAAAGATGTGAAAGGGGTTCAGATGAAAAGTAGATGAAAAGGCCTGGAACTCCTAAGAGTTCAGTGGGGAGATTCATGGCAAGGCCAAGGGGTACTTAATCTACGTAAGATTAGATAATGGTGGGGCAGCTAGGTGGTACAGTGAATAGAGCACCAGCCTTGGAGTCAGGAAGACCTAAGTTCAAATCTGGCTTCAGACACAACATAAAACTAGCTGTGTGGCCTTGGGAAAGTCACTTAACCCCAATTGCCCTGCCTTTCCCCTTCCAAAGAGCAAAAAAAAAAAAAAAGGTAATGATGCTCTGCAGGTTGTAGACACAGGCCAGGTGGTAGAGCATGATGGTCCTCCATTGAAGTATCTTTGTGTTTGGGTGGGGGGAACCAAAAAGAGAGAGAAGATAAAGGGATGGTGCCCCAGTGGAATTGTGTTTTCCTGTCATTCAGTAGTAATGTGTTCTGGAAGACTCTTCCAGGGAAGAAGGTGAAGGAGAAGGAAAAGAGTAGGAGCAAGGGTCATATGATTAAGTATAAAAACGTTTTTTCTTCATGAAAAAAAGATGTAATTGGTCAAAGACCTTGTGTTTTGCTCCAAACAATTTCTGTCTATAATATGACAAAATACTGAGTATTTCATTCGATACATAAGCTACCATGTTTAAATAGGTCTTCTACTTCTCCTTCTTCAAAGATTCTTTAGCTTTGTACAATGACAGAATCATAACCAATGAAGTTTATTCTGAGATGTGATGATTGATTACTCATTGAAAACATCGAGGTTCTTCAAGACTTTGTGAATGAAGTACAATCTTCTTTCTCCAAGATGGAGGTGCTTTGATGGCAGACTTGGTGATATGCCCATTGTCCAAGCACAGCCTAGGTAAGTCAGAAAGGTTTCTCAACAGGTGATTACATTTTTGGCCATAGAAAGTCTCTTCTGAATTAAGGAAGGGTGTCTTTTTCTGTCTCGCTATCTCTCTCCCTATATATATATGTGTGTGTGTGTGTGTGTGTGTGTGTGTATACATATATGTACATATGTATATGTATGTATGGTATGTGTATGTATGTGTCTATGTATATATACATCTATATATCTCTATATGTGTATGTATATGTATGTATGTGTATAAGTATATGTGTGTGTGAGTGAAGAGAGCACCCACTCAGATCCTTAATGTATTAAAATAAGTTGAAGCAGGTATTTTCCTCATCAAATTGTTTCTTTTGAGAGTTTTCTAATATAGATTTTGTTGGAATATGACTGGTTGGATAGTCCAAGATAATCTCTAATAGCTTCAAGTTCAAAGGGAGATTTCAGTTCAAGTTACCACTTCTCATTTCTGATTGTTGTGTACGGCACCATCTGCTCACTACCCACTTTCTCTGGTACTAGCTGGATAACTGTTTCCACATGGCTGGCACTTTTTCCCCTTCTATACAAGACTGTGTATGATATGGATTTATCATCATTGGATATTTTCCCAATACTGAACCTCAATCACTTATGTCCATTTCTAAAACTGAGCAAAGGGCTTAGAGCCTGATGGAAGCACTTTTGAAGAGTCAACATTTTAGAGTAAACTCAGAAAGGAAAAATCTGAAACTACAATTCGTGATATGACTCTCAAAATCTGCATTTATTCTTTTCCAAAGACTTCTGCCCTGGGCACTTCCGTATTTATGAATGCCTCAATTTGTTTAATAGAAAGATAACTATAAGGGAAGTGGCTCAATGATTGATACGCTGGTAAAAAGAAAAAATTATAGCAGACTAATTTTTAGCTTATGTTTCAAGGCTTTTAATGATAAATCTGGGCCAACTAGCTTAGAATACGAGGCCAAAAATGCTTAGATCACAAAATTAGTCTTGGTACAATTCAGTTTTGCATTGAGAAAAAATCCAGAATGTTAAATCCATGGGTCATTTAATGATTTCATGTATATTATCTCATTGGAACCTCATAGCCCTGTAAGACTGATTAGGTAGCTAAAGTAGTAATACGCCCATTTGGCAGATGAGAAAACTGAAGTGATCTGATTTATCCAAAGTTGGACAATAAATGAGTGTTAGAACCAGGATTAGAACCCCAGGTCTCTTGATTATTTTTTTCAATCCAGTGATATTTTGTCTCCATCAAACTATATTCCAAGGTCAGAGACTGTACTATTTGATCTGGCTAGCCATTTCCTAAACACATACCACTGGCTAGAGAAAAACCCTTAGGTAAGGTCAGCACAAAATTGGCACTAGACCTAGAAAAGTAATTCCCAGTGTATGATGGTAGATCAAACCCATCAACTTCACATAAGAATGATTATCCATTTGATACAGCTAGGAATCCAAAAGGCACTTTTTCCCCTTTTCAGACTGTTTGCATTAATTTACATTATGTGGTCACCGTAAAAAATTGTAGTGATGAGTTATTAACATTGTAATACTTTCAGCAGTGCACCGCTCTCTCTGCTTTTGTAGACGAGCCTTAATGCAGGAGTTAATGGAAGACAAGTCAAAAAAGGTCAGTCTGTTTTTATTTGCTTCCTTTGTCAGGGAGGCTGGCCCGTTCTACTAGGAATCTTTAATTCACATAGAAGAGACATTAGTACAGCCATATATTATGGGGAGATGTTTTATTTCCTTCTGCTCTTGTACAGCCTTGGTACACACCACCCTGAATGGAGTCTTCATTAAATTATGAAGGACTGAGCTAACCCTGGCAAACTCTTACAACTGGCATTTATTTTTCAGTGCTGCTAATACTGAGATGGCAAAACATTTGAAAAGACTACTGAAAAGTTACCAGTCTAAAAAGAAAATGAAAAGATTGTTGTGGTCATTGGAGAAATCAACTCTACAAGAAAAACTTTAGCCATATGTATTTGCAGAAATATTTATAAAGGGTAGGCACTTAATAAAATGCATATTTCCCTTCCTTCTTTCCATATAGTAAAGGAGTATTCCTGCTACACTAATACTGAAGCAGTCCCTTAATTTTTAAAACCTGAAAGCAGACTCTCACCTCCTCCTCTTAGAATTCATAGCTACTTTCAAGGTTTGCAGAACAAACCATCTTCTCCATGAAGCCTTTCTCTTTTTTTTTTTTAAATTTTATTATAGTCTGCATCATTCATTTCCACAAGATTGCGAGTTACATATTTTCTCCCCCTATTTCCCCCACCCACCACCCCAAAAACAGCCATCCCAGTGTGTTCCCCCTCCCCCA
>CM053589.1:105960865-105976462 GCA_028646515.1 Pseudochirops corinnae | reverse complement strand
CAGGGGCTCAGCCAATCCCCTTCTTCCACATCAACAGGGGAGTTCATGCCTTCTCAACAGTGGGACAGAGTTTGCACCTTCCACACTTAGCACTTAGTACTAAGTGCTAAGTATCCTGCTAAACTAATTACTATTACAGAATCCAAGGTCTGAGATTGCAGGCCTCAGTTTCCTCATCTATGATATCATCTGAGACGCATGGGAGATCTCTCCCAGAAAAGAGCCCCTGGTCTGGAGTAATTCTAGGTATTCTGACACTAAAGAGAGCAGTTAAGCTTTTTTTTTTTCTTCTTCTAGCACTCTGGTTCTACATGCCTCCATCCCAGAGTATAACTTAAGGTGAATATCTCATAAAGTAAACTCAGGTATGACTCATGTTTAGAGCTTCTTCTAAGAGGAATTAGCATAGTCCCTCTGGAAAAAGGATGTACAAAGTAGATATCAGATACAGAACAGCTAATTATTTCCTCTCCCACAAAAAACATGCTTAAAACTCAAACTCTCATAAGCATGCATATACAAATACTTAAAGTATTAAACAATAACCCGTCACATTTATTCTACTCTCCCAGGAGATAAAAGACAACTTTGCAAGACTACTAACAGATCATTTGCATTCACTGCAGATATATGTATTGTCCAAGCAACTCACAAAATTCAGATCTTCCAGCCATCCAGAACACAATTCTTTATTCCCTTCAAGTACAGGGTAATCCTGTCAGAGGTTATCTTCTCAAAGAAGGAGGGAAGTTGCAGGATGGACTTTTTGCTGGGCAACGTGTACTAACTCAGGGTCTCCAGGAATTCTTTAATTCTGATTGGACAAGGCTAGAAATCTCCATTTTTTAGAATCACCATTTGGTGACTTGTATGCTCAGAGGAATGAAAAAAAAAATCCACAACAATACACAAAAGTAGAAGAGGATGTCTGGACTTGAGGTCTAGTCTAGGTGAGAAGTAGTGATGTTGGTTGATGTTAATAAACTGACCAAATCTGCAAACAGATCTATATGAAATAACGATCCCTTAGAAGCTTTGAGACTTCACTAAAAAATATGTATTTTATCCCAAAATAAATACCTTTGTACCATGATGAAGGATTTTCTGGCATGAAAAAATGCATTTTTTTTAAAAAAAGGATCAATGCTTTTAAATAATAATAATAATATGTATTCCTCTTCCTGCCCTAAGCTATTGCTAATCTTCAAACCCATTGAAAAATACATAAACCATCATGACTCCACACACAAATGAATCTTCTTCCCTTTTTTTAGTGGTCAAAAGAACTAATATCTGTGAAAGCCTTTGAACTTTATCAAAGAAAAGTTGATAGATACACATTTGCAGGATTATTACTACCGTGAGCTTCCCCTCAGTTTCCTTCCTTCAGATATCAAACATATTCTTGTTATTGTTCAGTAGAATAAGACAGAGCCAGCACTTGACCCTAGCCTTTTCTAATAGATACCTCAAGTGACAAGTCCTGAAAATCATCACAAAGCCTGCCTCCAGTGTCACTTTTAGTGAAAACATGATTATGTGTGACCCTTATCTATCCATACTTCAGTATTTTAATGTGTTTTTTTTTCTTTTTTAATGTGTGTGTTTTTAAGGTGTGGGTAAATCAGTCTATTTAGGCTTATCACAACCCCTTCTATAGATGGTCCTTAGTAGTTGTACTTAAAAACATAATTTACAGCACGTTGCTGATATTTCTCTTAGGTTAACATGATGATCATTTGATGACAGTCAGACAACAGGTCAGGAGGCCCATACTGTAAGCTAATCCAGGTAGTCAGGACCAGCTAGAGTCTGTTTTCCTCTGCTATAGACTGGTGGCAAAAGGAAAGTCCAATGCTGTAAAGATCAATATTGCATAGGAACCTAAAATGTAAGATCTATGAATCAAGGTAAGCTGGATGTGGTCAAATAGGAGATGGAAAGATTAAATATTGACTTCTTTGGTGCTGGTGAACTCAAATGGATGGGAATGGGATGAATTTAATTCAGGTGATCATTGCATATATTACTGTGAACAAAAATCCCTTGGTTCTCAACCTTCGTAATGCCGTGACCCTTTAATACAGTTCTTCATGTTGTGGTGACCCCCAACCATAAAATTATGTTCGTTGCTACTTCATAACTGTAATTTTGCTACTGTTATGAATTGTAATGTAAATATCTGATATACAGGATGTATTTTCATTGTTACAAACTGAACATAACCCACAAGTTGAGAACCACTGCTAGAGGAAATGGAGTAGCTATCATAGTCAGTAAAAGAGTAAGAAAAGTAGTATTGGGGTACAATCTTATAAAGGACAGAATGATATCTATTCAGGTCTAAGGCAAACCATTCAACATCACAGTAATACAAGTCTATGATCCAACCCACTAATGCTGAAGAACCCTAAATTTCTCAGTTCTATGAAAACCTATAACATCTTCTGGAAATAACACCAGAAAAAAGAAAAAAAAATGTCACATGCATCATAGAGGATTGGAATGCTAAAGTAGGAAATCAAAAGATAATTGGCCTTGGAATATAAAATGAAGCAGGGTAGAAACTAATAGAGTTTTGTCAAGATAATTCTCTGGTCATAGAAAATTCTTTTTCAACAACCCAAAAGGCGACTCTACATATGGACATCACCAGATGGTCATTTATCAAAATCAGATTGATTATATACTTTGCAGCCAAAAATGGAGAAGCTCTATACAGTCAGTTAAAACAAGACCCAGAGTTGACTGTGGTTTAGATCATGAACTTCTTATTGCAAAAATGTGTAACAAGGTAAAATGACTGTCTACTGAGGCTTTAGAAATAGCTGAGGAAAAAAGGAAGGTGGAAGGGAAAGGAGAAAGGAAAATATATTCCCAATTGAATGCAGAATTCCTGAGAATAGTAAGGAGAGATAAGAAGGTTTTCTTAAGTGAGCAATGCAAAGAAATAAAACACTAGAATGGTAAAGAGATCTCTTCAAGAAAATTAAAGATATCAAGGGAATGTTTCATGCAAAGATGGGTGTGATAAGAGATAAAAATGATAGGGACTTAACAGAAGAAGAAGAGTTTAAGAAGAGATAGCAAGAATATGCAGAAGAACTATGCAAAAAAGATCCTAACATCACCAATAAGCATGCAGAAGTGATTATTAATCTAGAATTAGATATTCTGGGGAATCAAGTCAAGTGGGCCTTAGGAAGCATTGCTAACAATAAGGCTTGTAGAGGTGATGGAATGCCAGTTGAGCTATTTTTTTTTTAAATCCTAAAAGATCATGTTGTTGAAGTGCTGTACTCAATATGCCAACAAATTTGGAAAACTCAACAATGGCCACTAGATTGGAAAAGATCAGTTTAAGTCCCAATCCTAAAGAAGGGCAATGACAAGGAATGTTCAAATGACCAAACAATTGCTCTCTTTTCACATGCAAGCAAGGCTATGGTCAATATTTTATAAGCTGGGCTTCAGCAAGATGCATACTGAGAATTACCAAAAGGGCCGGCTGATTTCTGAAAAGGCAGAGGAACTAGGGACCAAATCACTGCCTTTGCTGGATTACAGAAAAAGCAAGGGAATTCCAGGGGGGAAAAAACAACTTCTACTTCTGCTTCATTGACTGCACTGAAGACTTTAACTTTGAAGATTACAACAAAATGTGGCAAGTCCTCAAACATAATGGAGTCTCATCTTATTTGTCTTCTGAAGAACCTATATGTAGACCAAGAAGCAACAGCTAATACCAAATGTGTAATAATTGATTGGCTTAAGATTGGAAAAGGAGCATGACAAGGCTGTATTTTGTCACTTTACTTATTCAATTTTGTGGGCAGAGTACAACTTGCAAAATGCCAGGCTGGATGAATCAAAAACTGGAATTAAGGTTGCTGGGAGAAACATCAATAATCTCAGATATGCAGATGATACCACTCTGGTGACAGAAAGGGAAGAAGAATTAAGAAACCTCTTGATGAGGGTGAAAGAGAAAAATGTAAAAGCTGGTTTGAAACTTAGTAAAATTAAAAAAAAAAACCTAAGATGTTCCAATGGGTCCTATCACTTCTTGGCAAACAGAGGGAGAATAGGTCTCAAACATCACTGCAGATGGTGACCATAGTCATGAATTAAAAGATGCTTGCTCCTTGGAAGAAAAGGTATAGCAAATCAGGACAGCATACTATAAAGCAGAGACATCACCTTACTGACAAAGGTCCATATAGTCAAAGCTATGGTTTTTCCAGTAGGAATGAATGGCTGTGAGATTTGGACTATAAGGAAAGCTGAGTGCTGCAGAACTGACACTTTCAAATTGTGGTGCTGGAGAAGACATTTGATAGCAAAGAGATCAAATAAGTTAATGTTTTAAAAGATTAACTCAGACTGTTCATTGAAAGTCAAATGCTGAAGCTGAAATACTTTGGTCACCTAATGAGAAGACAGGACTCATTAGAAAAGACCCTAATACTGGGAAAGATTGAAGGCAAAAGGAAAAGGGAACATCAGAGGATGAAATGGATATATAGAGTCATAGAAGCAGTGAGTATGAGTTTAGATAGACTTCGGGAGATAATTGAGGGCAGAAGGGTCTGGTGCGCTATGGTCCACGGGGTCATTAAGAGTTGGATACAAATGAATGAATACATAGACTTAGAACCCAGTGTCATCTCCACACCACCATGAGGTATAAGCAAATTGAATGGCTATGCAGAACTTCCTGGTCATTGTCATCGTTTTCCTATAGTGCTTTAAGGTTTGCAAAATGTCATTTCCCACAACAGTCTTATAAGATTGATAGTATCAATCAGCCAATCAATTTTTTATTAAGCTCTTACTATGTGCTTGTCACTGTGCTAGACATTAGGGATATAAATGCAAACAATTTCTATTCTCATTGAATTTATATTCAAATGGGGGAGTACATATTATATATACTTATATACATACATGTATTTGTATATGTATATATGTGTGTATGTGTGTGTGTATGGTGTCCTGAAAATCTTAGAGTAGTTTTAAGTTTTAATAATTTCAGAAGTATAAATGCTATAAACTTATAAAAATTTTGAAATGTTAATTATTTAGGCTTTTAAAATATTCATACATTTCTTATTAAATTCTACATAAGCATCATTTTGTGTTGCACATTGCTTCAGTCAATTTTTGAATTTTGTAAAATCTTTCATCAGATGCTCTTCAGTCCCTGAAAGCATTGTATTTGTAATCTCAGCCTTAAGATCAAATGAAGAATGAGGTTTTCATGGATACAAGACAGTTTTAAAATGACCCTGAAAGAAAAAGTCTAATGGAGAGAGATCAAACGATCAAGGTTACCCAGCAAGAAGACTTTCTCTGCCAATCCACTGACCTGAGAAATTGTCATCCAGAAACTTGCACAAACAAGGCAGAATGACAAGGTATCCAATATTGTTAAAATTAAAATTAAAACTATACAATTCAAAATTCATAAAACTAAATAGGTATAAAAATCAATAAACTTTCAAATGATGTTTTTGTAGGTTTGTAGCATTTATATTCAGAAGTTATTAAAGCTTAAGATTGTACTAAGACATGTGTGACACCACACATATGTGTGTATATATGTGAATATATATATGTATATGTGCAGATAAATATAAGACTAACAAATACAAACATATACAAAGTGGTTGAATAGAATACAGTTTGGGAGGGAAGGCATTAGCAGTTGAGGACATCAGAAAAGGCAGAATTTCTACAGAAGGTGAGGCTTTAGTTTCATCTTCAAGAAGGATATTTTGTGAAGTGGAAAAAGTAAGGGAGTACATCTGACCTAAGAGAGCCGGCCATGGAAAAGCCTGGGTCACAGAGTGTGTGCGTGTGGGGGGGTGAATAATATCCAATGAAGCTAGAATGATAGGTTATTGTTGTTAGTGTTGTTGTTTCAGTCATGTCTGACTCTTTGGGACCCATTTTGGGGTTTTCTTGGCAAAGATACTGGAGTGGTTTGCCATTTGACAGATGAGGAAACTGAGACAAACAGGGTTAAGTGACTTGCCCAGGGTCACACAGTTAGTCACTGAGGCCAGATTTGAACTCAGAAAGATGAATCTTCTTCACTCCAGGCCCCACAGTCCATCCCCCATACCACCTAGTTGCCCAAATATGAGTATTCTTATACTGATTTACAGATGAAGAAATTGATGCTCAGTGAGACAGAGACTTGCCTATCATCAATTCATCTGTTACTGTAATAAATAACAGTAGTACAATGTAGCACCAGATTTAAATGTCTCCAGACTCCAGGTCCAGCATTGCTTTGACTTCACTCAGTCTTCAATAAGGGGTAAAATGTGTTTCTCTCCCTAAAACATTTTACATCCTTCCTATTTTCTGTTTTCTTGCAGACCCTTAAATCATTCCTCTCTATTTAAGACTCTGCTTCTAGTCTCCATTCCTCTCACTACCATGGCTTCCTTATAATCTACTCTTTTCTCTTTTATTTTCATTCTTTTATATTTCTTCCTCAAGGAATTTCAATAATTTGAGGACATCCAGAAGTTGGTTTACATAGTGCGGTGGCAGCAGTCCTTAGACAGTAGGACATGCTTCAAGGCAGTGGTTTCTTCCTTCATCCTCATTCCCCATGTGTTTCTCATTCCTTCACCCATCACTCATCAGAATGCTGGTTTATCAGACTTGTTTAAAGACTAAGAAAGCTCTCTATGGCTCTTCTCTTTCTCAAAAGCGGAATACTTGCAAAAAATGAGAATCACATTCAGTTAAATCCCAGGCAAATCTTCAATCAAGTGCAAATACCAAATAGTTCAAAGCAGTCTGTCTTTAATGCTCAAATAGCTTTTTGAATTTGGCTGACCACCCAGAATTCCAAAGCTCTTTTAAACAAATAAACAAACAAAAAGTATTTCAAATCCTGAGAACATTCATTCACTTTGAGTTAACACCACAGTAGGCTTCGGCAATGACTGTGGCCTGGGAGCTCCAAATCCCAAAGATGGAGGAACATAAGCTTCTGGGTATCAGGGCAGATTTTTTTTTTCTCTTAAAGAACCCATCGAAAATGGATAAACAATTAAAAATGTATTGAATGTAAGAAGAAAAAGAGAAATCATCCCTAATTAATTCTGGTGCCCTACTCACCCCCAGTCTCTTTGTAATCCTATTGGGAACATCTTTATTGATCTGGGGGCCCTGCAGCAGACTTCTGATGCTTATCTCAGCATAAAAACCAGGCTCTTGTGATGAGCAGTGATTTAATTACATGACAATCACTGTTAACAATGCATGGCGAATACCAAGAATATGCACAGCAAGACTGGCAGTGATAAATGCAAAGGGATAGCATTGACTTTCACTAGAGTTTCTGCAGGCTTCTCCTATGCTGATACTTTCTCCTTAGGAAAAACAAGGTAACAACTTTTACTATCCAAGACTCCTCTTCAAAAATCCCCAGCAATGGAGACTACTGTGAGCAGAGAGTCCAAGTTGAGTCAGAGGGTGGGGGTGGGGGAGAAGCTGAAAAAGAAAAGCTAAATTTAGCTAATCAAGCAATAGCAGCATCTACTTCAAGAACTAATGTGTTTCCTCACTGAGAAGACAATGAAAGTGGGAAATAATGAGTGGAGTCAAGATGGCAGAGCATAGAGTACAGAGTACAGCACTCAGATGAACTTTCCGAATATTTCCCCCTAAACAACTTTAAAATGACTCCTCAAATTAAATTATGGGGTGGCAAAGCCAGCAAAAGGTCAGAATTTTCCAGCTTAAGACAGCTTGGGAAGTTGTCAGGAGAGGACTGTGATGTGGGGTTGGGGATGGTCAAAAGTACAACATAACCACCAGTGGGCCTTGGAGGATGCTGTATTAGCACAGCAGCAGCTTTGGAAGCTCTTAGCCTAGAGATGGTAAGGGGGTTAAACAACTGGTCAGAGAGAGTTTACAGGGAACACTTTGCTGACAACGGATGTAGGACTTGGTGTTGGTTGTCAACTCTATTGTCCATGTACAGTTCTGGGTTGCAGTACCAGGGCAGAGAAGAGTGTTTTTGGTTAGTCACAGGGCAGCAAAGACCCTGGTAGCAATTCCAAGGCAGAGAGTAGTGCTAGTGCTTATGGCTATAGGGGAACACCAGAGCCCAGACCAAGAGAGTAATAACCACACCTTTCCCAGGATCACACCACCTTGGAAACACTGAAAACTTGCAGGGCTCCCAGAACTAGCTCTAAAAACAGTAGCAACCAAAAATACCAAAGCTTGGGATAATGCCTTTTCACCTCTAAGTAAGTAGAACCCAGAGTTTAACATAAAGTTAAAAATGAAGAAATAGGTCAGACAAATAAGAAAACAACAACAACAACAACAACAACAACAAAAACCAACTTGATCATAAAAAGCTACTATGGGGGCAGGGAAGACCAAGATAAAATTCAAAGAAGACAACAATGTGAAAACAGCTTCAACCAGAGTCTCGAAGAAAAGTGCTACTTGGCCTCAAGCCAAGGAAGAATTCCTGGAAGATTTAAAGAAATAAGAATGGTAGAAGAAAGACTGGGGAAAGAAATGAGACTGAAACAAGACAATTACAAAAAGAGAATTAAAAGCTTGGTTAAAGAGGTGCTAAAAATAATGAAGAAAATAACACCTTAAAAACAGAATAGGCCAAATGGAAAAGGAGGTATAAAAATTTACTGAAGAAAATAATTCTTTAAAAATTTGAATTGGGCAGGAGGAAGCTAAAGACTCCATGAGACTTTAAGAAACAATAAAATAAAGTCAAAAAAATGGGGAAAAAACCGAAAATTTGAAATATCTCACCAGAGATCATTTAAAAATTATTGGACTACCTGAAAACCATGATTTTAAAAAAAGAGCTTAGATATCACATTTCAAGGAATTTTCAAGGAAAACTGCCCCAATGTATTAGCTCCAGAGGGTAAAATAGAAACTGAAAGAATCCACTGATTGTCTTAAAGATCCCAAAATAAAAACTCCCAAGGATATCATCACCAAATTCCTCAAGAGGAATTGCCAACAGCCAGAAAGAAATCATTCAAATATTATGTAGCCACATTAATAATAACACAAGATTTAGCAGCTTCCATGTTAAAAGAGAGGAGAACTTAGAATATGATATTCCAGAGTGCAAAGGAGCTAGGATTATACCTAAGAATAGCCTATTCTGAAAAACTGGATATAATCCTTAAGGGGGGGAAATAGGTATTTAATGAGATAGAGGACTTTCAAGAATTCCTGATGAAAAGACCAGATCTGAACAGAAAATCTGACATTCAAACATAAGACTTCAGAGAAGCATACAAAGATAAACACGAAAGAGAAATCATAAGGACTCAATAAGGTTAAACTATTTACATTCCTATATGGGAAGATGATACATGTAACTCCTAAGAACTTTATTGTTATTTGGGATATTAGAAGGATTCTTCATAGAAAGAGGGAGCAGCATTGCAATGTTGTCATGATCTCAAAAAATATGAAGTGAGAAAGAGGGATGCACCAGGACAAGGGGAGAAAGGAGATAGAATGGGGAACTGTTATGTTCTTACATAAAAGAATCATACAAGGAAAGGCTTTAAAAATATAAGAGAGAATGGGGGTGGGCAGGCAATGCTTGAACCTCATTGTCATTTAATTGGTTCAAATATGGAACTCAATTGTGTGTACAAATCCATTTTACCCAATTTGGAAATAAGAAGAAAGGGATAAAAAGATATGGGATAGGGGATGGAGGGTGGGGAGGGAAATGATAAAAAAGAGGAAGGATTAAGGGAGGCAGTGGTGAGAAGCAAAACAGATCTTTGAGATAGGAAATAAAGATAGGGAAAGATGAACAGAAGAAAATCGGAGGGAGTAAGAAGTCAGGGAAGCAAAGAAGTAAAAGCTGAGGAAGGAGAGAATTCCAGACATGGGAGACATGTGAAAATGCTGAGAGTCAGAAGATGGAGTTCTTCAAGGAACAGCAAGGATGCCACTGTCACTGGTCCATAAAGTATTTGGTGGGAAGGGTGGTGTAAGGTGTAAGAAAACCAAATGAAGAATAGTCTGAATCACATGCTTTGTACTTAATCATTCACTCACTACCACCCTAGATCAGAAGTTTTTTGTTTTTCATTTTGTTTGTTTTGTTTTTTGTCATGGGGCTCCTTTACAAATCTAGTGAAGCCTACGCACTTTTTCTCTGTGTGTTGTTTTAAAATTATTCAAGGAATGCTACATTTTAGTTAGAATTTAGCAAAAATAAAGACGTATTTTTTTTTCATTGAAGTTCACAGACTTCTATGAACCTCAGGTTTTTTAGAACCCTTGCTAGATTAAGAAAAAATAATTTATGCAGCCTCTGTTTTTGCCTCTTTGCAACATTTGGCAACACAATATAGTGGAAAGAATAAGGGACTCGAAGTCAGAGGACTCTGACACAGAGGACTCTGTGATTAAGGGATCCTCTGACTTTTCACAACTCTTTTACTTTGCTATTCTTCAACCCTAAAGGCAGTCTACCCATATGCTTTCTCTCTTGAACTTCAGAGAAAGTCAAGAAACAAAGGTAATTTCATGAGCTTTAAATTTAAGATCCATTCACTCAGCTGGCCCTTATTGTTATTCAGGAACATTTTTTACTCTACTCTTTCATTTTGCACTTCAACTGTTCTAAATTTTTTTTTTCTGTTTTGTAAAGCTCCGAATGGCACATTTGCTCTCCAGAGTTATAACAGATGACAGTCTCCTACTTTAATGAAAACATTGAGACCATCAACCAGGAGCTGCCTTAACTCCTCTTCTTATCTCAACATTTTAAATAATTGCTACTCACTTTTTCCTTTCTCCTTTCCTCCATGTCTTCTTTCCTCCCTCCCTCCCTTCTTTTCTTCCTTCCTCTCTCCCTCCTTCTCTCCCTTCCTCTTTCTCCTTTCTTCTTTCTTTCCTTCCCTCTTTCCTTCTTTCCTTCCTTCCTTCCTCCATCCTTCCCTCCCTCCCTCCCTCCTTCCATCCTTCTTTCCTTCTTTCTCTCCTTCTTTCCTTCCTTCCTTCTTTCTTTTCTCAAAGTTAGAAGCATCTTTTTTTAAAAAAATTAAGACTAATCATTCTATGTATACCTTTGATTTCATTACCTCTCAAATCATTTGAGACCATGTTCTTACAATCATCACTTATCTCTCATGCATCTTTAAACTCTTCCTCTCCATTAATTCATTTAATCAGTAATCAATAAATAAGCATCCATTCATCATCTACTATGTGCCAGATACTGTAGTGTTTTCACTGGGGATACAAATAAAAAGAGTGAAATAATTTTTCTTTTCAAGGAGTTTACATTCTGCTGGGGAAACAATAAGTACATGTGTATATATATATATATATATATATATATATATATATATATATATATAGGTGTGTATATATATATATATATATACATGTGTATCTGTATGTATATATCTATATTTGAATAAATAACGATACAGATATAAACATACATGGACAGCTATGTGGTACAATGGATAGAACACTGGGCCAGGAGTCAGGAAGTTTTGAGTTCAAATCTGACCTCAGATACTTATTAGCTATGTAACCCTGGGCAAGTAGTTTCCTCATCAGTCAACTGAGTTGAAGAAGTAAATGGCAAAGCACTCTAGTATCTTTGCCAAGAAAACTCCAACGTCATGAAGAATCTGGCATGACTGAACAACGACAACAACATATACATATATATGTATACATCTTCATAGGCAGAGATATAGGTATATCTATTGGTAGAATATATGTAAATAGGTTTATAGGTGGAGAACAGGTATATAGGGGGAGAAGATACTAACAGGTGGGGAGAGGAGGAAAGGTTCCATGTAGAAGGGTCACTTGAAATATGTCTTGAATAAGAGAGATATTCTATGGGGCAGAGATGAGAAGTATGTCCATTGCAGGAATGGTGAATTGTCACTACAAAGGATGTAAATAGGACAGGAAGGTCAGTCTGTCTAGATTACAAAGTACAGGAGGGATCTGAATGTGTAATAAAATGAGAAAGATAGGTTAGACAAGCTTGTTAAAACTTAAAGAAAGAAGAGTTTACATTTTATCCTAGAGGTAAGAGGGAGTTATTGGAGTTTATTGAGTAGAGTAGAGTTTATTGAGTGGCTATGTGGAGAATAGATGAGAGGAGGCAAGGACTTGAGACAGGAGAAATCAGTTAGGGGGTAGCTGGAAGAATCTAGGTGAAAGAACATTAGGGCATGAACGAAGGGAATAACAATTCGAGGAGAGAGAAGCAGTTGGATGTGAGAGATGTAAATAAAGGCTGCAGTAGTAAAATCTGGTATTAGATAATTGGATGAGGGAGAGCGAGGAAATAAAGTTGGTGCTGAGATTATAAACCTAAATGACTAGAAAAACGATGATACCTTAAATAGGCACAGGAGATTGTTTTGAAGGGAAAGATATATTCAATTTGAGGAATGTTGGGTTTCGAATGTGTCTATGACACTGACCTTAAAAGGTGTAAATAAGAAGTTGGGAGCACCATATTGAAGCTCCCAGGAGACTAGTACTTTATGTGTAGATCTAGGAATAATCTGCAAAAAAATTAAAATTAAACCTATGGCAACTGATTGAGGCCACCAAGATATGCAATAGACAGTGCCAAAGCAGATCTTTGGGGAGCACAAGGTGAGGGGGCATGATACAGCTAATGAGCTAACAAAGGAGATGGGGATGTAATGGTTAGAGTGGAAGGAAGAGACATAGAAGTCAGAAGTGCTATAAAATCCCAAAGGGGAGAGAATACTTAGAAAAGGGTGGACAACTGTGTCAGAAGCTTCAGAGAAGTCAAGTAGAATGAGGGTTGAGAAGAGATCGTTTTATAGTGTGTGTAACAAAAGACAGGGACAGTCAGTGTAAGAAGGATTATGTGGAAAGATATACTGAGTTGATGGTCAAGGAATGAATTTGTACAACTTTTCTAGAAAACACTTCAGAATTCTGCAGATGAAGTAACTAAAACACCCATACCACTTTACCCAGATATTCCAAGGCTAGGCATATAGAACATAGAGGTCATTGATGAAAGGGCCCATATTCACCAAAATATTCATACTATGTTTTGTGGTAGCAAAAAACTTGGACAAAGATGATGCCCATCTATCAGAGAATGGCTAAATAAACTATGATACATGAATGTAAAGGAATATTATGGTGTTACAGAATACAGGGAAGCATGGAAAAATCTATATGAACTACAGATGATAAAACAGAAGTCCCAGGAAAACAATACACATATAATATTCTGTTACAATAATTAAGCTCATTTTAAGCCTAGGAGCAACATAATGACCCCTATGGTTCATCTTTTTTTTTTTTTCTCTTCATCTTTGGAGATCTTATTTTAGACAAAGGATTATGATCATCACAATTGCTCGATATCATTAGGGAAATTCCTAACTTTTTTTTTTCTTTTTTGGGAGAGGCAAATGAAGTTAAATGATTACCCAGTGTCACATAGTTAATAAGTGTCTGAGTTAGATTTGAACTCAGGTCCTCCTGACTTTAGTGCCCATGATCTGCCCACTGTATTACCTAGCTGCTCCTAAATTTCTAACTTTTTTTTTTTTTGCTTTTTGGAGGGGGGAAGATAGGGCAATTAGGGTTAAGTGACTTGCCCAAGGTCACATGGCTCTTAAGTGTTAAGTGTCTGAGGCCAGATTTGAACTTAGGTCCTCCTGACTCCAGAGAAGGAGCTCTATTCACTGCACCACCTAGCCACCCCCCAAATTTCTAACTTTTAAGCAAAGTTTGGGCTCTCTAAATTTATATTGGTGATCTTTGAGCATATACATTTCAATAGAGTGTTAGAGACTATATTTGCAAAGGGCAAATGGTTTTTTTTTTTTTTTTTCGGTTAAACAGTACATTTATCTTTGTAGCATTTAGCACCATAATATAAGAGAAACCGTTTGAGATCGGAAGTCATAATACCTAATCAATTTGATCCTATCACTCTTCTAAAAAAATCTTCAATAACTCTTTTGTGCCTTTAAAGTAAAGTTTAAAATCCTTTGTTGATTTCATAGCACTATATGATCTCATAACATCCTATCTTACTAATTTTAACTCAAACTACTTTTTTCCCCACATACTCCAACTAAATTGGACTGCTTGTCCCATAAATACAACTCATGTTTTCCCACCTCCGTGACTTTACTCACTATCTTCATTCTAACTAGAACATTTTTCTTCTACCTCTGCCTGTATTCCTCATTCTCAAAGCCAAGATACCTCTTCCATGATGCTTTTTCTAACCCCATTCCTCACAAACAAGGATTGCCTTTTCCCTTTGAGGTTTTTTATTTCCTTTTTTCTCTCATGCTGTATTATCATCAGTTGTGTATGTGTCATATAACTCTATTGAAATACAAGTGCCACAAGGACAGATGTGAGTCTCATCCAAAGTTTGTTTCTTTTCTCCATTGCTTAGCACAGTGCTAATGAAAGTTGGTTTAAGTCAGCACAAATGAATAAATAAATGCATTTGTTTTCATTCAGTACTACGTTAACAGGAAGATTTGCCCTAAGGTTATAGGACATAAAGCTGGAAGGGAGCTTTGAGGTCATCTAATCCAATCTATTCTTTCCAATGAGGAAACTGACGCCTAGAGAGATGAAGAAACTTGTCCAATATATCTCAATTCCCATCTGATGTTAGACATAGATATAGTTTGAACATAAACATAATTGAATTCACACATGCTAGACCTGGTCTCATTCCACCACATTCACCATCACAGGTTTGCCAAAAATGCACTTGAAACCCTGGCTTATAACATTCCAGTCAGCTGCAGAAAGAAAATTTCCACCTGTTGAGGATGCAAATCAAAATTAAAACTTGCAGGAATACATTTTTGTAGCAAGAAATGACTATGTTCTTCCCAAATTGTAAGCCTATTAAAAACGTGATAACATGCTACTGGTTAATAGTACTTAGATAGTTTCTCTGTTTATGGACTAGCATGTACACAATTTCCAAATCAGATGCCTAATCTTCCCCTAGGAAATTGATAGGGGTGTCAATTCAAAAGACACAACAAGAAAGGTCATTTAATTTCTTCATTTTGAACAAAGTTTTAACACTCCATTCACAACATGCCAGATTAATGGGCATTTATAGTGTCACTATGTTTCAAACTTAATAATTCTAGTCCAGACAGAATCAGTTGCTAGTGTGAGCAGAAAGGTTAGACTCAGTAGTATATGTAATGTTACAGTTAAAATCCAAGTGGACTGTTAAGAAGATCCATCACTTGAAACAAATTGTATCCTGCTTCCAGAGACAGTTTTCCAAATCACTTACCTTAAAGGGCTCCAGTTTTTATTTATAAAACTTTATTTCTGACAGCCTGTTCAAAATGAATTGCATCATTATTATCGCCAGCTTGTGACGTCCTAGAATGGTGTAGTCAAAAGAGCACTGGAGAATTGGTTCAACTGTTTATAGATCATAGATTTAGAGCTGGGAGGTACCTTAGAGGTCATAGAGTCCAACTTTCTCATTTTATAGATGAGGAAATCAAGGCCAAGAGCGATTAAGTGACT
>CM053589.1:105925096-105954616 GCA_028646515.1 Pseudochirops corinnae | reverse complement strand
GTGAATATTATAATGTTTTGAATGTTTGTCTTGATTTGTAATGGAATAAACAGAGCGTTCACTATATTTTGTAATCTGAACTCTAAAAGCTGTTCACAGTAGCATTCCTTTGGGAATCGGCTGGTGCATGGCATTACAGATTCAAACCCAGGTCCTGTGATTCTAAGTCCAGCCCTGTTTTTCAAAGCACCATAATGTTATTTGGTCTCCCTACTTCATTTTACAAATAACAAAACCAAGGGCCAAGAGGTTAAATGGTTTGTACCAAAAGTAATAGATGATGGAGCTTGACTGTGAACCCTAATCCAATGTTCTTTCCACTATGCTATGCTGCCTTCTGGCTACTTCAGTTGTTTCTCAATTTTCTTGTAGAAGTCACTGGGAGTAGACAAAGAACCACAAGTAGTATCTTTATGCATACATCATGATCTAATCTATATTAACAGTATGTGTTAATTTATGTATCCCTAAGGATCAGAGGATCATAGGATTAATGCTAGAAGAGACCTTAGAGGTTATGAAGTCCAACTCCTTCATTTTACAAGTGAGGAGACTGAAGGCCATAGAGGCTGTTACTTGCTTAGTGTTATACAATTAGTAAGTATTTGAGAAAGGAATTGAATACATCCCTTCTTGACTCCCATTGCACCCCCTCACTGCTGGCCTCTGCTAAACTGTGTTTCCATAAGGACAGGGACTATGCCTTGGCTACATTTGTATGCACCTAGTATAACGTGTTTTACTAGTAGACACTTGATAAATATATGCCATTGAATTGAGTAAATAAAAATAGAGGTGAAATGGCTTGAAGGCAAGAGCCCAAATGCTGTACTAGTATGCATGACATAGTAAAGAAACAGAGGAAGGTCCTCCATACTTCGGATAATTGTCTCTGGAGAATGTATAGAAAGACACAGACCAGAATCACACAGTATGAGAGAATTAAGGGAAATTTCAGTCTGTACTGAGAGACAGAGGGCCCATGCTTATGAGATCTCCAATCCATTGAATCACTGAATTAAATTGAATTAGACCCAAATGAAATCTAATTGGTAAATGTCATGTACCTACTTAGTAAAGTGAGTGGTTTCAGAAAGCGTAGGGGAGATATTCTTGGGGCAAAGGAAGCCTTCCCAGGATTCCTTAAATCATATCCCGTAGGTAACCAACTAATTCTGGAGGAGCCCTAAGTCCCAATAATCAAAGTTTTAGCCATTGCTGTGAAAAAGGGAACAATAAGGGTAAGGGATGAGCATTTATGAAGTGCCTACTCTGTGCCTGGCATTAAGTAAGCGTTTTACAAATATTATCTTATTTGGTCTTCAATACAATTCCTACAGCTTGGTGTTATTCCTATCCCTGGGGCAGCTAGGTGGCACAGTGGATATAGTGCTGGGCGTGGTGTCTTCTTGAGTTCAAAGCTGGCCTCAGATACTTACTAGTTGTGTGATCCTGGGCAAGTCACTCACTTAACCCTGTTTGCCTCAGTTTCCTCATCTGTAAACTGAGCTGGAGAAGGAAATAGCAAACCACTCCAGTATCTCTGCCAAGAAAATCCCAAATGGAGTCCAAAAAAAAATCAGACATGAATGAAAAACAGCTGAATGATTATTATTCCCATTTATCCTTCATTTACAAATGAAGAAACAGGGTCAGACAAGAGAAATGACTTACCTAGGCTCAGACAGCTAGTCTAATTGTCTGAGGCCAGTTCTTCACTTGGTTCTTACTGACTCCAGGCCCAGCTCTCTATCTTCTGTGTCATCTGCTTGTTTCAAATAAGAAAGGCATGGAACTTGCCCTTGCTCGAAAACTAGGTTCAAATCTTGATTTGACCACTTAATCTTTTGAACTTAATCATCTGAGTATTAATGTCCCCATCTATAAAATGAAGATAATAATAATACAGACTTCACAGGCTTTTATGAGAAGCTTATGAAATCATTTGCATAAAGCAATCTATAAAGCTCAAAGTGCTATTTATTGTAACCATCAGCATTATCAGTATTATTTTCCCAAAAAGGAAGGAAAAAATTATTCACCTGGGGCTTTGCAAACCCAAATATGAAAATTGCTTGTCTTCAGGGTCAGCTGATTATTAGAAAATACTTTGCATTGTAATCTAGACTGGTGGACCTTATATCAAAGGAATTTTCTTGAAAGAAAGGTGCTATGGGAATAAAGAATTATATTATTTATTTTCCTTGGTGTTTATATTGTGCCTTCTTAAGCTCAATTTTCTCTGTGTTCTGTGTCTTTCACAAAATCAAACATTTTCCCTTTACAGCAAAGACTGGAAGTGACCTTCGTTGTGTTTATTGCCTCTCTTGCCATGTTAAATCTCCAAGCGGTGCAATGGGATTTCTAAAGGACACATGCATCAAACCTGCCAACTTATCAATTTAGTTGAAAAAATAAAAGTTTATATGCCCTCACAATCCTGAAAAGTATATTTGTAACTAACGCTCTGTGCAAATCACTTTATTTGCCGAAACCTATTTCTATGGGAGAATTTTAGATCAACTGTCTGTTTTCTTCTATCTCTGACATTTTAGATTTCTTTTATTCCACCAGATAAAATTACTTCTCTTCTTTTTCCTCTACATTCTCTTTCTCTGGAGTGTGTTATATATGTGTAAGGTAGGCATCAACAACGTACACCACAAGTGCCCATGGCATTAGGGAAATAATTCTCAGTGCTAAGAGAGGGCATTGTTGCCACCAAGTCTGTAGGCAAAATTTCCATTATTCTCACACCTCCCTTTTTGAATTCCTTGTCTCCTCAAAATCTCTGCATCCTACTTTCATCTCCTGTGGTTCCTGCTTTCTGTCTACTCTCTAGTGTCTGAAGATTCTGATCTTTTTTCCTTCCTTTAAACTTACTCAGGCTTTAAATTTATCCCACTTTCCTACCTAAGCCGTCTCAGTCAAAATTCCCATTCCCTTAGTGGGAATGACAGTAGCTAATTCTTTGGTAACTGTCCTTTCTATGGCACTTTATGGTTTACAAAATACTTTATATTCACACCTTCATTTGGCCCTCACAACCACCCTATGATGTAGGTATAAAAGGTGTTGTTATCCCCGTATCTCTATGGGGAAACTGAGTCTCAGAGAGGTCAGGGGATTTGACCATAGCTGCACATTTGATGAATATTGGAACTACATCTCTTCTGACTTAGATTCAAATCTCTTTAGGTGGGACAGGAAAGAGCACAGGGCCTGGGGTCAAGAAGATCTGAACCAGATCTGGCTTCAGATACGTACTGGCCCTGGGCAAGTCACTGTATGCCTCTATGTGCCTCATTTCCCTCATCTATAAAATGTACATAATAATAGACACCTACCAGTTGTGAGGATCAAACGAGATAATATTTGTAAAGTGTTTTGCAAGAACCTATATAAATGACAGAGATCATTTTTTTCTATACCCAGGAAGCTCACTCCACCCCAGGAAACTGCCCTTGGCATGAAAGCCATGGACTTCACATACTGGATGTAGCCTCACTTCAAGAACTTCCATTTTAAGGAGGGCAGCCATCTCTTTATTCTTCTCCACGCTCTACTCTTAGCATTCCCAGTTTCTTCTCTATAACATCCATATTGGTCCTTTATTTCTTCCTCCTCCCTCCTTTTCAGGTCAGCTAGGTGGCCCATTAGGTAGAGCACCAGGCCTAGAGTCAGAAAGACTCATCTTCCTGAGTTCAAGTCCAGCCTCAGACACTCACTAGCTGTGTGACCCTGGGCAAGTCACATAACTCTATTTGCCAGTTTCCTCATCTGTAAAATGAGCTAGAAGAGAAAATGGCAACCACTCCAGTATCATTGCCAAGAAAATACCAAATGGGGTCATGAAGAGTCAGACACAAACTGCAAGAAACAAAAACAAACCCCCTTTTTCAGCTTTCTTCTAGTCTTCTTCGTTTTTGAAAGTAAGCTTCTTGAGGGCAGGGACTATCATTCTTCTTGAATTTGTATTCACAGTGCTTAGGGTAGTTAGCACTAAATAAATGCTTGTTGACTTTACTTTCTCCACTGTATCACCTTTTATCTCTGGTACTGGGAGGGTAAACAATCTGTGTCTCTTATTGAACTATTCATATTGAGATAGGTTTGACTTGATTTAATGAAAAATATGGTGTTGTGGACAGGACAGCATAGTAGAAGAAATTCCATTTGGATATTAGTCCAGCCTTTCACTTACTAGCTGTTTGACCTTGATCAAGTCATGTCACTTAATTTCCATGAGCATCCCTTTTCTCATCTATATGAAAGGAATAAGAATAATTAACTTCCTAAACTTCCAGGATTCTTGCAAGATGCAGTTTACATATAAAAAGTTCTTTGAAAAATATAGAATTATTTACAATGTGAAATTATTATTAAACCAAGACTATAGAATTCTATACACTGTGAAATTTAAACCAAAAAGTATGTGGGAGTAGATGGTTTTGTAATGTTTAGTTACTCACTAAACATCAGTCAGATAACTAGATGAGTTCTGGAACCAGGACTAGAGTCCAAGTATTGTGATTCCCTGGTCAGTATGGAAGGCTTGCTGACCTGGAATCTGTCAAAGTAACCTCAGTTGGCTGCGATGTTGACATAAACAGGAGGTTTCTTGTTCCAAACTTTAAGCTCAGGTATAATAGGTTTACATGGTTGAATGCTGCTTGCTGAAAGTAGCAAAGACTCCCTCTTCCTACCTCCCCCTCTACACTCTGGTGTACATGCAGACCTGAAAACACACACACACACACACACACACACACATATATACACCTTATAATAGTTAATTCAGTTGACTTTTTTTTTTTTTTAAATACCTGTTGGGCACAAAGGAGACTATCAACCATTAGAATGCTATCTCCCAGGGCTGTCACTAATCCACACTAAATCTGGCTTTCTAAGAGTTGTGAAGTATATTTATAGGGTGCCCTAACAGTCTATAGCTCCTTGGCAAACATCTATCAGAATGTATCAGAGGGTATTGGGACCTGTCTTCATGATAGAGCGGGGCAAGTGTCAGGCTTATATTCAAAAGACTCATGCTTGAGTCTCAGCTCTGACCATCACTATCTCTGATACTTGTGGGCAAGTCAGACCATCTCTCTGAACCTGAGCTTCCTTTTCTTTAAAGTGAGATTATTATTGCTGGGTACGGTAATTCACAACTTGTGATCCTTGCAGTTGGGAAGTCTGAGACTGGCAAATCACTTGGACTTCATGAATTTCTTTGCCAAAGAACTCTAAGCCTATCAAGTGGGGGCACTAAGACTCATATTAATATGGTAAATTCCTTGTAAGGGTGGGATAGAAAGTGTTGCAGGTGTATGTATGTTGGGAGGTGAACCAGGTTGCCTAATGTGGGGTGAACCAGCCCTAGTCAAAAAAATGGAGTGGGACCCATGAGTAGCCCCAGCATTTACAGCCTGAGTAAGATAGGGAGACTTCATGTTTAAAAAAATAAGATGGGGATTATAATAATTTGTTTCTCATATGATTATTAGAAGGAAAGTATTTTTAAACTATAGAGTATTATATAAATATGGTACTGTTCAAGTTCTTGGATTCTATGCTTCTATAAAAAGCCTTTCATAGATAGGAGATTTCCAAGCTAGTGACTCTTATTTACATATGTAAGGTCACTCCAGATGACTTCTGACTCCAGAGAGAATGATTAAATTATGCTTAATTTGGTTTTTAGTGTTATGTGAATTGTATTTGATTGTGGTTCTTTGAAAATTAATAATACATATATGATCTATTTGGCAACTATTAATCTTAATGTTTGATTAACCAAAATGTCTGTTAGCACAGTACAATGAGCATAAAGGTAGAGAATCGCAATTGACGACTGATGCTAAAGCTGAACCCTATCTATTTTCATCCATGTGTGGGTCAGAGTAGAAAGAATATTTAGACAGGACTAGTGGTGAACAGTGTAAAACTGGATACATTGAAATGATAGGAAGATAGAGAGATAGATACATAGATAGATAGATAGATAGATAGATAGATAGATAGATAGATACATAGATACATAGATAGATAGATACATAGATACATAGATAGATAGATACATAGATACATAGACAGATACATAGATAGATAGATATGTAGATAAATAGATACTGTATAATGTCTGGGAAATTTCAGGGGCAGGTATAATTGGCTAGGTTACATAGCTATGAGGATCCTGGGGATTTCTCCTTTGTGTCCATGTGGTATATACAACCTACCTCTGATACCCTTGATAGAGATAATAAGAAATACTTGCAGTGTTTCTATAAAGGCATGAAGTCATACCCTGTCATGCTCCAGGAGCAAGACACAAGTTACAATTTCACTTTTCTGGGACTCAGTTTCTTCATCTGTAAAATAAGGAATTAAGTTGAACTGAATAATGATAACTTTTAAAGTCACTTAGTATTATAATTGATGATTATCAATAATTTAAAAAAATATTCTTATTACTTTTGTTACAGATTCATCCTAAAAGCTGCATATTAAATTTCACTTGATGATTCTGATCCCTCATTCCTTCAGAAGAGGGACCTAGAAACAAGTATTGTAATGTGATAACCTTGAAAAAAAAAAGGCTTCCTAACAATTAAAGTTATCCTACGTTGGAATGGGTGGTAAAATCCCTCTCCTTAGGGGGCTTCAAAGCAAACACAGAAGCCTCATTCATCAGGTAGATTACAACCTGGATTTTTTTTTTGAGTATGGGTTGCATTAGATGGTCATTGACGTCCCCTACAATTCTCAGATCTGTGATCTGTGACCCTGTGACTAGATGGATGACGCTTAATATCTCTCACACCTAAAAATTTCAAAAAAATCTATCTTCCTATTTAGCAGGAAGCAAAGGCAGTTAGTTAAGTGGGGACAACAGCTATGTAGGGTATTAATACTCTTGCCCAGAAATATTCATTTCATAGGGTTAGGGATACAAGCTGGTGTATAGAACTCCCTGGTGAGAAAACTCCCTCTACCAATGCAAGTTGACACCTTTCGTGAAATTTTTAGTCTTAAAGAGCTTCCTAAACCATTGAGAAGTTCTTGACTTGTCTAGAGTCCAACAAAGAGCATGTGCCAGAGGAAGGACAAGAATCCAGATCATCTTGGCTCTAAATTCAGTTGTCTATCCACTATTTCACACTGCTGTTCATTCATTTTGTATGCAAAAGCAATTAGGAATAACTCATTTAAAGTATGCACCCAAATTCAAAACTCTGGAAGAGAAGTATCTTTCTTTATTTTCAGGGAAATCCAACAAATCATTTCATAATATACTTGTCCTTCTACAAGTGACTTATATAAGTATATATATTATATATATATAATAAGTATATATATATATATATATATATATATATATATATATGGTATAAACTTCGCTTTTTTCCTACGTGAAAAACAATAGCTGTCAAAGGAGTGAGAAGTGGGAAGAATATCAAGGAGTGGAGGCAAACAGAGGATACCAAGTGAGAGAAACTGAAATATAGACTTTTATAGAAAAGTTGAACACCCTAGGCATTGACCACTGCTCATTTGTACTTTCTATTTTGCACTTTTGGATCTGTAGTACCCAAATTCTTCTATTTTTGAAACTTGAACATGCCTCTAGCCTCAGTTTGCTTTCTCCTTTTTTCTTTGTAGAGCCTTAGTGTTTGCAATGTGCTTTACACATATTGTCTCATTTAATCTTCACAATGACCTTGTAGCATAGATTCTATTATTATCCCCATTTTATAGATGAGGAAACCAAGGCAAATGGAGGGTAAGTGACTTACCCAGGGTCTCCCAACTAGTAAGGATCTGAGGCAGGATTTGAACTCAGGTTTTCCTAACTCTAAGTTCAGCAGTCTATCCACTGTACTACCTGGCTGCCCCATCTCTTATTTTTCAACCTAAATAAATAAATAAAAAGGGAGTGTTTATTATACAACCCAAGAGAAAATGATCTGTCCAGACTGACAAGAGTGTCGATGTCACAAAATCAAAAGGATTGATTTCAGGCAGTAAGACTTCTCATTAAAAGATGGATTTTTTTTTTTTGTCAGAGGAGAGCCTAATGCTGTTGGGTCCTTTACCAGATGGTTAGAACTGGTGTAGACCTTATAAAGCTATGTCTCATGAAGATTTCTTCCGGTGTAAACAGGGGTCTAGTATTCCATCTCTCTCTGTGTACTTTGTGGTTAACACAGTACAATTACTTGGATGTCTGACCCATCTCTCTCCTTTTGAATTTTAGTCTGCACATTTGATTCTTCCACCATTTGGTTCTCATGGTGGAGTAGAAGCTGTAGGGAGGGAGAAGAACAAAATGGTTATCTGAAGTGTGTTTGGGGAGCAGGATGACTTGTGATAATCCACGCTTTGTTGCATAGGTATTTAGCAAAGAGTTACATCAATGTGACTTCTCCTAAGTGAGATGGTCCTGGGCCTCTCCCATCTGATTAATTTTTAGGAGTGATAATAATTCACATTTCTATTGCACTTCAAAGCATACAAAGTGACTTCCTTACAACACTTCTGTGAAGTAGATAGTATAAGTATAGTTATTCCCATCTTTTAGATAACTGAGGCTCAGAGGAATGAAATATGACTTACCAGAGGTGTATAGCTACTGAGGACCAGCAAAAGAACTTGAATTCAGCTCTCCTGACTTCACACTTCTAGCCCTTTATACCATATCTCACTGCCTCCTCCAGAAACATCTAATATCATTTTGATTCTGCCTAAGAAGGAAGGGGAAATGATATAGTTAAAGAAATTTAAATCGTCAAGATAATCCAACAGTTCTGCTTCCTCATTTAACAGATGAAAAAACTGAGTCCCAGAGAAGTGAAATGATTTGTTCAAGGTGACACAGCCAATTAGTGTCTGAGGAAGGACCCTAGAACCCATGCCTCTTAGCCCCCAAATCAATATTCTTTCCACCATTAATTGTACAATGTATTGCAAATGACAAGAGGTCCCAAGGAATTCCCAGGAAGTTCAGAGTTGGGGTTAGAATCCAGATCTTTCATATAGATGGTGGATAGGGACATTTAAGCATAACCCTTCCCTTTCCTTCTTGAAGCCTGATGTTGTCATCCCTATCAACTACCCAAAGTAAATCTCCTCTTTTGCAAAACTGATACCTGTTTTAGAGATGCTGGCAGGAGCATTAGGAAGCCAAGAGCTCCCTGAGAAACAAACCTTCCCTTGGCTGTCAAGAGATTTTAGAAATAACACCCTCCTCTGAGGAAGTCAGAATAGCAACGGGAAAATAAGTAAAACCTATTATAAAACAGTTGTCCAAGAACTTAGGCACGGCGCAGGGTAGAGATCGATACGCTGTGAAGGTTAAATCTATTTTCACACTGTGTTCTATTTCACAGTTTAATGGTGTTTTAATGTGTCTGTCACTGAGCCCCCTTCATGTTATGCAGGTAGAGTCTTTACAAAGGAGAAAGAACCTTGGCTTTTCAAGCTTCACGGTAACATCTTATTTACCAGCTGTGATCTGACACTTTCCTTTCCACTCTGGAGTGATGCCAGGGTCTGTCTCATCCCCGCTCCCCTTTTTGTTTTCATAGGCCCTCCTTCTTCTTCTTCTTCTTCCAAGAAGGAGACTAGCTATCTTTGAATAACTCTGAATTGTGTGTCCAAAGAACTCACAGGGATAACATGAGGCTGTGGAAATGGCAAGTGAGTGGGGACAAATGAAGCAAACTTTCTGTTTTGTGATTTCTACAAAGTGTAATCCTACCCCTCTGCCTTTCAGGTGGTTCCTACAGGAACAAATTGGCCCCTCTGTTTTGCAAGATTTCTGCTCTTCCTTGCCATGTTCATTTCTCACTGGGCTTTCCTTTCTTCTTTCTGTGTTGGTTTTACTTCCTCTTTCTCTTTTCACATTAACTTGTTGTACAAGGACCTTATCCTCTGAAGCATTTTCTCATGTGGTCCCCCAGTTTCCACTGCTTCTTTAACTGGTTTTACTTGCAAAATTTCCTTTTTTGCTTTTTCTGAACACTTAAGCCATAGTTTGGAAGAGCTGGGGAAAAAGAACACTGGATTGAAACAAGAAGCTGTGGATTTGAATCCCATGACTATGTGACTTTGGACAAGTCATTCCTCTCTTGGGACTTCAGTATACTCATCTTTAAAAATGAGTAAGGTGAGAAGTGTGGACTTGAAGACCATTGAGGTCCCTTACAGCTCCAAAGTCCTGTGATCTATGATTACATCAACGAAAATTATGTAGAATACCACACTATTTATTTGTGTTCAACAAGGGAGCTGGCATGTAGGATTCAGACTTTGATAGATTTGAGTAACATTGGCAGAGTAGTCTCTCCTTTTTTTCTTTTTCATGTCTTTTGAAGAATTAGCCTTTCAATGGTATTCAAATTAGGGGAGCAATGAAAGACTTGGCATTACCTACACATATCTGTGTTGTAGCTTTTGGCTGCCCAACTTATATGCTCTGAGCTCCATTCAACCCCCGTTACCACTCCTTACCCCGCCCCCCCAACTCATTTCCATCATTGAAAAAGTGATCTTCTAGGAACTGCAAAATAAAATTCTTCCAATACTGTGAGGCCAAAGTAAGCTCAATGTTTAGTGCATTTTCTAACCTTGACTAGGTAATATACCAGAGATAGGACTGACAATCTCCCTCAATAAGACTTTGAAAGCCCATAAGCTCACTTCATGGGACCAAACCATCATCTTAAGATACAAGATTTATCTTACTACTCACAGAAGGAAACAGTCTATGGAAAATGAGCAGGGACATGTGAGAGTAAAGTTTAAAAAGTTTCTGCTTAAAGTGCTGAATTTGTCTCCTCCCTTCTCTGGAGCTTCAATCATAAATGAGAAGCAATATGTTGTAGTGTACAGAGTGCTGCCATTGGAATCAGGAACACTTAAGTTCAAATCCTACCCCTGAGGGACCTGAGGCAAGGTACCTAACTTTTCAGTACTTCAGGCAACTATAAATTGTAGGGAAGACACCAACTTGGATTGGTAAAGGAGATTCTTTATCCAGGAGTTCCCTGTATCCATGAAATCATGGATCCAGTCTCTATCCCTATGCCAAACACTTATAAAACACACAGTTTTGTTCATTCATTCCAGAATTACTATTTATGATTCACTTTGTCATAGTCATAAAACCATGGGATTTTGGAGTTTGAAAATGCATCACAGGCTCTCTGTTCCCTCTCTTTTACACGTGAGGCTATTGAGGTCCAGAAGGGCTAAGAAAATAGTGACATAGCTAGCCAGTGGAAGAGTTAGATTTAGATTTTGTGTTGTTGGGGCTTTTTTTTTTGGCAAGGGAATTTTTGAATTTTGAATTGTAACTTTCTAAGAGGTCTCACTAAACAAGTTGGGTTGCTGATTGATTATATTAGGTAGAAGGTGTGAAACATTTTAAGCCATAGGGTACAGAAAAATTCCCATGAAGCCAAGGCATTAGACACAGAACTTCTAGAAATGATATGGCTTGGATTTGATAACTTTCTCCTTCTCTCAGTATGGGGATCTTTAAGACCCTTTAAAAGGTAAAGTTATAAGGACCAGTTCAGGCCATGTTGCACCTGGTGGCATGAATCAATAAAGAGATCCCTTTGGTTTAATTATTTTAGAAAGGTGGTCAAGTTTTGTGATATATGGTTATAGTTACTGTAAAATGAAGAAGGGGCAGCAATCTGCAGTTAGTCATTATTCCTTGACATCTATTGGGCAAATGACCTCATTTCCTATCTGAGAGAACAGGTTCAAAGCCCTCTATTTCAGAAATCTGCAGGCATGCTTCTCTGATTTTACACATGGTTTGAATCTCATACTTCAACTTCAGTTTTCAAATCACATGCATTATTGTTCTCTGTGGACTCTGTTTTAATGTCTATTTAAAAATTCATAATTCAAATGAAAAGTCCTGTGTTGCATCCTGCAAGTAACTTCTGCTATTCACAGACTTCAGTCACTGGCCTTTGATCTGTGTGGCAAAGACTGTATGAACCGACTGGCCCCTTATTCCTGTTGCATTGGAGGATTCTCATGAACAGACTCCCAAGCCAGGAGGTTAGCATATAGAACCTCTCAGTGCTTCCAAAACTATTAATTGGATGGGAATCTGCTCTATAGGCAGCTGGTTGACAACCACACTGGGAAAAGTCAAAATGGTTATAAAATGTGTTGCAATTCAAGGAGAATTGATAAATGTTCTGGAATACTTTTAATTGAGTTACTCATCCTTGTCTTACTTTTCCAAAATCCCATACTCTCAAGGACAGTCATCGAGTACCCCCTGAGTACTATGTCAGACTCTAGTCAAGTAGTTTTCCAACTTTAACATCCATTTCCCCTTGCCTCTTCAAAGCCTTCCCACAATTCTAGACTCAGCACATTCTGCCTCCTCTGTAAAGCCTTTTCTGCCTATCCCAGACCTCACTGTCCTCTCCTTTGTCTAAAATTTTATCCCTTGCTCTCACTGGTGTAACCCAGAATCACAGTATCATTTTGTTTAGTTGGCTTGTTGATTCATTGGCATTAGTGGACTGTATTTCAACCTTGACTCTGCCATTTTTGCTAGATATATGACCTTATGTAAGTCACTTAACACTTAATATTTCTGGGCCTCCACTGTAAAATCAGAGTACTGGAAGGATGACCTTGAAGATCTCTTCTATCTTTATACCTACGGTCTTCTGATCTTATTTCCCATTTATATTGTATGACCCTGTATTATGTATTATTCTTTGTATATTTGTATTATGCTTTTAAAAGCATAATGTATATTGTATTATGTTTGCATTATGCTTTAAAAAAATTCCAGAGAGAACTGGCAAAATGCAGAGTAGATAATAAATATTTTGCAAATCTGTCCTCACATTCCTTTAGTGGTACTATATCAGGCACATATTCAATATTTATTGTTGTTGGAAGAAGCAGTAGGACATAATAGAAAAAGGAAAACTCCCTGAGGGAAGGGATTATCTTTTGTCTCTTTTTGACTCCCCATCCTTAGCACACTGGCTGGTACATGGTAGATGCTTGCTTGATTGATTGATTGAATTTTCACTAAGAAGGCTTAGGTCTGAATACTTGTTCTGACATTTACTGAAGATGTAATCTTTGTTAAGTCAACCTCACTGAACTGGACTTTTTGTCGTGATTAAATAAAATAATTAGTGCAAAAAACGTGCTACTCATAAATACTATGTATGTGTCCAAGTGGATAGAATATGTGTGTAAATATGTATGTGTTAGAGTGGATAGAGTAATGGACTTTTAAATCAGGAAGATTGGTGTTCATATCCTGCCTCTGACACCTTGTTTTGTGACCGTGGATAAGTCACATAACCTCTCTGTTCCTCATCTGCAAAATGGAGATTAGATATCTGTAGTACCTGTATCACAGAGAGGTAAAGTCCAAATGAGTTCATGTGTACTGTGCTTTGAAAACTTGAAAATCCTATACAAATTTCAGTTATTATTATGTCCTCTATTTCTTTTTTTCCTCTTCTTCTTCCACATACCTGTTCTTTTAATGGCTTCTATGGACCAAATCTTGTCTGTGCCCCATCTCCACACAAAACTCAACAGCCTCAGAATGAAACCCCTGCTTTATATGCTATAGCTCTGGCCTTTCTCAGCATTCCAACATAATTTAAAGAGAGGGAAATACACTTAATGGAAAATGGACTTGGAGGCAGATTGTATTGGAGGCCCGTCACTTTCATATAGCTATGTGATGTTGTAACTCTTCTGAGGTTCAGTTCTGTGAAATGAGAATAATAGTGCTTGCATAGAGTCATTTGGAGAATTCAGTGAAATAACAAATAATGACAACAATAACATCTCATTTTTATTTAGGCTTTGAAGTTTACAAAGTGCATTATATACATTATTCCTTCCCCAAACTACCTTGTATTCGTTTGGTTTCTCTTAGCATGTATTCATTTGGTTTCTCCCATTTGAATATAAGCTCCTTGAGGGCAGGGGTTGTTTCATTTTTGTCTTTATCTTTCTAGCTTTTAACACAGTGCCTGGAACTAGGTAAGTACTTGTCATTTAAACCTCACGACAACCTTGCATTGTGGGTGCTTCTCTCCACTTTGCAGTTAAGGAAACTGAGACAAAGAGAGAGTATCTTGCCCAGGGTTACTCAACTAGTAAGTATATGAGGAAGGATTTGAATCCAGGACTTCTTGACTTCAAATATAGCAGTCTATGTGATTTGACATTACCTGTATCAAATGTGTAACTATACAATACTATTTATGTAATTGATCGTTATCATTATTAATAGTTATGGTGGTAAGAATAAGGATTGGGATGGACAGCAAGAGATTTACATAACCCTGTACAGTTAGTGAGCAGATTACAGCTGTCACCCCTAACCAAGTGCCTAAGAGCATCATAATTATGACCCCTTCTGTGCAAGGAAGCCTAGGTATTGTTAGAGTAACTGAGAATGAAGCAATATAAATGGAGCTAAGCCTGGTCACGAACACTTCCATTGCACAATGAAAAGGAAATATTGCTTTTGTTTGTTTGGATGTTGCTTGAATATTCAATCTTTCCCTCATTGTCAATTTCCTGTTCATATCCTTTTGAAAACCATTTCAAGGAATTATTTATTTTTCCTGAATTCTTGGATCATTTCAAGAATTTATTTATTTTTCTCTCCCAGACAGGAAATGTATGGAAGATAAAGGGAGAAAGTTTTAGGGACAGCATGAACACATCCTTTTTAAAAAACAATCTGTTACAAGAGTGTTGATACTAAATACAATGGACCTTGTGCCAGGTGAGTTTTGGGGAACACTTAGATTTGACATTTAAAAACTGTAATGGCAGAAATAGATATGTTTACTCTGGGAAACATCAGATGTCAAAGTTTCCTCCAGCTTTTTTCCTTTGATTGTAGCTGACATACTGTGCCTCATGCACCTGTTAGGCCATGTGTGTCAGAATGAACGTTAGCAAGCAATGCTTAATAGTTACTGCTTAAAGGGGCAATGCCAACTTAGTTTTTGACCCAGAATTTTAAGTCTGGCCTCCTCTTGGCCAGGAATGGGGCAGTGCTAAAAAGTAGAACAAAAGTATAAGTATGATTATAAATTTTCATTAAAATTACCCAGCAATGAAATTTAATAAAATACATATTTTCCCTGTACTTCTGAAAACCACCAAATTGTTAGCAGTGGGTCCATAAGCATAGTTTGTGAATCTGTTTAAGAAAAGATAATATTCTAACCAGAAATGCCAGCGAAATAGACCAGTCTATTATCACTGTCCAAATGGAGTGAGATTCTTTTTGCCCTTCTAACAAAAGACAATGTTAGCAAAGGAGTTAGAATTTGATGTTGACATTAATAATGCCCTTTCCACTAAAAGCCCATCACATCCGCATTGTTGAAATAGATTGACTTGATAATCAGGGATAGTTCAAATCAGTTCTTACTCTCGACCTCTGTTGAGGGAGGAATTAGAATCTTGGAGAGGTGGCCGCCATTTTTACTTTGTTAGATCACTGTCCTATCCTGGAAGGTCGTGTGAAGGTCAGTGTGAAATAAACGTCTGACTTTGCTTAAATACTAGACTTCAGGACAGATATTTAACCTACAAGCTCATATCTTCAACGGTTTTCCCCCACTCTTTGAATAAACTTTTCACTAAGAAAGGCAAGGTTATACTATATTGATAGACTACTGACACTAAAAGGCCATACTCTATTTCTCCCCCCATCACCAAAAAATAAATAAAGAAATTTTTCAAAGAATTGGCCAAGCAGAATATGGTAAGACCTCTATGTTTTGAACCTTCTGATGGAGAAAAGAACCCAGATGCCATCGTTATCCTACTCTGTCTTTTGTTCTGACATGATAGGGATTTTTAACTGTCCTATTCTGTGGAGGCCATATAATCCCAGGGAGAAATATCATATATTGCTCACTGATCATCCATACTATTCCTTCTAAGGTCCAAGGGCAAGAATATACAGAAATACATGTGAAAGTCAAAAATATGCTTCTGACTATAAATCCATTGACATATCTACTATGCCTCTATGCCTCCCTTGGTGCAAACACCAGAGAGAAAATACTGGGCTGGACAGATCATTTGTTTTGTTTATTTCACAACATTTATTACATTTATTGAAATATCCTAAAATTAGCATAGTTCATCTTAATGACTAAAGAGATTTACTTTCTAAATTCATTAGTATTAATATTTCTCCAGCAATTTTCCTCAGAACAATCACGTCAACTAATACAAAGTTACTCTTCTTCCCATTTTATGAATAAGAAAATTGAGGCTTCCAAGGTCACGTAGCAATAGAACCAGAGCCAAATTGAAGCATCCTGATGCCAAATCCAAACCATTTTCCAAGATACCAGACTGACTCTTGAAATAGGTAGAATACTTGAAAAGCATTAAATAGGATCCTAATTCTAAAGAAGAATCAAAATTGACTATTAGTCCTCCCTTTGAAACAATAACTTGGATAAAACTAGTAGGGGTGCTCTAAGTAGGGACTACGGTTAGATGTGCTGTGTGAAAACCTAAGACTTTAATACTTACTTGCTCTGAATGCAAATGCATGGCAGAGGTGGTGTGAAGGAAATGCATACAGGGCCTACTCACATTATTCCTGGCTCAGTCTAGTATTATTATTAGAGTTGGGAAGAAGTGAATCATAGGAATAAGAGTTTGGAAAAAATGATTAGGTCATTTTGAATGCATCTCTCTGTGAACAGAGAATTGTACACTTTCTTTACTTTCTGGTAAGTTTTCTCTTCTCATTTTAGGCGTCCTAAGAGTTGCATTTTTAAAATTGAATTTAAAATCCTAAGCTCCATCTCAAAACCCAAAGCTAAACAAGAAAGAAAACAAGAGGATACACTAAATGTTTTCTATTCATGATTCTTTTTTCTGTGCTTGCTCCAAGATCTGCCCCTTTGAAATTAATGTGAAATTAATTAATTAATTGAGGCAGCTAGGTAGGGCAGTGGATAGACCTGAAGTCTGGTTCAAATTTAGCCTCAGAAACTTTCTAGTTGTGTGACCTTGGACAAGTCACTTAACATCTGTTTGCCTCAGTTTCCTCAACTGTAAAATGAAAATAGTCAGACCACTACCTCACAGGGGTTATTGTGAGGACCAAATGACATAATATTTATAAAGCTCTTAACATAGTACTTTCCACATAGTAGGCTTTATAAAAATATCTATTCCTCTCCCTTTCCCCTGCTTAATGTCAAAAATCTAAACTTTGAAGGAAAATAAAATATAATCAATAATAATATTAATAAACAACTAGTCTCATTTCTATAGTGATTTAAGTATTCCAAACATCACTGGGTATTACTGTCTTTCCTATTTTTTCGTCTCTTTTGATTACTTTCCAAATTTCTAAAAGCTGGAAAAGAACCAAACCTTATCCCAGAAGTTATTTTTGGAGCCTGTAGATCTCCCATCTACAGGTCCAAGACAGTTAGACTATTCATTCAAAATAATGTCTGAACTAATAACTGAATAAACACTTTGCCCGAAATTTAGCATCAGCTCCTATGATCTCTGTCATAAATTTTAAGTTAAAGCATCAATTTAGTCAAATTTAGTCAAATCCAAATGAAGGTTCTGGACCTTAAAATTGCTTCTCTCTGTGTGTTCTCAGAGCACAAGAGAACATGAGGATAGGACTTTGCATCTCAACCTTACTTAAATCTGGTTCAAGAAGACATCACCCTCTGTTGTCATTGGTCCTCCTCTAGAATGAAGGATGAACAGCAACATCTGTGACGCTGACAGCAGAGTCTGGTTCTCTCTGTTTTATGATATTTTTACTTAGCACAAAGAAGTATACTTCAGGGGGTGGCTAGGTGGCACAGTGAATAGAGTACTGGCCCTGGAATCAGGAGGACCTCAGTTCAAATCCAGCCTCAGACACTTAATACTTACTAGCTGTGTGACCTTGGGCAAGTCACTTAACCCCAATTGCCCTGCCTTCCTCTCTCCAAAAAAAGCAATTATACTTTAATATCTTCTCATTTCCCCTTTCATGGTTCATGACACCAGATAATTTAATCAGTATTTGCTTTAAAAAAAAAAAGAAATTAGGCAAGCACAATATTGTCATAAAAGATAAATTTTATCTCCAGGTTTTATAAAAAGTACCAGATGAAAAATAAAAATGTTTATAATAAAAATACTTTGCTTTGAGAGGTAGGGTTTGGATCTCTGATTTCATAAGTGTGGGGAACATCTTGTATTGATCAGTAATTTGTCTGTAACTCAGAGTTTTAGAGAGCAACCTGAGCCACTGAGGGGTATAGTGACTTGCCCATGGTCATATAGCTAGTATGTTAGAAGTAGGAGTTGGATCTCCATTATCCTGCCTATAAGTCCAGCCCTCTATGCAAAGGTAGCCACATTCCCTTTGTATAATATCTAATAATAACTCCAGTGGCACTTATTCATTATGATTATCTATAGAATTCCAGTTCACTTGTGTTGTCCCCCAAAGACTTCCGATTGGGGAACAGAAAAATAGGATCGTTGTCTTAGCACTGGAAGGGACCGTAGTGAGAACTGGTTCAACCCCTTCATTTGACAGATGAGGAAACTGAGGACTAGAAAGGGTAAGAGACTTTTTCCAGCTCACACAAGTAGTAAATGATAGAGTCAGAATTTGAACCCAAGCCAGCTGTCATAATTGTATTAAACACAGCCTTCGGGTTTGCGTTCACGATTATAAGTGAGTCAGTAGTCTCTTCCTAATATTTGCTAATGTATTGCAATGCTGTTTTATTTGCTCCCTTCTGATAAGCATCTAAGAATAAGAGAACTATTCATCATCATCATCATCATCATCATCATCATCATAACAATAAATGTATAGCCCACATTTATAAAATGCTTTAAAATTTGCAAAGTTCTTTATATACACTGTCTCTTTCGATGCCAGAGTTAATGGAAAAGCCATAGAAAAATTTGTACTGTTTAAAGTTCCTTTCCTGAAGAAAACAGTCCAATTCCTTGGCAAATTGTGACTATGCTTCGTTTCCCAGCAGGCTCACTGGAGAGCAATGTGTCCAGCGTGTTCTGGCCCAGAGTAATCCTCATTTCTAATTAAGGTTGTTTGCAAGTCTACTTATCTGACATGTGCATACAGCGAAAAATAAAGCAGTGAGGATCCAGCCCTCTGAAATGAAACCTTTGTTTTGAAATCCTCTCCTTTATCTTCTACTTGTTTAAACTCCGATTGCCTGTAACACAAAGGAAGCCTCGACAATACTATCCAATGCTCCAGAAGCTTGCTGCAGTTACAGTTGCCCAAATTGTTTTCCTATCCCCAGTATATCCCCTCATGGAAGAAGAGAAACCACTCCAAGGAGTGACCCATTCAGCCATTCTATTGACATCTCCTAATGTCACTTTCACTCTCAAGTAATCCAGTGGTGGATTTCTCCTTGTCCACATTTCAGAAAGGCAGCTGTACGTAGCAACTGAAATCTTGGTCATTTAACATAGGGGCCTTTTGAAGAAGGCTGGGGCCTTCTTTAGTTCTGTGGAAGGTTTTATCTTGTTACACTAAAGAAAATTGTATTAAGAGCACTGGGGAAATGTGCAGTTAGAGTGTTTGTATGGGACTGTAGTTTGAAATACTGTCCTTCCTATCTCCCTTTATAAAGATGCAGAAAACGGGACCTAAGTCACAAAGCTAGTTATGGGTAGAGCCATGGTTTGAACTCTGGTCTCAGGAATCTCAATCCAGTTCATTTTCTATTATAGCATCCTTTCTTGACATGTACTGAGTTTGGGAGAGGGGGGAGTGAAGAAATACCATCTTTTGAACTTTCAACAGCAAATAAAATTAATGATAGTGTGGGAGTGACAAAATTTACATGATCTCTGATAAGAAATGCAATCTAAAAATGAGCTATGCAATTAATGAAGATACCTTGAGATCTATCATCCTTATGATTCTCCTACATGTGAAAGCAATTTGGATGTTTTTTCTTTTTTTTAAATTTTATTTATTTTATTCTGAACTTAAGAAATAAAATAATCATTTCCATAACAAAGTAGCATAGATTTGACTAAGCAGGAGGTTGCCCTCTCTCTTTTTTTTTTTTAACTTTTATTTCATTTCCTAGCAGGGAATCTTGTGCTTGGTACGTATCTCCAGGCAGCCCTTTACTACCAATAAGGAACTGGAGTAAACTCCATTCATGTCATATCTGGGGCTCTCAAATTTGTTCCAGTGAAATTAGGGGAGAGTCATAGCATCACAGAATGAAAAGTTAGAAGAACATTTGGTGATGATCATATCTCAAACAAGTAGCTTCATTAATTGATCTGTACTAGAAAAAAAAAAGACTTCCACTAGAAGAGACAGCAAGCAATGTCATTGCACAGAAGAGAGGCAAATGGAAGGGGAAACAGAAACAATCAACACGGTATTCTCCTGACTGTTCCCCCATAGATTAAGGTTAACAGCAGATCCAAGTCTTGAGCAAAGTTCTCGTGATTCCTGGTCCTATTCACTTTTTCCTATGGCATACTGTTTTGATATAGGCTGATTTTTGTAAATCACACACTTACAAACCCAAACCAAAAAAAACCCAAACAAACCCTTCCTTTGAAATTTCAACAGATAAATTAAATGAGTTGCTATGTAATGGTCACAAAATTAGTGCAGCATACAGACCCACATCAAGGAAGCTTCCTGGAGAGTCTAGACCAGTGGTTCTCAACCTTTGGGTCATGATGACCCTTTCAGAGGGGTCACCTAAGACCATCGGAAAACACATATTTCCAATGGTCTTAGGAACCGAGACATGGCTCCCTTATCTGTCTCCAGGCGGCTCCACCCACATGCAGATACGCCCACATACAAGTATTAAAGGTTTGGGCATTAGAAAGTTGAGAACCACTGGTCTAGACAATGCAAACTACTCTTTCTCTTAGCTTTAGATGCTTACTTGTATCTGATTCTCCATCTGTAAATAACACAATCTTCCAGAAAGCACCCCAGGTATTGGGCAGATGAGTTATCCAGACACTACTTAAACATTCCAAGTTCATGCCACTCCTGCATGGTGATGCAACATAGATGGCTGCCAGCTCCCAGGTTCACTTAAGGCATGATGTTAAAGGCTGGCAAAATTTAGGCAGCTGTAAGTTTCATCATTGACTGCTTTCAAGTGCAGACTATATCTAGACTCTAGAATAGTCTGAACCATAAATCTGAATTGACAGATATATATAAACACCTCCATACAGCACAACGAAGACACAAGCAAAAAAGACCCAACACCATGGATGCTGTAAATGCATCATGCATTTCATCATTAACAAGTTTTTCTCACTCACTTTTCCTACACATGCTGTTCACTATCCAATACAGCCAATTTGATCTAAGATTAGCTTAATCCCCATCATCCAGCTCAATTCCCACTATTTGGATAGAGTGGTAATTAGTATTGGGTAATTAAGGTTTTGCCCCAGAATACTGACATGAGGAGGGCTATGCTTTATCCCCATGGCAGTCATCCACATTCCATACTTCTCTTGTGGCCCAGACTTCCTAATGTGACTGCCCTCCATTACTCCCTCAAACACACTGAGCTACCACTCCCAGTACTGTTCTGTTGGTGACATGGCCCCCACCTGAGACACCTCTTCCATCACTATACCAGTGTAACTGTGCCCATGTGGGTAATTGAGGTATACACCCTGTGTTTGACCACAGGCCAAGGATTGCTTATTGCTGCAACATGACATACCCATGATCAACAGTAATGACAGTACATTTCAGCTTCTATAGCAGCACTGTGGCTTCAGGGTCTCTGTCTCACTCTCTCCCCTGGCTCCCCAACTGAATTTACCCCCACTTGCTTAAATTCAATATAGTTGTGGTTTTATGTCCATATCGAGTTAATACCTTGGCAGTAGGACAAATGCAATCAATTGCCAGTCATTTTAGCTATTTGCACCAGCCCTAGAGTAGCAGGACTGCTCCAGAGAACCAGTATAAAACACAAGATTCCATCCGCACCTGCTTCCAACTTTGCACCTCCAAGGGCCTCTTCCTCCCTGTTATATTGATACAGGGAGAAGAGACAGTAACAGTGGTGTATATGCCATATCTGGCAACTCCTGTGTTAGGTTACCATGCTGAGGAGGAACTTATACAAAAAGCTTTGAACAAGAAACCCAACTCTGATCACTTTTAACACAAAACAGAGTCTGTGTCCCTCACTTCTGTAACTTGTACCTTATAACGAATTTCAACTTTGCAATTACCAATTCTCATTGGCATTAAGTTCCTATTTCTTCACAGATCATCATGCTGGATCTCAAAATAAACATAAATTTGGCTGTTCAATCAGCTGAAAGTCAAGTATCCAAAGGATTGAGGAATTGGATTCAATTAGGTAAGCAGAGAATTCTTAAAATATGTCTTTAACCAACAAACCTCTATAGATAGTCGATGTGAATAGCTTCTCCTTTACATATGAAGATAACAAAAATGACTCATTAGAATTTTGTATGTATTTTATCAGTTTATTTTTCCTATTAGAGAGGCACCATGATGTATTAGAAAGAACAACACTCTTGAAATAAAACTTTTGCTTCTCCTTTCTGCTCTACTTCATGCTTTATTAACTGAAATCTTGAGCAAGTTACGTACCATCTCTGATTTTTCACCTGTAAAAGGGGGAATACCTATATCCTTGGGTCAGTGAGAGGAAAATAATTTGTAAAAAATCTGAAAGTTTTATATAAACATATGATGATGGTGATGATGATGAAGAATGGATTCACAGTCCACAAATATTACATATTGCACATTGCTTTTGTTCTTTCTCAATGTATAAATCATTTATGCTGGCTCTTTTTTCTCTCTTAAAAATATTATTTGTCTTATGGTATGACTCTCAGAGGAGGAGGGAAAGGGATATATGCAATACCATGATTATGTAAGAAACCAAAACATCAACAAATTTTTTTAAAAGAATGGATTGTTACTAATCTTATCCATAGTATCTAAGTGTCCCTCACTTTGTGACTAACCACACCTATTAAATAACTAAACCAATTTGGGAGTATAATTAATAGTTGTAAAATAGAATTTTTGTTTTTGTGGATTTTGTGAAAATGCCTGTCAACTTAGTTATGCCAAAACGATTGAGGGGTATGATAGTGGAATATGCCCATGTAACTTTCAGTTTTAATTCTGAGGAGAGGATTGGCAATTTGTGGAAGGATAGAGGGTTTTCAATACTGATAGCTAGGTCAGCTTACTGAAGAAGACTTTCCTTTATCGCTTACACAAGCACATTTGAGCATTTTAGATAGGAAAAAATACGTTAAAAGATCAGTAGAATCTAACATCTCACTTTTATTTCTTCTTTTGCATTTAGAAATGAAGCTGTTTCAGCAATAGGAAAGTTTATAACTTTATTCCTCAATGGAAATTAACTGAAGCACTGAGTTCTCATTGCTCACCAAAAAAACTGTTTTATCCATTCTCCTGGGAATAAAGAAGAGACAAAAACTAGGCCTTCATTGTCCCTTCTGTAAAATTGTGGTAACACATTCCTCAGCAAGGAGACTTTTAATTTAATACATAACAATTTGAAGTACTTGCTAAGAAATAAAAAAGGTACCAGAGAAGGTAAAGTGGTTATTATTTTTCAGTGTTTAGTATATTTTGGGTGGGGGGAGGGTGGTACAGAAAATGGAAATATGCATAATGGAATAAAGGAAGCATTTCTAAATATCAGATTAAATTTGCTCCAGTACATTCCTGTACTGGTCTCCAAACAGTGTTGTGTTTCACACATCATGTTTGTCACCTCACTGTGTGGATGCCGGCTTGTTTTCCCCACCCCGTATCTCTTAACAAGCTCCTTGGTGCAGCTGGAATTAATGCTTCCTGTCGTTTTAAATAATGTGACATTGAAATACAATTTTTTAATGTGCTGGCATTTAACATGCCACAATATTTCAGTTATTTTACATTCGTTTGGGTGCTCTAGTGTTATTACAGCTGTTATGAAATTCTGACAAAGAGGTGCATTTCTTTCTTCTGTTCCACCATAATTGCTTTTTGCCGCATCTCTGAACCGTAACCATGGCGATCCGCAACATTCATCAGAGGACCTCTTGTTATTTCCCTTGTGTGAATGGAAAACAAAGTGGCATAAATATTCGGAGAAGTTTTTAAAAGGCGGCATTCTCTCTATCTCTTTCTTTCTTTCATTTTTTTTTTTAAGTTTCCAATTGTAGAGGCCCTATTGAGGGGGAAAATGAAGTCGCATGGCTTGGGGTTTTTCATTTTTAAAATGAGAGATTCTTTAAACAGGGTCTTTCTGTAGATGGCACAGGGAGAAAACTAGAACTCTCAGTCTGTGCTGATGGAAAGAAGGGACTGTTGTCATCATGGAGAAAAGGAAGAAATAAGAGGTTTAGTCTTTCCCATTTTGACTAGTGACAAATAAGTCCTTGTTAGGGCTACTTAATATGGTACATCATTACCATATTAGAGTCTTGTAAATTATGTCTGGAAATGGTGGAACCTTCTTGTTTCTCATTGGGAAAGCCAAGTGTTGGGGGCCCTCCTACGACTGTCTTTCATTTTGGAGGCGATGTTGAAATAACTGGATGCTGGCAGGAGTTGAAATTGCCATCTTTCAACAATTTGTGTGTTACTGTGTGTTTCCACCCATCTTCCAGTTTTCTATACTTTATTGCTCTCTATAAGTTCCCATGTCCTTGAGGATTGGATTAGTGTAGAGACTTTGAAGCAGAGCATTTTTATCAAGTTTCCATTAGGTTTTCTGTGGGAAGTGGTTTTTCAGTGAGCCTGAGAAGTCCCTAGATTTGGAATGAGAAGATGATGTAGAGCTTGGCATTTCTTTTCACCTACTACCCCCAACTAGTCCCAGGGTACACTGATGTTTCAACAATCTCCTACTAGCTTTTGGTACATTGCCTTGGCAAATTGCAAGTCCTGCCACATACATTAGAAATTTATCTCCTAAGCCTTCCTAGGACTAGTTCCAAAAGTACACACTTCCATGTAATGCATTGTGTTTGGCTGAAAAGTTAATATGATTTTAGACTGTGTGTATAAAAGTAAAAGGCCCAGAACAAAATGGGTAATGAATTCATTGTACTCTACTCTCATCAGCCCACAGCTAGAATATTGTGTATATAGCTGGCCACTACATTTTAAAAGGGACATTGGCTAGCTAGAGCAGGTGGACAGAGGAGGGAGCATACATGTAAGGCAAATGGGGCATGAAACCAAGAAGCAGTGTAGTACTGAACTTGGACTTCCAAATCTTAGTTCAAATCACAGCTCTGCTGCATATTACTGATATGTATTTGGGCAAGTCACAAGCTCTCTATCCTCAGTTCCCTCATCTATAAAATGAGGAAGTTAAACAAGTTGACCCCTAAGGTCTCTTTCAGTTCTATAGCTGTGATCCTGAGTCTAGAAGGGGTCAGATTATGCAGCAGGATGAAGAATTGTTAAATGCATTTCAGATTTTGTTTTTTCCAGAGTCCATCTAATTCAACCCCTACATTACTGATCATCACCCAAATGATATCTCCAACAAATGACCATCTACTCCTAAAGACATCTTATAGAATCCAACTATTTACCAAGTAAACCTATTCTACATTTTGATAATCACAAGTGTTTAAAAGCTTAAAATATTCATTTATAACTTCCATCTATTGCTCCTAGTTCTGACCCAGGTGGACAAAAGGAATAAGTCTAATAATCCCTCTTTTAAGGGGCAACCTTCAAATACTTACTCCGCTCCTTGTGTTTTCTCCAGACAAAATATCTTTAGTTCAGTCCTAATATAACCAACCCTAATATAGCATGATTTTATACCTTTCACCAAACTAATAGCCACCTATACCCTCACTAATTTATCAACTTTTTTTGTAATATGTGGCATCCAAAAACTAAAATATCAGAGTCAAGAATTTAAATTCAGTTGTCCTGATATCTATTTTAGTAAACTTTCTACTAGAACTTGATATGCAAAATTTTCCCATTAGAATGAAAGCTTCTCAAAGGCAAGGTCTGGTGGTATTTTTTGGTTATATATGCATATATATGCATGTATGTATATATGTATGTATGCTAGGCCATCACAAGTTGTCCTGACTTGTGTCTTACCATGTGATTCTGATGCCTGGAGGACAGAGTGAGGTTGATGACTTTGCACAGCTCTGCCTCACTTAAATCCAATTCACTCGCAAGTATCACCCTCTTGATGTCAGTGGTCGTCTTCAAGAAGGAAGGATGAACAACAATAATGACAATGTATGTATATATGTATGTATTTTTTGTATACCCTATCCTTAGCACAATGCCTGGCATATAGTAAATAAGCACTTAAGAAATTCTTTTTGATGAACTATTTATAAGTGTTTTAGTAACTATTTAGCATCAATTCATTTATATTGGTAAAGCTATAGCTTACAGTAATATAAAAATAGAATAGAATACAACGTTTATACATCTAGCCTAGTTTAGCTCTCTGGGGACAAGCAGAATAAAATTCTCCTTAAAAATCATTCTGAATTTAACAAACAGCAAAGAGGAGACAGAGACAGAGACAGAGATAGAAATGGATAGAAACAGAAATAGAGACAGAGACAGAAAGAAACAAAGGCAAGGGAGAGAGACAGAGACAGAAGAGAACATTTTCACATAGAAAGGATAAAGAGGATTATACGTCAAAGCCCAAATCTGTAATATCTAGAACTCAAAATAACTTTGATTGATATTGATATCTTTTGATGAATAATGATTTTGATGGCATTGATTATTGATATCCTCATCTACAATTCCTGACACACCTCCCCTTCTCTTCCCTTTCTTCCTCTCAGAGAGCCATCTCTTAGAAGAGAGAATAAAAAAGATAAATAAAAAATAAATTAGTAGAACTAACATATCAATTAAGTCCTGCATTATATTCAATGTCTCACACCCATAGTATCCCACCTCAGAAAAAAAGTGCATTTTCATCTCTTCTTTGGGCCCAAACTTAGTCAATATAATTTCACAACAATCAGTTTCAATGATTATTTTTTTGTTTTCTTTGACTCTTGCTGTTCCTTCCGTTGTTGTGGTTAACAAATATATCTTTTTCCTAGTTCTGTTTAATTTACTTACTTGGGTTCCTAAATCTTCCCTTCTTCTCTGTATTTATCATATTTATTATTTCTTACAAGTTAATATTCCATTAAATTCACATACTGAAATTTGTTTAATCCTACTTTGATCCATGCATATCAATTTTTACAGTTTATTGCTATTGCCAAGAATACAAGCACAATAATCAAATCTCATCTATATCTATCTATCTAGAGAGAGAGAGATTTGTTCAGTCATTTTTAGTTGTGTCTAACTCTTCATGACCCCATTTGAAGTTTTCTAAGGCAAACTGGGTTAAGTGACTTGCCTAGGGTCACACAGCTAATAAGAGTATGAGGCCAGATTTGAACTCAAATAGATGAGTCTTCTTGACTTTAGGCCCAGACAATCTCTCCACTGCCACTTAGTGTGTGTGTGTGTGTGTGTGTGTGTGTGTACACACACATGTATATATGTACGTGTATGCATATATGTGTATATATTAATAAAGAGTGTACTTGTGTATATGCATGCATATATCCACAATGCCATACCACGCATATATACACATATGTATGTATGTATGTATGATAGCTCTTCAAATATTTATTATATGGCATCCACTCCCTAACTGTAAAGACTTAATAACCAAAAGCTATTTCTTAATTGAGATAGCTTTGAATCTCTTTATCATCTAATTGATTTCTGAACATACTCTAGTTTGTCAAAAGTCTTTCCTAAAATATAGTGCTAAGGACTAAATATTCTAGGTATTCTCTGACCAGAAAGAAGTACAATGAGACTATTCCCTCTCTCATCCTGGACTCTACTATGAATGCAGCCTAAGACTATTATCAATAAACAGGGGGATTTAGAGGATAGAAGAGTTGGAGAAGAAGTCCTTAATGTGAACAGATTTCCACTGAAGACTGGCATGGAGCAGTAGAATCACTTTAAGAGCTGCATCAGGGGATAGGGAAAGTTGGAATCAGAAGCATTTGAAATAATGAGACCCACCTCCACCCCTCAAATTAGAGTAAAGAGAGATGCCTAGGGTGAGATCAGAAAGCCCCAGCCTCAGTTTCCATTCAGTGGCTTGTTGCTTTTTAAAGTCTTCCCTCCCACCTCCCCAACCCTGGCCCCAGCTGCACGGTCTCACTTTGGCAGAAATGTAATGGATTATGGCTAAAAGAGTTATTCCTACACAAATATATTCACAGCCTCAGAGGCTGCTACTCATTTACCTACAGAGGTGAAAATATATGTTTGAGTTAATTTAATCATCTAGTTGAAGGTTACAAAGATGTGATTTGAAGATGATATTGCGGAAATTTTGTCATTTAATTTTTTCCATTCCTTTAAGTGTGAGGGGGAAGAGGTTTGAGAAAGTGCTGAAATCTGTGGGCGAAAAGTGTCTTAGGTGGTTGTTAGAGGAATTATGATGAAAATGTACACTAATTTATAGGTCTGACCCACTTGGAACTGAAAGTTTATTCTCAGTTCTTTGAAAAGTTCTATAGTAAGTATAAGATGAAGAAACAATTATTTAGGGTGTAGCAGAATTCAAAATATTTAAATTTTTATTCAGATAATTGCAAGAAATAAAATATAATATTAATAACATTTTGAGGTTTACAAATGCTTTGTAACAATTCTTAATTGATTTAAATTCTATGAAAATTTGATTTTCTTCAATTTGAGCATTCATGAAGTGTCTACTATAGCATGTGCAAAATCTGGGCAAGGTACTGGGGATACAGAGACAAAAATGAAAAAATATCTGCCCTTCAAGAGCTTAATGTTTATGTAATAATTGTCAATAGTTAGAATATTATTATATAATTCTTCCTCTTTTGTGTCCTGGATAACATATGTGTCCTGGTGGTATATTTTCTTTTTAAAATTTTCTTTATGATTGATATGAGAGAATCATTTCATTGGGAATAGATGTTCCTTATATGATCAACAGTCAAAGTATTTTATGGAGAGAATAGCCCACATCAAAAGTATTTGTTGTAAGGACCCTGAATCTCTTACATAAGTTTACTGAGGAGACTAGGAAAGGATTATATGAAGTTATTTTTAGGAATGCAACTGCCTGTAACTAACACTATGTCACAGATTCATAACTTCTAAAACCTTTGGTCTAAATATGAAAGGCTTTGCCATCTTGTGGTACAGGACAACATGCCAGGATTCCTCAAGGGACAAACACACACACACACACACACACACACACACACACACACACACACACACACACACACACACACACGTTATGGGAATCTAAAGATCTTCCCTGCCCCTAGGCCCTTTGTTAAAGTGGCTACGTG
>CM053589.1:105896710-105924596 GCA_028646515.1 Pseudochirops corinnae | reverse complement strand
AGGGGGGACACACTGGGATGGCTGTTTTGGGGCAGTGGGTGGGGGAAACAGGGGGAGAAAATATGTAACTCAAAATCTTGTGGAAATGAATGATGCAAACTATAATAAAATTAAAAAAAAAATAAAAAAAAAACAAAAAAAAATAAAAATAAAAAAAATAAAAATTGGGAGACCTTAAAGTTTTTCCTTCACCTTTGGGAAGAAGTGTGCTGTAGTGGAAGCCATCCTGGAGTTAGAACACCAGTCTTTGAACCCAGGAATTACAGTTTTCTACCTGTGTAACCTTGGGCAAGTTGCTTCATTCCCTCTTGAGTCTGTTGCCTAAACTGTTAAGTGTCAGGATTGCATAGGATGAGCTTAAAGCCCCTTCTGTCTTCTATGCATGTAATGAGTTCTCAATTTTATTTGAATGAAATTTAAGGTAAAAAACTATATAGACTATCTTTATGAAAAGTTGGGGGCTTATCTTAAAGGGAGGATTCATCACTATAGAATGTGTAGGAGCCATTGCAACTTCTTTCCTTAACAATACTAAATGCCACATTAATGTACTTTATGGCTTTTAAACATTATTGCTAGAATATTTGGAATTCTTCATTGAAGTTCCAGGAACACTGGGGACTTCTGGGCAGTATAAGCACAACCTCCTTTAGTAAAAAATCATGTATCTTTCTTTCTACCAGTAAAAATCCTCCACTGGTTGAATTTTCTTATCATAATCCTATCCCCTGCTTCTCATTCCTCTTCACCTACATATTTCATAAAATATTGAGCACCTTGTTTTTGTTAATGAACACGATGTTTTCTTTTAGAATATACTTTAAAAAAAAGATCAGCCACAAATCTTCATTGGTCAGTCTTTCAAACGGATCTGCTAAGCACAATGCAAGGCACTGGTGGGGATGGGGAGTAATAATAAACATGGTCCATGTCCCCATGGAACTTACTCTCTAGCAGGGCAGATATAATGCATGCTACAGAATAAACATATATGTGTACTCCAGTATAGAATAGGATGTGATTATAGTTTGAGACAAGTATATTGTTATGTCAAGTTAGAAGAAAAGAATTTCTTCTTGCAGATGAACTCCTCAGGGAAACTTTCTGCAGGAGCTAGGATTTGATTTGGGCATTGAAGGATACATAGTATTTCCAAAGGTAGAGATGGGGTTGGGGCAGGCATTTGAGGCACAGGGAATGTTGTGGTCCATGGCATAGATCTGGGAAAATCCTGGATTTGTATAAGAGCTAGGATGGGTTGGACCATAATGTGTGAAGGCAAGTGGTGTGAGATAAGGCCAGAAAGGTAGGGAGATGTCCAGATACAGAGGTTTCTGAATGCCAGGCTAAAAAGCTATGCTTTTATTAAGGGTTTTGAGTAGAACAGTGATTCAGTTCATCAAATATTTGTGTACTTCTAGCCCTTTTCCATCTCTCTTGCCTACTGTTCAACTTCATAGGTGGAAGCTATCCCAATATATGTGTTAATAAATATTTATTAAGGGCCTACTGTGTTCCAGGGACTGATAGATCATGAGATCTTTTAGGGTAGGGACTGTCTTTTGCCTGTCTTTGTAGCCTCAGTGCTTAGCAAAATACCTGGTATATAGTAGGTGCTTAATAAATGCTTTTTGATGGATTGACTGTGTAATGTATTGTTGATACAAAACCAAAAATTAATCAGTCCCTCTCTTTAAGAAGCTTACATTCTATTGGAAAAGCCATTGTATGCAAATGAATATTTGGCATATGCACTGTGGCTCTATTCTTCCAGAGCCAGTCAGGCTACTTTGACTTCAGAATTTCAGAGAAGGTGTGGGAGTGATCTCTTCTCACTGGATCAAGCCCCCATCTTTCCAGTCCCCTCGTTGTAAGGTGCCTGTGACTATCATCTTAATGCCATTTAACCACTTAAAATTGAATGGCTTTTACAAAGGGATTTTTACTTCCAGCATATAGCACTGACAAAACATACACACATTTCCCCTCAAACTTCCAAGTAGTACGCTTCTCTTTATCACCTGGGTCTCTGCGGGAATAGGCTCAAAATTATTATGTAGTATTGTTCCCACTATGTTTACATGCAAATGTTCAATGACTTCTAGGTGATTTTTTCTATTTAGAAGAAGCTATCCAAAGTCACTTCTAAGAGTTGCTCTCCAGGATTGCTCCTTACTCTTAGGGACATCCAGGCTACCCTGGCTGCAAAACTCAACTTAGTTCCAACTTCCATATTCCTTCCATACTCCCAACCAAGCTTGGAGACTCCAACTGCTGTACCTAGAATGGAGAAGAACAAATGAGAAGGCCAAGGATCAAGGCCTGTTTCTCAGGACTTTATGTTATGGTCTCAGAGGTGATGAAGGTTCTGAGACCTTTCCCCTTATAGCATAGTTTCTCACTGGACACCATGGGAGGAAGAATCACTGAGCTCCTCTAGGTGTAGAGGTAGCCTGTGAATAATGACTGAAGATGACTAGGTCCTTTTTGAAGATGCTTACCCTTCTGGCAATGTAACCAATCTCAGAAGGCTCCTAGGAAGCATGTGATTAGGTAACCAGAATCAATTTCCAGATTTCCACAATCCTTCAAAGGCATTTGATGCTTCTCCTGGAAGTAGTTCCTCAGTATTCAACATTTGGAGAAGTTGCATCAGCTCAGCAAACTGATGAAATCTGTACATGTGTAACAGTAACCAGTTTAGCAGATACTTAGCTCTTAGTAACTTAGAGCTAAGTATGGAAGGTCTGAGCTCAGCTCTGGGGTTGAGAGGGTTGGCTGAGACAAGAGGCCAGAGTGTGTGTATATAAGAAGAGTTCTAGAGACAGAGAGACAAAATTGGAAATCTCCCTCCTGGTGGCTCCTGTTGGAGGAAGTAGGATTGTCCCAGCATCTGGGAGCTGGGCTACTGGATTGAAGAACAGAGTTGGAGTTTTCTTGAGAAAGAGAGAGAGAGAGTTTCTCTCCCAGCATCTGGAAGCTGACTGAGAACTGAGTTGGAGTTTTCCTGAGACCAGAATCTGGTGAAGGCTGCCTGGAAGGCCTCCTGGGAGGCTGAGAGGGCTTGCCTGGAAGGCCTCCTGGGAGGCTGAGAGGGCTGGTCCTAGGGCCAGCTGAACTGCTAGAGGACTAAAGAAGTATGACCAGGATAAGCCTTTGTTGGTTCATGGCTTGGCTGATCTTTGAGTTCCCGGCAACAGAAGTGGTGAAGGGTTTGAGATGTGCTGGACCCTGTGAACTTTGGTGTGTGCCAGGGACTGCCCAGAGGACTAGACAAGGACCTAGGAGCTGTCTACCCCTGAATCCAGGTGACTGTTTGGTGAATTCAGGTAGGAGCTGGGACCGTGGAAGGGGATCCAGGGAATCTGAGAGACCACCCTAAGTCAAGATGAAGAAAAGGCCTCTCCTTGGATGTTGAATGAGTTTACTAGACTTGGAGGAATGAAGGGTTTGTGTAATTTTCTAATGATTGTATCTTGTGATTAATGACACTTAGAGACTGATTGCTAGATGAGTGATTGATTAAGTTAAGATTGCCATAAGAGTGCAAGATTGTTTATTGTATTGTGAATTGATTGAATGATTAAGTGAGGAGGGTTTCCCCCTTAGGGAAACCAGGTGATTATTCTTTTATTCCTTGTCCTAAATATTGTGGCTACTGTAGTGAAAACTGTGTGGCCATTCTAATGTTAAGCTGTTGTGAACACAATATTGTGATTTTCTGTGATAAGATGTAATGTTGTGAATATTATATTATGATTTGTTGTGAATGTTTGCCTTGATTTGTAATGGAACAAATGGAGTGTTCACTATACTGTGTAATCTGAAACTTAGAAGCTGTTCATAGTAGCATTCTTTTAGCAATCTGCTTGTGCATGGTGTTACAACATGTATTAGAACTCATTATAAAATAGAAGGCAAAATATGGGTAGGGGGAGCACTAGCCATTGGAAAAAGATCAGGAAAGCTTCCTTTACAATATATTCCTTAAGAAGAATTTTGAAGGAAACAAGGAATTCCAAAAGGCAGAAGGACTATGAGAAGGTATCGCAGCCTTCAGGATAATCACGGCCAAGGTGTAAAAATGGGAGGTAGAAGGTCATATGAAGTACTCAAGCAAGTCCCATGTAAATTATTTTATGAAATGTCAAATTCTCAATGCAAGAGAAAAAAGGAAGCCTGAATTCAAGCCTCTTTCGCTTCTCCTATTGTGGTGTTTTTTGTTGTTGTTTTTTTTACCCCAGCAATAGACCATTGTTTTTCCTCTGCCCTCATATTCCAGGCTCACTTGGTCCTAAGGTTTTGCAGACAGTTAAAGCTAAAGAAAGAGGCCTCATTACAATCATCCCTTTTCTTAAAAACAGCTGTGAAAAGCAATGGTGCAGCTGACATTTATTCTTATGTATTGTTCCTGGAATAAACCTAATTGCTGATAAATTTGGCCCAATGAGCAAGTATTTCCAAGCCTTTTTTTTCTTTTATATGTTGAATTCTTAGGTGTTACTCTCTCTCCATGACAATGATTTAAACAAGACACTTTGAATTCTGTTTCTCCCCTCTAAGACAGGGAGAGAGAAGCTCTTAAGTCCTGTCTCTGAATAGATAAGAGATGCTACATCATTTTGGAAGTCCAAATATTACTTACTCTCTTTTAAAATCAGAGACACTTGTTAATGGTAAAAAAAGAAAAAATGAACCCATAAAGTGCTGTGGAATGTTGCATATACTGTCAGGACTCGTGTTTACTTTTTTTTCTTTGTATTCTTTTGTTATAATGCACAGCTTTCTTGGTAGGCCAAGGGAGGGAAATGAAAGATCTGTGAGAAACAAAAGATCAATAAAATTTACAAAGAAAAAAATAAAATAAGACCTATTAATTTAAAAAATTATACTTCCATTATTATGCAATATTACTTTCTCAATTCCCATTAATACCAGTGATTTCTTTCTTAGATAATCTGCTGTTTTTCCTGTATAAATCCTGTTTGTACACAGTTGTTTGCATGTTCTCTTCTCCATGAGAGTGTAGGCTCTTTCAGAGCATGACATATTTAGACTTTTTTTTAATCCCCAGAGTTTAACACACACTAGTGCTTAGTAAACACTTGTTGACTTGACTTGCTATTCCATCTTCCCCTTTACCGATCATTGCTTTTGAATAAAGCATTTACTCATCCTGACTCATATCCCAGTCATGGGTCTCATCCTGCTGGGGAAACCTCAGGGAAAGCTAAGAGGTCAAAATTGTTCCATGGATAAGAACTTCTAGTTCATCTTAACCGTTGCCTCAATTTTGGATATTTATGTATAGACATTTCAGATTTTGTTTCCTGTGGACTTGTGGGTTTCTCAGTTGCTCTTTCTTGTGTGATCATATAGTCATTTTCTAAGGTCCTCAGTCTGGGGGACATACATAAGCAATTTCCTTCTTTTTCCATCCTTTTCAGTTTGTACTGGGAGTCAGGGGGACTCCTTCTTGAGTCTCTCCATTTACTTAAGGATATTACAGGGAAAAGGGACACTTCCTGTGGAGCTGGATATGTACCTTACCTCACAAATGAGCAACATACTCCTTGTTGGAATGACACCCCTGGGCCTGGAGTGGAGACCAGTGCTGAAGATGTTGGTGACCAAGCATCAGCAAGGACAGTTTCTTTTTTTAAAAAATTTATTTATTTATTTTTAGTTTACAGCTTTCAGTTCCACAAGCTTTTAAGTTCAAAATTTTCTCCCTCTCCTTCTCCCACTCCCCCCCACCATGGTGGCATGCAGTCCAAAATAGGTTCTACAAATACTTTCACATTAAACATTAGTCAAGTTGTAAAGAAGGATTATAACCAATGGAATGAACAACAAGAAAGAAGGAACAAAACAAAACAAAAAAGAACAAGAGCAAGTAGTTTGTTTCAACCTGCATTCAGACTCTGTAATTCTTTCTCTGGATGTGGATAGCCCTTTCCATTATGAGTCTTTTGGAGTTGTCTTATAGCTTTGCATTGCTGAGAAGAGCCCAGTCTATCAAAGTTAGTCATCACAGATACAATGTGTCTGTAATTGTGCACAATGTTTTCCTGGTTCTGCTCCTCTCACTCAGCATCAGTTGTATAAGTCTCTCCAGGTTATTACGAAGTCCATCTGCTCCTCATTTCTTATAGCACAATAGTATTCCATTATAGTTATATACACAGCTTATTTAGCCATTTACCAATTGATGGCCATCCCCTTGATTTCCAATTCTTTGCCACCACAAAAAGAGCTGCTATAAATATTTTTTACATAGGAGTCCTTTTCCTACTTCTTTGATCTCTTTGGGATACAGACCTAGAAGTGGTATTGCTGGGTCAAAGGGTATGCACTTTTTTATAGCCCTTTGGGCATAGTTCCAGATTGCTATCCGCCAACAATGCTTTAGTGTTCCAATTTTTCCACATGCTCTCCAGCATTTATCATTGTTCTGTTTTGTCATCTTAACCTATCTGACCAGTGAGATGTGGTACCTCAGAGTTGTTTTGATTTGTATTTCTCTAATCAGTAGTGATTTAGAACAATTTTTTTTCATATGCTTATAGATATCTTTAATTTCTTCCTCTGAAAACTGCCTGTTCATATTCTTTGATCATTTATCAGTTGGGGAATGACTTGTATTCTTATAGATTTGACTTGGTTCTCTGTATATTTTAGAAATGAGGCCTTTATCAGAGACACTGGTTGTAAAAATTCTTTTCCAATTTTCTGCTTCACTCTTAATCTTGCTTACATTGGCTTTGTTTGTACAAAATCTTTTCAGTTTAATGTAATCAAAATGATCCATTTTGCATTTTTGTAATGCTCCCTTTCTCTTATTTGGTCATAAATTCTTCCCTTCTTCATAAATCTGACCAGTAAATTATTCCAGCAAGGACAGTTTCTTGAGAGGAAGGGTCACTTCCTCTCTTGTCTGTGAAGCTGCTTGACTTCTCTTGAGATTCTCACTGCTTTTTCTCCTTTGAACTACCAGCAAGGAATAGACAGGAATTTTTAATGCTGTGGATATTTTCACTTACCTTGGCAGTATACTTTCAAGGGATGTCCACATAGATGATGAGGTTGATGCATGCATTGCCAGAGCTAGCTCAGAAAATGGAACTGCTTCCATTTGAATTATCTTAGAAAGATTCTGAAGATCACCTGTCAAGATAACTTACCAAACACTGAGTTCCTCTCTCTAACTGAACTGCCAAGGCATTCAAACTCTACTGCAGAGAGGGCAACTCTGATGGACTGGCTATGTAGCCTGAATGCCAACCATATGTTGAACTAAAAGACTATTTTAAGAAAAATGTGCACAAAGCAAGTGCTCACGTGGAGATCAGAAAGAGATAAAAGACACTCAAAATCTCTCTGAAGAACGTTGGTATTGATTGTGAGACATGGGAGACATTGGCCTAGGATCATTCAATGTGGCATGCCCACATCAAAGAAGGTGCTGTGTTCTATGAGCAAAGCAGAATCACAGTAGCTCAAAGGAAAGGTGAGATGTGCAAATCTAGAGACATCACCATCCCAAATGTTCGAACAATCTATTTGTGTGTGACTTGTGATAGAGCCTTCTGGGCTCTTAATGGGCTGATTAGCCACAGTTGACACAACATTGTAATGTCATTGGTCCTCTTTGAGTCTGAAGGACAAACAACAATAGCCAGTGAGGGGAGTGAGAAAGATTTCTCTTCCTCTACATCCCCAGTGGCAATGGCAGCCTGTACCTCCAGCACATAACCTCAGAGGACAAGCTTGACTGGGCAAGCTTAGGACAGGGCTTCAAATCCCCAGCTGCCTTCTGCCTTTCTGTTCCTTCCCTGAGCACAGGCTAATGGAAAGAGATACTGACTGAGAAGTGGAGGAAGGGAAATCTCTAGCCTTGGAGACTTCTTTATGAGTTGGACGGTCTGAGTCTGGTGACAGTTCTTCAGGAGGAGGTAATTTCTATAAGTGTACCCTTCTCAGAGGAGAGGAGGGCTGCCCTCAGAGGTTTCTAAAGTTGGAGGGAGGGAAGAAGGAAGAAAGGAAGGGAGGACCATTTATTGAGTACCTAATGTGTACCGGGCGCTTTTCTAAGCATTTTTTCTCATTTGATCCTCACAACAACCCTGGAAGGTAGGGGCTATTATTGTCCTCATTTTCTAGTTCGGGAAACTAAGGCAAACAGGTTAAGTGACTTGGCCATACATACTCTCACAGCTGTGAGTTGTGGCATAGTGCTCTCTCCACTGCACCACCTAGCTAAAGAAATTTGGCATTTCCTTCCCTCCTTCCTTCCTTCCTCCCTTCCTTCCTCCCTCCCTCCCTGCCTTCCTTCCTTCCTTCCTTCCTCCCTTCCTTCCTTCCTTCTTTCTTTCCTTCCTTCCATCTATCCATCAGCAAAGAACTGCCTCAGTACCCTCAGAGCAAGGTGTCACAAAATGCTGTTATTTCCTTTTTTCTCCTTCCTTCAATCCTTACCTAACAACACCTGTGGATTGAATGATCAACAACACCTTGAATATATATTGAAGGACAGACAGCTACTTCTTCCTCAAAGTATCTAACACCCTCCTATTCAGAAAATGCCTCCGTGTGTATGTATGTGTGGTTCCAAGTATACAGTTGTCCTCACTTTCTTCTTGTGACACTTCTCCACTCCAGTCTTACGACACAGATCAAGTTTCCCTCTGACTCTTTGAAAGATCCCGTTTCCCCCTCTCCACAGGTGAAGCCAGTTATTCTTCTCATTTTTAGGAGGACTTTATTGTCTCTGATGACCTGGCATAAGCCCCTTCTCCTTTAGGAGGGAAACCAGCCTCTTCTTGGAACATGGATGGATAGCAGCAATCTTGGTAACACCTGGCCAAGGCAGAAATAGAAATCCAACACAGGACGTAAATCACTTCAAAATCTCTCCTGTTCCCCATTCTTACTGCTAGTAAGGTCCTCAGTTCTTCTCTTTCCAATTGCTGGTGTTTATCACTTGCCTCATTAGCACTTCATTAACACCTTTGGGCCTCTTTGTCTCAAATTATACTTTTGTCCTCTTCCCTACTTCTTTCTACCCTTTTATCACCTCTTAACAACTTGAGAACCACCAGTTTCCCTTCCCTTTATTTTTCAAAGACATTGGCAACCACACCCAACTTCCTTTCCCTTCCTTATAAAGCTCTTACCTTTTCTTAGCAGTTCATTTCACTAATCCATTCTTATTTTCTGCTCCCTACTTTTTCTTCTAACCTTTTACTTTAATTTTCCTCAATTGGTTTTCTCCTTTCGTTGTAAGCATCCTTGTGACTGAGCTGCCTTCGCCTTCAGCTTGAGTCATTATCCTTCAGCTTTTCCACAAGTTCTCCCAAATTTCTTTTACCCAGATTCAATCTCTGGCCATCTTCAAAAACTCAAAACTCTCTGAATCATCTTCTCAATTTCCTCCTCCTTACTCAAGTCTTTCTCCTCCAGCTCTTTCTGCTAAACAGTATTCTCCTTCAGAAGCCATTAAGTGGAAAGTTTCATAGTGCTTAGCAATTTTTAAGTATGGCCTTTCAGAGTCTTATTACCTACTTGGACACAAGACTGAATGAAGTCTCTAGGAGAACAAACTAATAGGCCAAGAGAAAGAAAAAAAAAAAGCTTTTTATTTGCAGTTACAGCTGCCAGAATTCAAGTTACATGGAGTCTGGTTCAAAACTCAGCTTAGCACTGAGGAGCTTGTTTTAAAGTCCTTCAAAAAGTATTTACAGGACTGCTGCAATGGAACACTTCTACAAATTGGCCAGAATGAGACACCCTCATAAATGATCTCAGGGGCAGAGACCTATAAGGCAAAGTCTATTTCTAGAATCCCATAAATATAATAGGAAGATCCATCTATAGATTCTAATTTCACTATAGAGGTGTACTTTCCAAACCTTTTTTGTGGTCAAAGGTCATAATGGACTAGGCCCTGATGAAAGTGTCATGGTAACAGAACAAATTGTGGTTTTCTCCTGGAGTTAACAATGCATCTGTTAGAAAAAAAAAAAGTTTTTTTTTTTAAAACCTTGAAATCCTGATTCTCTATTGCCCTGCAATTTTTATATCACTGCTTCTGAAAGAACTTGGAAGGATATAGTCTAAAAACATACTTTTTACTCATACTAAACAGAAGTGATTTTTTAAAAAAAAATCAGATAGAAAATTTACTACATTATAGTTGGAATATGCCACTCTCCTCACCCACTTTTTTTTTTTTAATCCTAGAAGCTCTGTGAGAGCCTGTTCAGATTCTTCACATGGAGGAGAAGGAAAGTCTATTTTAAGTTGACATGTAAATTGAACTCCTGAAGTAGTTTGGAGATTTGGCCCATGCCTATTGTCATGTATACTATAGCTATGTATTTTTGGGGGGGGGGGGTAAGGGTGGGGAGACAATGGTTTTGGACTCATGATTTCATAAATATTAAAACTGCTGCATCTTTCACGTACTACCTAGATGACCTTAGGTACATCATCTAAACTCTTTTTATCTCAACACTTCACCTGTAAAATGAAGGGACTATACTAGATGGTCTTTCAAGGCCCTTCTGGCTCCCGATCTGTGATGTTCCTAACTCAAAGGCCAGCTCTCTATCCACTTCACTACACTTTCTTTCCTAGCTGACAGAGGTGAGAGAGGCCTCCAAATCAACAAAATTCATTTCAGCCAGTCAATTGTGCTCAACTGTCAGAGTTAAGTTTCCATAATATAGTACACAGCACTTGGCAACAACTAATTCCATTCATTGAAATATACAAACTTGTCTCCTTCAGACTCTCACTTAAATTGGGATGGTCATATAGTAAAAAAAAAAAAAAAGTATCCCTTACTAAAATCACTGTTTAAATAATCTTTTAATGCAACTGGATTTTCTTTGATTCTAATATAGGTTTGCTACAGGCTCACTATTGGCTCATTCTCCTAAAGGCTCAATGGGGAAAAAAAAAAACCAAACAGTTGGGTAGAACCATCTGGCATCAGTTTCATTTGGGGGTTACTCTCCACATACTTCAAAAGAGAAGTAGAGATTAAAAAAACACTTTTTATTCCACTGTATTCTTTGCCAAGAGAAACCTCAAGCACAACTGAAAGCTTTGTAATTCTTAGATATCAGATATTCTGACTTGTGCCTCTATCAGAATGCAAACTAATAGGAAATCATTAGGATATTTCCAGAGAGATTGCCTAATTGAGATTTGAGGCAAAAATGGGTTACTCTCATTTTACTGTGATAAAAATCAAGCCCATTCTTTCCAGGAGAGTTGCATTATGTTAAGGCCTTCTTGCAATCCTAGCCTTTTTTGTTCAAACTCTTTGCACAATCAAGTAATACCTGTGAGTCCCTGATTCTCCCTCTTGATACAGTTGACCTATGCATACATTTGCATGTCCAGGGCTGCCCATGTGGGGAACACAGAGAAGACAAGTCAGGGGGAATAGTCTTATCTTGTGGCATGAGACACACTTGAATATTTCTTTTCTTCCCAAATTTTTGCACATTTCTTGACTACCCAAGTTGTTTTTTTTTTGCTTTTTGGAGGGGCAGTTGGGATTAAGTGACTTGCTCAAGGTCACAGTAGTGTGTCAGAGTTAAGTTTCAGAGTTTTTCAGAGTTACTAGTTTTGTGTTGTGTCCGAGGCCGGATTTGAACTCAGGTCCTCCTGACTCCATGGCCTATACTCTATTCACTGCACCACCTAGCTTCCCCAACTACCCAGATTTCTGATACATTGTTTACTGCACCTTAAGAATCTACCTTATCCTTCCAGTTTCATCAGACTTCCTGACCTTGAACTTATCCATTCTGACCTGTAACTCTTCCCTGATTTGTCATATGTTGTCTGAGTACTTACTCCTTGTGTTGTCAGTTTTATCACCTGACTCTTTGTTACATAGTGATAAAAGGTAAAACATTGGTTTTCCAAATTTCATTTCTTCATTCTTTTATTAGGAAAAAATATGTAGAAATGGGCTTCTCTTAATTCTAAAACTCTGAATTCATTTATTTTCTATTGGCTAAATATTTAAATGGAACAGTGATGTCATGAAGGTATTCCTTCCAGTGATCCAGATCATTAATTTATGCCTGGGAAGTTACTGAGGTGGTAGTCCATGTCTGAGAGACAGCTAAATAGCTCAGTGGATAGATAGAGAATTGGGCCTCAAGTCAGGAGGATTAATATTCCCTAGTTCATATCTGGCCCTAGAGACTTACTAGCTATGTGGCCCTGGGCAAGTCACTTAACCTCTGTTTGCCTTAATCCACAGGAGAAGGAAATGGCAAACTACTCTAGTATCTTTGCCAAGAAAACCATATGATCAGTGGAGTAGATTAGATATATAAAACACCGTAGTCAATGACCATAATAACCTAGTGTTTGATAAACTCAAGGACCTCAGCTTTTGAGATAAGAACTTACTATTTGACAAAACATGCTGGGAAAACTGGAAAACAATAGGTCACACACTAAGTATACACCAACAAGATAAGGTAAAAATAAGGTAAAAAAGTTATAAGTAAGGTAAAAGATAAGTAAGATAAGGTAAAAAATGAATGCATGATTTAGACATAAGAGGGTGACACCAAAAGCAAATTAGAAGAGCAAGGAGTAGTCTGCCTGTCAGATTTATGGGGAGGTGAAGAGCTCATGATAAAACAAGAGATAAGAGAGCATTATGAAAAATGTAAAACAGGTAGTTTTGATTATATTAAGTTAAAAAGCTTTTGTGCAAACCAAATAAGCACCCAAGATTAGATGGAAAGCAGAGAACTGGGAAATAATATTTACAGCAAGTGTCTCTGATAAAGGCTTCATTCTCAAAAATATAGAGAACTGAATCCAGTTTATAAGAATACAACCATTCCCCAGTTGATAAATGGTCAAAATATATGAATAGGTAGTTTTCAGATGAAGAAATCAAAGCTGGCTATAGACATATGAAGAAGTGCTCTAAATCACTTTTGATTAGAGAAATGCAAATTAAAACAACTCTGACTTACCACCCCACACCTATCAGATTGGTTAATATGACAAAAAAGGAAAATGATAAATATTGGAAAGAATGTGGGAAAATTGGAGCACTACTGCACTGTTGGTAGAGTGGTGCACTGATCCAACCATTCTGGAGAATGTTTAGAACTATGCCCAAAGGGCATCCAAACAGTACATGCAGCAATACTGCTGCTAAGTCTGTATCTTAAAGAGATCATAACAAAGGGAAAAGGGCCTACAGGTACAAAAATATTTATAGCAGCCCTTTTCATGGTGGCAAAATGTTGGAAATTGAGGGGATCCCCTCAATTGGGGAATGGCTGAGCAAGCTGTGGCTTTATGAATGTAATGGAATACTGTTGTGAAATAAGAAATGATGAGCAGTCAGATTTCAGAAAAACTTGGAAAGACTTATATCAACTGATGCAAAGTGAAATGAGCAGAACCAGGAAAACATTGTACATAGTATGGCAACATTGTGTGATGATCCACTATAAATGACTCAGTTCTTCTCTGCAACACAATAATCCAAGACAGATACAAGACTCACAAAAGAAAATGCTATCCACATCCAAATGAAGAACTGATGGACTATGAATGCAGATTGAAGCATACTTTTTTCACTTTATTCTTTTTCTTGTTTTTTATTCTCTTTCTTCTTTCACAACCCTAATATAGAAATAAGTTTTGCATAATAGCACATGTACAACCTATATGAAATTGCCTACCATTTTAAGAAGAGAGGAGGGGAGGTAGGGAGAAAAATTTGGAACTTAAAGTCTTGTAAAAATGAATGTTAAAAATTGTCTTGACATGTAATTGGGAAAAATAAAAATACTTTGCAAAAAAAGGAAATAAAATCCAGTGGACACTATAGTCCAAGGGGTCATGAAGAGTCAGACACAACTGAACAACAAGAACATCCCATATTACTCTTGTACATACCCTCTCATTATTTTGCAAATGGCATCTTCCCAGTTTGTTGGGGCTCTTGTTTTTTCTTGCCACAGTGGAGGACCCTGGCCATCCATTGATTTTTAATTGCCTTTTGACACATGACCAGTCCATCTTCTTTTTCACTAATGTATTTTTCGTGGCATACTTTCTTCATCTTCCCATCCTCCTCTTCTTCCATGGTTTGCATTAGGTAGAAATATGAATGAAGAGGAAGATTAGAAAAGCATTTGGACAAGACCAAGTGGAAAAAATCTTGAGTCTTATCATTGTTAAAGTAAGATGACTGAGAGAATATCAATAACTAGCAAATAATTTTTTCCCTATATATAACTTTTTACGAATATAATCTAAACATGTGTCTGAGTCATCCTTGATGGGAGTATTAGGGAATAGGAGGGATTTTACAAGTTGTTTTCCAGTATAGAACACATCTTTACCATTGCATAATTGACTGAAAGTAGAGAAAACAGGCCCCCCCCCCCCCCGCTTATTATTTGGATAGTATTTAAAAATTTAAAAAAAGATTCAGTTGAGCAAAATGTCACCTTAAGATTTTCTCCCAAAAATGTGCTTCCAATTCACCTGTCAAAATTATATAAAATTCTTTGAAAGATATAAAGGAAATAACCTTGTTTGTCAAACTTCTGATCATTAACATCAAAGGAGGAATAACCTAGGGAGATAAATACTTGTCAAAGATGTTTGCTGCTGTCAGAGAGAAGATCAAGCACAAACTCTTTTTCAGGAATTCTTAACCTTGGGTCTGTGAATTTAAAAAAAATATTTTGACAGCTGTATTTTAATATAACTAGTTTCTTTGTAATCTAATATATTTTATTTTATGCATTTAAGAACATTATCCTAAAAAGGAGTCTTAGGCTTCAACAGACTGACAAGAAGGTCCTTGACACACACACACACATACACACACACACACACACACACACAGGTTAAGAATCCTTATTATAAATGGAGAAATCCTTCTGATGTTCCTGTTAGTGAATGGCATTGTGCTAACTGCATCAAAGATCTTTTCATTGCAGAACCTTCAAAATGAGAGGTTATTGAGGTCCAGGAACCTTGAGATTTGCTTTTATCTCAGTTATAACTTATTTTCTTTTATGTTGCATTTTGTAGTATATACAACACTTTCCTTACAAAAAGCCTGTGCAGTAGTTGTGGTCAGTGTGTGAAATACTGATTCTTTTAGGGTGAGAGATATTCCTTGAGTTGAATCTTACGTGAGGTTGTAAAGTATCCATGTTTCACCATGAAGGATTTCATCCCATTGGGCAATATGTGAAGCAAAAGTTTTCTGCATAGTGTTAGTGCAGTAGAAATTTCAGTGAAATAATCTTTTTCCATTTGATAACTTTGAACTGAATAAATTAGAAGCTAGACTTCTCATGTCTAAGGCTGTCCTATGGAAATGGTGATGGCTGTTCCATCCTTCAGTCATGTATGACACTTCGTGACTCTATGAAACATAGCATGTCAGTATTGTCTGAGGGATTTTCTTGGCAAAGATACTGGAATGGTTTGCCATTTTCTTCTCCAATGGATTAAGGCAAACAGAGGTTAAGTGACTTGCCTAGGATCACATAGCTAGTAAGCGTCTGAGATCCTATTTGAACTCAGCCATACCTGACTCCAAATTCAGTGCTCTATTCACTCAGCCACCTAGCATCACACTGTTTAAGTAATTTCTACTAGATTAATTACAAATGAAGACAACTATATCTCAACCACCAAGTTTCACTTTATTTTTTGTAGATGGAAAAGGGTATTTTAAGAAAGTTTCCTATTTTAATTAAGGTGAAATTTAATCATTTCAGAACCAGTGACCATAACTTTTTGTATTAAAATGATTTGAAATTCTTTCCCCCTGGTCTAAATATTCTATATGCCACAAGGATTCTAGCTCATGCAGTGTATAGGAGGAAATTAATTTAGATCTATAAAATAGTGTTTGTAGATGAATAAAAATTTTCTTGATGATTTTGCTTTTAATATTTTTATTGCTCCATGGAGTCATTGATTGCTATTTAGTCCATTCACATTTTCAGTGAGTTTCTTGCTTGGGGAAAATTTAGTACCTCTCATGCCAAGCTGTTAATCTCTTTTCCCATTCTTCCATATCTGTCATTTCTTTTCCAATTTTTCTTCAAATGCTGTCATTCCATTTATGAAAAAAATTAAAATATTAATTTAAAACCCTTGCTTCATCTCTTCCAGGAATTCTACTTGAGTTTATACCTACGCTGTGTTTTTCTTGAGGCAATGCTTATGGATGTTCTGGGATCATTCTCTTCTATATTTAAGTCTTGGTGTTGCTGCCTCCATAATCACTCATTATAGTGGGGTTCTCTTTTTGTTTGTCCATTCTTTTATCCTACTTCCTAATTTTGGACTTGATGTTAAGTCTGGGCTCTCCAGCACTTCTACAGGAAAGATCAGGGCTGGTCCCATTACTGCTTTCTTGGGGTATTGAGTATTGTGTTATCCTGAAATCTCAGGGACAGTCTGGGTACCTGCAAGCTTTCAGTATTCTCCAAGTGATCCAGAGCAAAGTCAGATTGCTGTTCTCCTGGTTAGACTTCTACAAGTTTCTGACTGAGCTGGGACTGAACAAGATTAGACTGCTACTGGACTGCAGCCTGTAGAACTGTTGGTTCTTCTTTGGTCTGGCATTCCCACCCTGGTCGTTCCAACTATATAGACTAGGCTGAATGCTTTAAGTGAGACCCTATTCTGTGCCTGAGGCCTGAGCTTCACCACTGCAAGTTGAGTTTTGGAGAAGCTGAAGATAGGCATTCACAGCTGCTGAAGTTATGCATTGATCCAACTGTTCTAGGAAAACAGTATGGAAAAGAGTAAGAAAATCTTCTACATCATATCCTTTCATCCAGAGATCCTACTACTGGAGTTTTTAATCTCATGGAGGTTAATGATAACTAAGAAAAACACACATGTATAAAATATTCATAGCAACACAGTTTCTGATAGCAAAAAGCTGGAAACAAAATATGTGTCTAACACTTAGGAAATGACTAAACAATCTACATGTGGTATATTTCTGTAATGTACTATTATACAATAAAGGAGGATGATTGTGAAGAATTCAGAGATATGTGAGAAGGCCTATATGAAGGAAGGACAGGTATGGGAACCAGAATCAAAAGAACATTAAACACAATAATAACAGTGTTGATAAAGCAACACTAAAAGCAATAAAACTTGGATCAAATACAATGGGCAATATAATGTGTTTGTCCTATATTATCAAAGTTAAAGCAAACGTAACGCCTATACTTTAATAATCAACAAATTTTATCAGTGGAAAGTAATGACTGGGAATAATTTAGCATTTTATTATAACGCTTTTAAGGTTTGCGAAGCATTTTACATATATTATCTCATTCAAACCTTACAACAAATCCATGGCATAGAAATTATTATTATTCTCCTTTTACAGATGAGGAAACTGAGGCTTAATGAGGTTAAATGACTTGCCAGGGGCACACTGCCATGGATGGGGCAGGATTGGTGTCAGTCCTTCCTGACTTAAAGTTCATGACTATCCAGCATGCCCCCTTGCTGCCTCAGTTATGTTATTAGGTGGTATTACAGTTATCCCTTTCACATCATGGGTGTTAGGGATGGCATGGTGCCCCCACTATCTGGAAAATCCAAGTAAAATCTTTTGGCCCTGCTGTTGTACCAGAGAAGATTGAATTTTTCTTTTTCTTTTATGGGGTGTCATAACAGTACCTTATTGTAAAACTTGGCTTAAGTATTTGGTCATAGGCTCTGTGTCATCTGTTGGCTGTTACATGTCGTCTACGGCTTCTCCAGAATTCCTTAAATATTCTCATTTATTTTCTTATTCTGACCCATGATATATTGAAACTTTGATAGGGAAAGTCTCAGTGTGGAAGGGGTAATTGTACAGCTCAGCTGTTTCTGATGAATGTGCTTAGAATATGAGCAGAAAGGGTTGGCTGGGCAGTTGTTGCAAGCTCTTGTATGCAGCAGATTCTGCTTGGACTGGTAGCTTGTTTTCGCCTGGCAGCTTCCTTGATGCTTTAGGCGCTGGAATCAATCAGTCAGTCAGCAATTACTAAGTAACTGCTATGTGGCAGGCACTGTGATGAGCACTGGGGGTACAAATCAATAATGAAACAATCTCTGCCCTCGAATATCCCACATTTTATCAGGGGGAGACAACATGCACATGTAGGAATATACAGAAGAGAGAGAGAGACAAAATCAATACAGGGTAAGGATGTGGAGGGAGTAGCAGGAGAATCCTCAAGGAGAATGTGCTTCTTCACTTTAACCTCAAAGGAAGATTTTGAGAGGTGGATATATGAAGAAAGGACATGCCGGCCTGTGGGAACATCCTGTGCTGGGGTGTAAAGATAGGTGGGTGTTGGGGTGGAGGGCTCTTTGTGAAGAATAGTGAGGAGGTCATATTAATGATTAAAGAACTGGAAAGGACTTAGAGGCCATCTAGTCCAGTCCCCTCATTTTACAGATGAGGAAACTGAGGCTCAGAAAGTTTATGTGACCTGCTAGGGACACACAGTCAGTATGTATCAGAGCTTTTATTTGAACTTCAGTCTTTCTGGCGCTAGGTCTAGTTCTTTGCCCATTACACCATACTGCCTCTGACATGCCAGAAAAGAATCTTTATAGACCAAGACAAAATATCAATTAAAAAGGAAAGACAAAAATTTTTAACTTTTGTGATCCTGAAAACCAGGAGAAATAGAATACTCTCAAAAGAAATAGAAGAATTAGAAGGAACAAAGATTTTTTTTTTCCTTTTTCTTTGGTGGGAGAAGAAGGGAGAGGAGAAAAAAATGTGGATTTGGTTTTAGCCATTTTAAGTTAAAGATTTCAATTTGTTATCCAGGTGGAGACTTCAGCAGGCAGATCGTAGGATCATGGATTCATAGATGTGGAGATGGAAAGGTTCTTAGAGGCCTTCTAGTCTAATCCTCTCATTTTACCCAGGAAGAACATAGGCCAAAGGAGGTTAAATGACTTGCTCAACATCACACAGGTCCTTATAATCAGAAATGGGATTTGAACACAGGTCCTCTGACTCCTGACCCAGAGCTCTTTCCAGTTGGAAAGATGCAACCAGAATATGATAAGATGTTGAGGCTGGAGATATTTATTTGGGGAATGATATGCTACAGAGAAGAGAATCGAGTAAGGGAAGACTCAAGACCCTTAGGAAACAGAGGGACAAAGAGAACAGGCGAAGGGTGAGGAACCATCAGAGAAGACTGAGAATATGTGATTAGAGAGCTAGGGTCATAATGAGGAGACAGTTGCGTTATTGAAACCAGGAGAGGATTGTAATCTGGAACAAGTATCAACGTTGTTAAATGTTTAAAAAAGGTTAATGAGTAGGAGGGCTGAGAAAAAGGCCATTGTATTTATCAATAAAAGAGGTCACTGTTGCCCTTGGAGCAAGCAGTGATGGCAGCCAGATCACAAGTGATTGAATCCTGAATGAGGAAGGAGAGGCAGGCAATGTAGATTCCTCTTACTAGAAATTTGACCCTGAAAAGGAGGAGAAATAGAGAAGAAGAATAGCTTGAGGGGTTGGCAAGATCAAGGGAAGGCATTTTTAGAACAGGGGAGACATGAGCATATTTGTGGACAAAAGTGAAAGGAGTGATTGAAGATACAAGAGAGAGTGGAAATGATTGATGGAGCCAGGTCTCCAAGGAGACAGAAGTGGGGATGGGATCATGTGCATAGGTGGAAGGGTTAACCTCAGCAAGCAAGAGACCCAACAAGCTCCAGTATTTTGTTGTTTTTTGCTTTGCTGATTCCTTAGTGTCTATAAATTGTACCTATGCTGATAGTTTTCTCATTTGTTATACAATTTAATCCTCATCATACATAAATACAAACCCTCATATGTTGACATATATACTAAACAAAAAAGGTTCTGGATATGAATTGCCAACAACTTGGTTTTCTTGTATACCTACTAAAACCCACATTCTATGGGATGAGGTGAACTTTTCCTGGGCCCCAGATCAATAATCTACTCTTTCTCTCACAAGAAGTGTATTCTGAAACAAGTTGAGCTTTCCCCAGACTTCCTCCATCCAAAAGGGCCCAACCAAGACATCTTGGCTGTCTTGGACACCAGAAGAAAGTCTGTTCTTGAGACAGTGGAATGTGGTCAATTCCAAACTCTCCTACAATTAGTCATATCCCTTCCCCTAGAGGTGTGAGAATCATCTAAGAAAAGATGTTAAGAGAAATTAAGCTTGTGCTCACCCTGAGTGCTCAGAATCATCAGCTGTTCCCATAAGCAGTGCAACTTTTAAGTAGGGTTTAGGAGAAATGCACTGGGTGCTCTTCTTGGACACCTTCCCAGAGTGGTCTCTTACCCAACATCTCACATGGCTTTTGGTCTCTTCTCTTGTTTTTGTAACTGCAGTGTCACTAGGAATCTCACACCTATTTCTTATATGTGGGAAAAGCTTCCATTGTTTGTCTTACTTATTAATGTTGTCTGAAGGAAATCTCTTGGAATTAGAATGACCAGCGTGTAGCTCTAGTGAAAACAGTCTTACCTGCTCTCCTTTCTTTTTAAAGTTTTGAGTTCCAGATTCCCACCCTTCTCCCTTCTTCCCCTTCCCCCTCACTGAGATAATGAGCAATCAGATATGGATTACACATGTGCAATTATGTAAAATATTTCCATATTAGTCATTTTGTACAAGAAGACTCGAACAAAAGAAAAAAGAAAGTGAAAAATAGCATGCTTTGGTCTGTATTCAAACAATATCAGTTCTTTTTCTGAAGGCAGGTGGTATTGTTCATCGTTAGTCCCTTGGGATTGTTTCATATCATTGTATTGCTGAGAATAGCGAAGGCATTCGCAATTCTTTGTTGAACAATATTGCTGTTATTGTGTATTACGTTCTCCTGGTTCTGTTCACCTCAGTCAGCATCAGTTCATGTAAGTCTTTCCAGGTTTTTCTGAAATGTACCTGTTCGTCATTTCTTATAACACAATAATTACATTACAATCATATACCACAGCTTCTTTAGCCATTCCCCGATTGATGGGTATCCATTTTATTTCCAATACTTAGCCACCACAGAAAAACCTGCTCTCCTTTCTTCTCTGACTCCACTATATTGTTTTTCATTGTGGTCATAGAAAAAACTACCTTAGATTAGCGTATACTACTTCTCCCTTCCACCTCACTCTCCTGCTCTGTAAACTTCATTCATCTATGATGAGACAACCCCTGGGATAAGGGACAGTCCCTAGTTTGCTGTCTAGCTGAGGGAAGCACGTCTGAAATTTATTGGGAAAAAGAGGGGAAAAAAAAAACCCATTCTGACTTTCATGGATTCTTTAGGAATACTTTCTAAAGGATTCAGGAATGGTCCGGGGTAAATTAGATATGATGCCTTGTAAGGATTAAGATGAGAAGAGAAGCAACATGCTTATTTCAGCTGATATGTAAATGAAATCAGAAGTTAGATCAGACCTGCACAACTTGGCAGTAGGTAGCAGCCAAAATTAAAATAGGCTAAACTTCTTCGGACTGCAGATAGGTTTTTAGCAGTTCACTTTCCAAGTAAAGGTATAATCAATGATTAAACTGTTTTACAAATAAATCACATCTAAAAAGGAAAATTGTCAATATCAATTAATTACACATATTAAGATTGTTGTTTATCATGAAATCACATTAACATTAAAAATTACTTTGCTAAACAGTACAAGTTTTAATACATTTTTGAGGTTTTCTTACTCCTTACTTTTAGTTAATGAGATGGTGTTACACTTCTAGTCAGGAATCAGTTTATCATCAGCTACTCTTTGCTGCACAGTCATACGGTACAAATTTACATTCTCTCTCTCTCTCTCTCTCTCTCTCTCTCTCTCTCTCTCTCTCTCTCTCTTTCTCTTTGCTTTTTGGAGGGCAATTGGGGTTAAGTGACTTGCCCAAAGTCACATGGCTAATAAGTGTGTCAAACATCTGAGGCCGCATTTGAACTCAGGTCCTCCTGACTCCAGGGCCAGTGCTGCATTCACTGTGCTACCTAGCCACCCCACAAACTTATATTCTCAAACCCCTTTTTTTTAATCGGGATATAATCCAGAAACTGCAATCAAAACACGCTTCTTTATAAAGTCACCTTCAGTAAAAGACTTCCCAGCAGCAGCAATTTCTTTAGAAATCTGAAAACTACCCTTAGTAGCCACGTCATTTTCTGAGTTTACTTTCTTGAAAAACTGTTGTTCCCCACTGAGATTTTTCAAGAATCTGGACACTAATTTGTTTTTCATGGGTGTCCTATTTACTTAAATTGGACTATTTTCATTCAAAATGGCAATGAAGAATGTATTCCTTTGGAATGCCTATATTACTTCTCAGAAAACAAGACACAATATTTTGTCTCTTGTGTAAGTAAACAAATATCTATTTGTCCACTGTGGATTAAATACTCTGTGTTCTGATTTGATCTTCTGTTTTTTTTTATCACCCATTTTATAAAGTAAACCCGAAAACTTTAATGTTAGAAGCAAAAAATGTCCACGGCACCTGCTCACATGCAAAGAAATGCTGAAATGAGTGTGTGACCTTGAGGGGAAGAAGCTCTCCTGTTGTTGCTGCTCATTGCATAGTGAGTATCAGCTGTGTTGGCGTATGGCTGCACTTTGTCCCTGTTTGACACCAGTAATGAATGAAAACACAGTGAAAAGATACAATTCTCGCTCATCTCGGACAAGAGGTGGGCTGAGGATGGTTGGTTGTGTGGGTCACATGACAAAGAGAAGAGAGTCCATAGTTGCATGATGGGCATGATAGTGACCAGTGAAAGGTGGGGGTGAGTGGGGCACAAACAAAGCACTTGCCTCTTTGCTTTCTTTTACTTCCTCTATATTTTTTGTGGGCTGCCTCAAATCCTTTGGCAGGCCACAAGTGGCCTGTGGGCCTTATGTTGTGCAGGCCTGAGTTAGATGTTACTAAAGACAAATTTTGCACTTCACGATTTTGCCTGGGAAAATAAAAGTTGTGTATACAAGTGTTTTATGTCATGCATAGCCTTGACAAATGTAACTTTGTAAAGCTACTCCAGGAATGGTTCTGTTCCTTGCCAGTTTTGGCAGCTGAAACCACTTACTGTGCTTTGGGATAGGCTAGCAAAGTCATGAACAACCAGAGGCAGCTCAGTAGTGCACTGGATAGAGCCTTGGGCCTGGAGTCAGGAAAACCCGAGTTCAAATTTGGCCTCAGACCCCTCCTAGCTATGTGACCCTGGGCAAGTCACAGTCTTAGTTTTCCCAACTGTAAAATGTGGGTCATAACACTGACTTCCTGGGATGGTTGTAAGGATTGAATAAGATGATATTTGTAAAGTGCTCAGCACCATGCCTGTCACATAGTAGCCTTATTTCCTACAATTTCCTTCCAGTCACTAGAAATCTAGGACCGAGGGAGGCCCAGCTCCTCAAGAGCTCTGCTTTCTAGATCCAGAGATCCATGCCCTAGACTGAACCAAGATCTGGTTTAAGCCAAAGGTTTCTGTGTCTTCATCTAAAGAACAGCCATTCTGGAACTTTCGGTCAAGATGAAATAAACATTCCTTTGCTTACTTGTACATGCCCCAACTTTGTAGAATTAAACAGATCTGGGCTTTGTTTCCTTTACTTCCGTCATGGAACAGTGGCAGATTCACAGTCACTGGGTCAGTATTTTATTGTGCATTTTTCTTGTATGTTATATTATGCATTTTATGTATTGATCAATGATGTTACTGTTTCTATGCTGTGTAAATATTGCATACAATAAGTAAGCATTTTTCATAATTCTTATGTTGGGATCATATTACTGTGGCACAGAAATATCTCTAGTCAAAAAAGAGATGAGTCAGCTAGTGTGTAAAGCTCTTGAGGTATGAACTCAGTGAGGCTGACTTTTGATTGCTTAAATTCACAACACCTTTGATAGTTAGTAAGCATGGCCTCCCAGGAAGGAAATAGAGCTGAGGGAAAGGAGGTCTTTGATTCTCAGAACCATAGAGATCTTGACACTTTCAACACGGCCCACTGGGGTACTGGGCACTTCCACTGGGGTCACCAGGGTGAACTGAGAACTGCCCAGGACCAGAGCCTTATTTATGGGCCGAATATCATCAGGTGAGCGACTATCAGTGCCACCTGGTGGTTAAACACAGTTAAGAGGGAAAGTCTTTGACTGACAAATAAAATGGGTAAATGATAATTTTGAATAATAGTCAGGATGTTTGGTAAGAACCCAGATGCAACATGGAAACTCTTGATAATTCCTGTGAGACTTCTGTATGTTTTGGATTGTGTCTGGTATGTTTTCAATCCTGAAGCTAAATTGCTCAGCTCCTTCTACATACCTGCTGCCTGATGTTTTATGTGTGAATATTAACAAATTTAATACTAGCCTAGGCAAAACATAATCTGAAATAGAAATCAAATAGAAATAAAAAGTGTATGTGGACACGCAAATGTTTTGAAGATTCGGTTTATACACATCCTTCTAAATAGTTGAAATTTATAAAAAATGTTTAAAAACCCACTATTTTAAAAGTCTGTATTTTTTTCCTAGCCATTTAAAAATACTTATTTGGTTATTGTTCTGAAATTCTACTGGAACCTTGAAAATCTCAAATGCCACTTTCTGTGACTCATTTTTTATTTTTCCATAGATGAATTTTTCTCCTCTTGTAGTCTTTTGTTTGTACCTCTCTTAGGTATTTACTCTATTTTATATATCACTTTGGGTATGTGTACATGTGTATATGTGTGTGTGTGTGTGTGTATTTCTCTTTCCCTCTCTACATTATACATTCCTTGAAAGTTCATTAATATTTATCTTTGTATTTTCTTCATCATTTATATATAGTAGGCAATTAGTCATACAAAAAGATAGCTAGATTTGGAGTCAGAAACCTGAATTCAAATCCTAGCTCAGCTATTAACTACCTGTTTGAACTCAGAAAAGTCACTTTATCTTTCTGAGTCTCAGTGAACTAAATGATCTCTATGACCCCTTCTTGCTACAGTTAGTATAATAAATATTGTATATAAATGTCCAGAACTGAGCTCATATCTTTTCCAACAAACTCTCACCTCTTCCTAATTTTCCTGTTACTGTTGAGGGGACCACTATTCTCCCAGTCACCCAGGCTTATGATCCAATTGTTCTCAACTCTCCACTCTCTCTCATCCCCTGTATTCAAGGCTTCTTTCCTTGTGTACATTGTTCTCCTTGCTGTTCCTGGAATAAGACACTCCATTTCCATGCTCCAGGCATTTTCTCTGGCTATCCCCCAGGCCTTAAAGTCTCCCCCCTTTCAGCTCAGCCTTCTGGCTTCTCTGAAGTCTTAGTTAAAGTCCTCTACTCTATAGGAAGCCTTTCTGGATCCCCCTTAATTGTGCTGCCTTCCCCACTGTTGATTATTTCCAGTTTATCCTGTAGAAAGCTTGTTTGTACATAGTTGTTTGCCCATTGTGTATTAGATTGTGAACTCCTCCAGAGAAGGGACTGTCTTTTTACCTTTCTTTCTATTCCCAGCATTTAGCACAGTTCCTGGCACGTAGTAGACACTTAACCAATGTTTATTGACTAAGTAACTGAATACACAACTGTGCAGTTCCATTTTATCCTATTCCATTGTAGATAAGATTGCTTTAAAATGAGGACTTTTTGGTGTCAGTAACTTAATCCTCTTGGGTATGGTGCAAAATAGACTTGCTCTTTCTTTGAATAGTGTTATGTGTGTTTCAAGTTCAGTTGATACTTTATTGTTGTAGCTGAGTAACATTGTTGGAATGAATGAATTTCCCTGATTTAGGGAAAGGAGAGGGGGGAAAGAGAAGTATTTAACTTGTTCAGTTGCAAATAAAGCCATCTGCCTACAAGTGACAATTGAGTTGCACACTCCTCGAGGGCAGGAGTTTTTACTTTTCTTTGCATCTCCAGGGCTGGGCGCAGTATCTGTTAAGTAGTATGACCTTACTAGATATTTTTTTCATTAGTTGGTTGATTGTAAATGTGTAGGTGGTAAAGAACCATAGAATTCATTTGCTAGTTGGGGCCCAGTGTTAGTAAAATTACTAGTGATTACAAGAAGAGCATGTTTTATAGCCTAGTGGTTGACTTTATCAACAATAGGCTAATGTGGGGGTTAAATCAATTTATTGAAAAATTGGTAATAAACATTAATCAGTTTTCTCTAACATTTAGTTTCAACCTCTGGGGAAGATGATTGCTATTTCATCTATTTTTATATGACTATTTCATTACTTCCTAAATCATCTTCAATTTCTGATCATTTTTTTTTTCTTCATTTAAAGTACATAGTTTTATTTGCCTTCTGGAGTGGGAATGGCTGGGTCAGGAACCTCTAAATTAGGAAGCTGTGAATAAAGAAGAGTTACAAGGATGTAAAGATTAGAGCAATAGGACAAAAAAAATATGATAAAAACCAGAGGGATGAGAATGAATTCAACCTCTTGTTCATGTAAACAGAGAAGTAAATCACTGGAGGATTTTCACTTTTTTTTCTTAAGTCTCTGGAGTTTTTTTTTTTCCCTTTTCTTCTTTTAGGCTCATATTGATTCAGTACAATTTGAACTAAAAAACTGGGGGTAGTATTTCGGGTATATGTGTTGTAAAAATGTAATAGAGATTGTGGTAGATACAGTGGAAAGCATTACATGGAATATAGATCTCATGTTTGGAGAATGCCAACAACTAGGTGAATGTTTGTCTGCAAAGTTTGTTATTAGAAGTTCACTTAATGGATAGAATTCTAGTTTTTGAGTCCTGAAGGTGTGATTCATATCTCCCCTCCATTACTTACTATTACTCCCCTGGGCAAGTCATTTAACCAACACTTAAGATGGTTCTAACTTATAGCATGATTTTGTTAAATGCTAGTTGACAGACTGACTGATTCTGGATCTCAGTTTCCTCAGCTGTAAAATGAGGGAGTTGGAGTCAGTGCCTCCCTATATTTGTGATCTTATAATCCAATTAATTAATTCTAAGCAAAAAACATTTAATGGAATGACATAGTAAGAAGATTTTTTTTTAAATTCATAAATATGGGGCTAGGTGCTTCTTGGCTTGATGTAGGAAGACTACTTTCCATTAAATGCTACTTGACTAAACAGTGACTTGATGCTTTACTGAGCAGTACTTCCTTTGATATGTAGTTATTATTCAACTGGACTCTGTTCATCTGGCCAAGTAGTCGCTACCAATGCTTTGTTGCTGCTTACTTGGGTGGAATCCACTATTCTCTTGCTGCTCAGCTATCCATTTCTTGATCAAAGGGTGGATAATGACCTGTTATTTTAAATTTTAAGACCATAGACTTTTTCTGTTATAGCTCTTTTAGAAAAAAAAGTAGCAACTTTTACCTGGAATCCACAAAATTCCTCCCCTACCATTCTCCAGTCTTATTCTCTCAAAGTTTTGGATGCTAGTTATTTAGATCAAAGAGGGGGAACCTCCCAGTAAACTAATTCCCTTAGGCTTAATCTTTTCCTTGGGCTAAACCTTCTGGTGGATAAACTTGAATTCTTTGTGGCTGACCTCACTCTACTTCTTGGTGAACATTTCATCCACCTCCTGATTTTAATCTCTCTGGGACTTGACCTTAAGTTGAGTAAATGGTTATTTGGTCAATAATTGCCTGAATCTTTAGAGTTAGAGGTTCTCCAGTTTTCCAAACTTAATTCTCTTTCATTCTTCCGTAGAGATGACTAGGTGGAGCACAAAGACAGTCTTGTCCTGGGGGCAAGGTCATTGTGTCCTTCCCCTTATCAAGAGACATTTCTGGCCCTCTCTTTCATCTATTGATACAGCCAGCAAAA
>CM053589.1:105878713-105896210 GCA_028646515.1 Pseudochirops corinnae | reverse complement strand
CAAAGTTGTTTTGATTTGCATTTCTCGAATCAAGAGTGATTTAGAGCATTTTTTCATATGCTTATAGATATCTTTAATTTCTGCCTGTGAGAATTGTCTGTTCATATCCTTTGACCATTTGTCAATTGGGGAATGACTTGTATTCTTATAGATTTTACATAATTCCCTGTATATTTTAGAAATGATGGCTTTACCCAAAACAACCAACTTCACAATATAGAACAGTATCTAAAATACTTCAAAACTTTCAGAATTCATAATTTCTTCAGTTTTTGTTATTTAGTTGTATTCAACTCTCCATAATCCCATTTTAGGGTTTTCTTGGTAAAAGATATAGGAGTGGTTTGTCATTTCCTTCTCCAGGTCATTTTACAGATGGGAAACTGAGGCAAACAGGGTTAAATGACTTGCCCCAGATCACACAGGTAGAAAGTGTTGGATTTGAACTCAAGAAGATGTCTTCCTGATTCTAGGTCTAGCGTTCTATAAACTGTGCCACCCTGATGTCCTATTTCTTCAGTAAAGGAAATTTAAAATGTTAAAAAAAAAAATAAAAAAGAAAGAAATGAGGCCTTTAGCAGAGACAGTGGTTGTAAAAATTCTTTCCCAATTTCCCACTTTCCTCTTAATCTTGGTTACATTGACTTTGTACAGAAACTTTTCAATTTAATATAATCAAGATTATCCATTTTACATTTTATAATGCTCTCTAACTCTTCTTTGGTCATAAAGTCTTCCCTACTCCATCAATCTGACAAGTAAACTATTCCTTGCTTCCCCAGATTATTTACAGTATCAGCCTTTATACTTAGATCATGTATCCATTTAGATTTGACTTTGGTGTACGGCATTAGATGATGGTCTATGCCCAATTTCTGCCATGCTATATTCCAGTTTTCCCAGCAGTTTTTGTCAAATAGTGAGTTCCCATCCCCAAAACTGGGATCTTTGGGCTTATCAAACAGTATGTTACTATAATTGTTGACTACTGAGTCATTTGTAACCAGTCTATTCCATTGATCCACTACTCTATTCCTCAGCCAGTACCAAGTAGTTTTGAGGACTGCTGCTTTATAATACAGATTAAAATCTGGTACAGCTAGGCCACCTTCTCTAGCATTTCTTTTAATTAATTGCCTTGATATTCTGGACCTTTTGTTCTTCCAAATGAATTTTGTCACTATTTTTTTCTGGCTCATTAAAGTGATTTTTGGGTAGATTGATTGGTTTGGCACTAAATATGTAATTTAATTTAGGTAAAATTGTCATTTACATCATATTAGCTCAACCTAGCCATAAGCAATTGATGTTTTTCCAATTGGTTAGATTTGATTTTATTTGTGTGAAAAGTGTTTTGTAGTTGTGTTCATATAGGTACTGAGTTTGTTTTGGCAGGTAGATTCCTAAATATTTTATAATGTCTACAATAACCTTAAATGGGGTTTCTCTTACTATTTCTTGCTATTGGACTTCATTGGAAATATATAGGAATGCTGAAGATTTATGTGGGTTTATTTTATATCCTGTGACTTTGCTAAATTTATTTATTGTCTCAAGAAGTTTTTTACTTGATTCTCTAAGGTTCTCCAAGTATATCATCATATTATCTGCAAAGAGTGATAGCTTAGTCTCTTCTTTGCTTAATTTGATTCCTTTGATTGCTTTTTCTTCTCTAATTGCTACTGCTAACATTTCTAGTACCAGATTGAATAAGAAGGGTGATGGTAGACATCCTTGTTTCACCCCTGATCTTATTGGAAATGCTTCTAGATTATCCCCATTACATATAATATTTGTAATGTAATGTAAATGTAATTTATAATGATGGCTGCATCAAAGATTTCTGCAGGTCCTGGGACATTGGAGTAAATGATCTCCAAGGTGTCTTAAATCTCTAAAGTTCTCTTATTCTATTTAATTTTGACTAAACATCTGAAGGCAGAATGATTATTCATAGCTTTATTTTCACCTTCTGTGACTCTCACTTCTAGATATTACTGTCTTCAACTTTCTTTTTCTAATTCCTAGCCTTGAAGTTATGTACAAATTAGCCTTGACTATCTGTTGAAATTCTTGTTTAATCTCCCTTTTCCTGCAGCTTAGGCATTTAGAGCTCCCTTTTCAATAACCTTAGTATACCTCCTAGGTTCTGTAGATTCCAACATGAAAAAAAAAATTATATTCTTTTTCTTTAAAATGATTCATTGATATGTAACCTTACTAGTCATAGTCACCATATAACCTTGCTGTCACCCTTTATTCTTGGCATGGGTTCAATGTTTGAAGATTCCTTTTTAAAACAAAAAGCTTCAGCCAAATCTTTGACCCATTCCAGTACCTTTTGTTCATGGAGCATCATGTTCCCCATTGCCCTGTGGACATTTTGGCCTCATGGATATGACTTTTTGTTTGTAATTTCTCTGAGAGGATAGAAAGATACCCCGTCCTTGGGGAGCTTATAGTGAAGAGAAAAAAATACAGAATAAATCAGTCAGTGATAAATACTGCATTTGTGGATGTGATAGTAGTTCATTAAAAATAAGAGACTATTGCAGTAACCTTTTGTTGAAGCTCCATGCTGTAAGTTTCTCTCCCCTTCAATCCATCCTCTACTCAGTAGTCAAACTGATCTTTCTGAAGCATGTGATTGACCATGTAACTTCCTCTTCCCCTTCCACCCCTAACAAACTAGAGTGGCTCGCTATCACCTATAGGATCAAAAATTAAATCCTCTGCCCCCTCCCTCACTTTTTCACTTTTTTTACCTTGCATTACACTCTACCACCAGCCTTCCCCCAACATACTGTGTGATCTAGTGACACTTGCCTCTGGAAATATTGACAAGATTTGATGAATGCTTAGATACAAAGGAAAATCAAATGAGGAGTAGTCCAAGATGACTTTGTGGTTTCAAATTTTGAGTGATTAGGAATAACGTTATAACCTCACCTAAGATCATCTTTTTTATCTTTGGAGGTTATTTGTGCCATTGATAAGGCAAATTCCATGGTAGAAAAAGCTAAATAGCTTCCTGAGACAAGAGACAGGGTTTTACTTTTTAGGAGGATATGTAGAAACCAGAATACCAGTACTACATGGCACCAGAATATAGAAAACTGAAATTCAAAAGACTGAGATTTGAGTGGGAAGATGATTTAGCAAAATGGAGATTCATGGATGGGAAATTTGAAGTAGATCAGGAAGCCAAAGTGTAGTGACTGCCATGGAAGCAACTGACTCAAACTAAGTTTTAAGCTTTTTTATGTCAGCTGATTAGTTCCTTGCCCTTACAATGTGGTCATGTGTTAGACCATGGACTCAAACCCCCTTGCTCCTAACCAAGATTGTCTCCTAGGCCTTAAGGTTATGTAGCTAATGGGAAAGCACTGCTGGAAATTCTGAATGAATTCCATGAATTCTCTTCATCGGCCCATTTTCCTGATAGTCTTTGATATTCTCAGGGTGGTCCCATTGACTTTGTAAGGTGTTCTGAACAATGTATTCTTCTTGCTCTTCCATAATCAGCTATGGTCAATGAGTACCTGAATGATGTGGTTTAGGACTGAAATGTGATTATTGTCATAAAGATCATTTGAATATCCCTCCACCTTGAGATCTCTTCATCTGATTAACTGGCTCTTTGTGGAACCTCCATTTTAAGTGTGCTGCCTAGGCCAGCCATGTCTTCATTCCTCTCCAGGCTGCCCTCCTGAACAGTATGAGCTGTATTTCTCTCTGGGCAAAGAGTGAGGAGTGTACTTAATAAATTGGCCAGTCAACGACCAGACTGATTATTTGAATAATGGATTAAATCACCTACTGCTTTTTCTGACCGTTTTTTTGGGATGTGACCCTGCTACAGAACTTTGGGAGGAAAGCCAGATCTCCTCTGCTGTGCTTTGAGAGATTCCTGGCAGTGAAGTGATGATTGACCCTCTTGCTATGCCCCTTTGGCTTCTCACAGAATATACCATGTATTCTCAGAAGCCTGGGAAACCTTAGACTCATCAAGGTAGTCATTGAATGTAGGAACTTCAGTATGTGCTGTGAGAGCAAGAAAACATTCACACACACACATATGTACACACACACACACACACAAGAAAACCATAATTTGTATAGATGTATATATATATATATATATATATATATACTTAGTGTAGAAGAGTGGACTGGATAGTTTTAACATAATTGTACAGTGGGCAGTAGGGTAAACCATCTTGGTCAGGCTGCCACTGGGATGATGATGTATTCCTGGAATGGGGACTGGTCTGTGACAAAATCAAACCTACTTCCATCCAGAGACAGAGGAAACAAAGATTACAGTAAGCTTACTGACTGCCTACTAAACCCATGGCCCAAGTATATACTTCACCTAACTGCCAGCCATCTTGTTGCAGTCATCAGAAGTTATTATAGGCAGTTGTCTGTAAGGTTTTGAACAGTTCCCCTTTGCCCACCATAGTCTGTCATGGCAAAGTTAGCTTATTGCCTATCAAGTCTCACTGAGAGCAAGCAGAGGTGCAAGACTATATTCAAGACCCATCTTACTGTGGGTGCAGGAGTCTGTAAAGTAGAAAAATAAACGAGTCTGACAGTCAATATGTATGTACTACAGTCAAGTTAGCTTTCATCACTGTGTATGTAGTTCAATGTGGACAATCGCAATCCAAAGAAAAGCCCATCAGAGTGATTGATTGTGGCTTATTTCAGACTTGTGCAATAGCACATCTACAGGGGGGGTAGGGAGAGCAGCTAGGTGGCACAGTGAGTAGAGCACCAGCCCTGAAGTCAGGATGACCTGAGATCGAATCTGACCTCAGACACTTAACACTTACTAGCTGTGTGACCTTGGGAAAGTCACTTAACCTCAATTGCCCTGCCCTCTGCCCACCAAAAAACAACAAAAAAAATTGTACATCTACCTATATATTGCAGTGCCCAAGGAAAAAAATGATGAATTGAAAATACATAATGGCTCAAGCATTAATTGAGCCACCTTGAAGTGTAAGGTGTTCTCGGTTTATATTGCCTGGAAAGGATAAGTTTACTAGACCTACCCCCCAACCCCAATAAAATGTTCTTGCAGCTCTTAATAGATCAAGAGGTAGAAGCTGGGCTAGAGTAGTCATTCAAGTTGTTAAATGTTCCTTCTGCCTCTGGTATGTCCTGGAAAGTCTTTTTTAGGTGTTTTAGCAAATCAGTGTATGGTCTAGCCACATAGATTCATGGGGTTCTAAAACAATAGCTCGTGAAGAATAGTGATCACAACATGCTTTGTAAAGGTGGGAAGTCTACCACTGTATTACAGCCTTCATTGAACGTCAAGCCATGTGTGTGTCCCTAGGAGCTCCATCTCTTTGTTTTCAAATGGGCATCTTTCCAATCTGGCAAATAACCTGCTCTAGTACACATGCTAGATAATGTGTGGGAATAATCATGTGTGCTGGGTGGGATCCAGGGAGTAGATGAGGATGTCAATGAGAAGAACCACTACTTCCCTGGTAGAGTCTTTAGTAAAATTCCGAGTTCGTGATACTTACAGATTTACTTGAATGGACCTGTCATGCACACTGATAGCGTAGGTATTTCCTCCAGTGATACAGATAGCAACCTATCTCTGCCTATTTTGTGTGACTTTTGCCATGTCCTTCCATAAGCTCTCCACCAAGAGTAAGTAAGGTTCATTGTACTACTTGCTTTCTCCTATATCTCTTGATATTACATGGATACCAGTGGACCCTGATTGTCTATTAGTTATCCTTCATTCTTGCTATATGATCAGTCCTCCTCTCTTTTTCAGTCATGCATACATTTCTAATGGCATTTTTATATACTATTTCTCCTGTTCAGTTCTTTGAAGGTCATATATTATAGTCAGTCAATAAATATTTATTGGGCACCTAGGTTTCAGGTACTGCGCTAAGTACTAAGGACACAAAGAAAGGCAAAATACAGTCCCTGCTCTCAAGGACCTTGTTCTTATCTACTCGAGGAGACAACATGTCGATATTTTGTGAACAGCTGCTATGTGGCATGGTAGAAAGAATGCTAGGCCTCAGGAAGACCCGAGTTCAGATGTTGCTTCGGACCCTTATTAGCTGTGTGACTCCAGTCTGGGAAAAGCATTGCACCTCTGTTTACCTCAATTTCCTTATCTATAAAATGGAGCTAACCTCCCAGGGCTGTTGTGAGGATGAAATGAGATAATAATTGTCAAACTCTTAGCATAGTACCTGGCACATAGTAAGCATTATAGCAATTCTTCTTTTTGTTTTTTTAACATTTTTAATTTTTTAAAAAATTTTATTAAATAAATTATTATTTAAACAGCAATATATAAACAAGCTGTTACACAGGATACATTGGAACATACCATTCATGCCAATCATGTCCCTTTCTATTGCCCTTTGATGGTGAGGTAGATAGAGCACAATATCTATAATATGCAACACTTGAGTTCAAATCCAGCCTCATACGTTAATTAAGCATGTAACCTTAGGCAAGTCATTTAACTTTAGTTTGTCTTAAGTTCCTCATCTGTAAAATAGAGAAAATAATAGCACGCCCCCTCCATCCCAGGGTTGTTGTAAAGATGAGATATTTGTAAAGTACTTTGTAAACTTTAAAGTACTATATAACTGCTAGCTATTAATTCTTCATATATTGTGAAATTCAATGACTGCCCCACAGCCCTAGGACTGAATCAAAAGATAGGCTTTTGTTTCTTGGTGTCATTAAAAATATTACATAATTTCTATGCCTTTCTTCTCTTGTTGACCTTTGGGCCCAACTCATGGCCCATCCATGTCTGGCCAAGTTATATTTACTGATAAAACACCCTAGTGGGTTTTCTGCTTAACTGCATATCACAGTCTGCATAATTGATATTCTTCATCCATTTTTCCCCCCTCTGTGGCTAGGTAGGTGAAATTATTTTGAGTGATTATGGCCTCATTTGAGAAGTTCTAGAGTATTCCAAGACTTAATGTGAACAACACAGCATCATCTAAGAGAAAAGTCTTCTGGAGAATGTCTTTATCTATAAGGGAAGCCCTGCTTGGTCTCTGCATTGGACGATGGTGGCAAATGCTTTGTTCAGCATATGTCGACTCTTTTTATGCCTTATTTGATATTAATAATTAGAGGATCCTTGAACTAAGTTCTCTCCCTTGACATCCTTCAAAGGACCTTCTATGATATAACATGCAAAGGAGACCCCATGGTAGAAGAGAGCCTTTAAAACACATTTTTTTCTCAAATGAAATATTTTGTGTTGGTTTTCTTTTATGCCATCAAGAAATAAGCATGGTAGAATCTTGCATTCTCTATGCCTTTTAGTTAATTGGGTGACTTTAGAGATATGATCTGCTACAGAATATCATTTATAAAAGTCATTTGTTCCCTTAAAAATTCAGCACAAATTCATTTGATTCAAATGGAGATTATATAGATAATTCTTATAAAATTTATAGAAAGTATGCATGAGTTGATATGTAATAATATAATAATAGCCAATATTTATGTTTCAGGCACTGGACTAAGTGTTTTACAATTCATATTTCACTGGATCCTCACAACAATCCTGAGAAGTAGGTACTATTTTCCTGATGAGGAAACTGAGGCGAACAGAGGTTAAATGACTTCTCTAGAGTCACACAACTAGTAAGTGTGGGGCCAGATTTGAAACCACGTCTTCCTAATTCCAGACACAGTACTCTGTCCACTGTACCACCTAGCTGCAATGTGTTGATATTCTCTTAATTACTTTTTTGTAATAAAAAAATGAAATTCTTTTGTATATTCCTCTTAGATTATTTGAGAATAAATCCTTGAATATCCTCAAAATTCTTTCACTTCCAGCATATATCTCTTCTTGTTTAATTGGCTTAGTCTAGCTATTCTTCCCATCTGACACCATAATGTCAGAGTCTTGATGTAGAGACGCTGTTATCGATGGCAAAATGAGTTTTTTTTCTAAAATACCTTTGCAGATCTTTTTCATTTCCCTCACTTTGTTTTTCCTCCAGTTTTGTCCTTAAATTAACCAATCAATATTCAAAATCATAATTTATCAAATTTCTACTTGAAAACTTGTCTGCACACTGTGCTAACCAGTAGATGTACCCATGCTGATCTCTCACCAAACCGTCTAGAACTGAGTTTCTTCCCCCACTACTTCTTGCTGTTTTATGAGGCACTACTACTCACAGTCTTCCACCATTTTCCATTGTAAGATTTAATGAATGAGTTTGTATTCTATACTGACCTAGGCTGTTATAGTTTTCCACTTTACAAAGAGAGGAAGTAGTTGTTGCTTAAGGGTATTTCTGGATTCTTATGGTCTTCTCATTATGGCATTTGAGTAACATTAGTTAAATGGTCTAGGTCGATGTTTGCTCATTTATCCATTTCCAATTTTTTGCTGTTAACAGAGGCAACATGGTGTAGCGGATAGAATCTGCCTTTTGAATCATAATGTTATAAGTTCAGGTCCTACCTCTGACTTATATTATCAGTGTGATTATGGGTATGTCCCTTTTAACTTCTCAGTGTTTCCAGAAAATTGGATAAGACAGGTTGCTATCTGCATTGGTAAAGGGACTTTCTATCCCAGGATTTCTCTATGCCAGTGAAATCACAGGTTTGGATCAAAAACAAAACAAAAAAAAAAAACCCAAAAACCCAAACCAGAAAACCAAAGCATGCAACAACTTGTTTAAACAATAGATTAGATTGGCATTGCTTCAGTTACATGCCATATTTTCTTATTTTTAATTCTTTCTTCTACCATGTTACTGATTTTGATCTTTTTTTTTCTTTTTGGAGGGCGATTGGGGTTAACTGACTTGCCCAAGGTCACACGGCCAGTAAACGTTAAGTGCCTGAGGCTAGATATGAACTCCTGAATCCTGGGCTGGTGCTCTATTCACTGCATCACCTAGCTGCCCCTTGATTTTGATCTTAGCTCTAAGAAATTGATGGGATGACTGCACAAAGTTAGCTAAGTGAGAAATGACTATAACAACAGTAACTATCCATTTTCTGTCAATTGAAAATCAATAAATCTCTTTTTTTTGTGATTTCATGTGTTCGATGCCACCTGACTTATTTTTGTAGACAGGAATGAGATCTGTTTGGTTTTTATTTTTTGTTCTTTTTTGGTTTTGACTTCCAAATCATATTTTCCAACATACTTTTCCACTATCGTCCCCCATATCTATCTTTGTGCTGAAGGCACTGAGTGTTAAAGAAAATGTTATTTTTATTTGGAAAGTTTTATTGAGTTCTTCATATAATTTCTCTACCTCCTTATCCTGTGGAAGACAAGGTGTAATTCTCCTCATGGTAGCCTTTTAGCGAATACTTATCATGAATACTGCAATTCTAGATTACGAAAGGTCCCATTAAATGATTTTTCCTTTGGATGAACGATAAAATCAACTTTACCAGCTTGTTTATTTGCGTCTCCAACAATGGACCTTTAGCTTCAACTTCCTGCTTTCTTCTGGTTTCATTCTCAGTGATAATGTCAAGACTGATATAAGTAATGTGTTCTAGTATTATGCCCACTCATTAACTGAAAAAGGACCTTATATTTAGAGTATCAGCAGCTAAGTTAATATCTATAGATGCCCTAAAAAGTATATAGCTCTTAGCATGCGCCTATCCTCTTCTACCATGTGGTCAGAATCCTCGGAGAATTAGATGAAGGTTCTGCATAGAACTGAGGAGCATTTTCCATTTTTCTTTGTTTCATGTATTGCCATAACTAACAGTTTATCACCAGTTGGCTAATCTCCTGATGATGAATCTTTTTTTTTTTTTCCTTACTTATCTAGGCAGATCCTTGGAAATCAGACAAAATCTGTTTCTGAGACACTTCCAAAAGCAACCTACTACAGTTAGGTGGAGCAGTGGTTGGAATACTGGACCTAGAGTCCAGAAGACTTGGTTCAGATATGATCCCAGAAACTTAGTAGCTTTATAACCTGGTGAAGTCACTTCACCACTGTCTGGTTTAGCTTCCTCATCTGAAATATAGGAATAAGAATGGCACATGCCTCCCAGTGTTGTTATGAGGAACAAGTGAGATAATGTTTGTAAAGTGCTTGGCAGTACTTAAAGAACTATGCAAATACTAACTATTATACAGCTGATAGGCAGTGTACCTGGCTATATTTGGAGCAGAAGCTCTTTTCTTGAGTCACATTTAAAGACTGTATTTTGCTACGTCAACCAAACCATCTTAAGTGGTACTAGGAAGAAAGGAGAGCTGGTTACTCTGGGTACCTTGCAGTATTTTTTTACCCTGACCCACATGGGTTTATTTCCCTGGGCCACTGGTCTGGACTAAAGTGGATACTTTTGCTTATCTCAGATATCACTAAGGTGGCATGAGATCTTTGGGGTATTAACTCTTGTTGGGCTAGAACTTAGTGAATAAAGTTTGAGCTCACTGTAGCTGGTGTCTATTCAAGGGTTAATGTCTTGAGGGCTAAAATAAAAAAAAGTGGAATGTGGAATTGGCAGTAAAACATGATCAGCATCAGTATAATAATAGAGACATATGATATTGTTGTCTAGTTACCTGTAATCGTAGGCAAACTGATTCATGGGCTAGGGGTACCTGACTGGGAGAAGTTTTAAGCATAGATGGTGGGGTTGAGCCACTGCAGATCCCCCCCATCATTTACCTTGTTCCTCATGGATGGCTTAGGAGAGGGTTAAAAGATCTGCACAACAATATATATATATATATATGTAGACAATCCTTCCAAAAACTGATTCACCAGAACAAGAATATCTATTACAACTCCTTATTTAGGGTTGATATCCTTCTCTGTCACATTGAATCCTCCTTTTTTTAAACAAAGATAAGAAGTAAAATTGACATGGCAATGTAGTTTGACAGCATATGCAACAACCTGCACCAGCAGACCCCCTCATCTCTGCCAAGAGAAGGGATGTGTGTTTCATCATCTCTCCTCTAGAACAAAGGTTGCAGAAAATTTTGTCTGAGCTCAGCTTTTGCTGAATATATTACAAAGAATGCATTAGAAATAAGCCATGGCATAAAATGTACCATTAGTGACATACATGACAAGAAAAGGATATGAGCCAGTCACTCTTACTCTAGTAAGAATAAAGGAAAAACTGATGGACAGCCATAGAACTGATACTTACAAAATATTTCAAGCCCTAGAAGAGGGCTTCCAGGGTACTGGGCAAGTCATTCATGTAGTATTTATGAGAATGCATAGGGAAAAATTGTACAAGATAAACAGACATAGAGAAATTTGAACCTGAAATTGGTGGATGGAATGCCCACAGCAGTGATATCTTAATGTTCATTGATGTATTGAAATATACATTTGCAGTATAGTAAAATGGCCATTATCTATCATTCTACTATACAATATAGTCCATTATCTTTGCAAGCTATTAAATCATATGATATATTAGGGGTGAAAATGCAACATAACAGCAGAATATTATCTCTATAAGAAACATCTTAAGATTTTAGAGAAAGGTCTATTATAAGGCCTAAGTCTTTTTCAGTCATCCTGATACCCAGCTGCTTTGGTACTTAGCAAGATTAGCTTCTAGCATATCCGAAACATATGCTCAAAAGGTTTGTAATATATTGGCATTTCTTTTCAAGACCTATTCAGAAGTGTTACAAGGAAATTTGGCCAAGATTGGTGACATCATCAATATGAGGAACTCTTCCATTGGGGTAGATTGGCAACTCAGCTGTAAATTAGCGTCTTAGAGAGTTGCCTAAGAAACTGAGAGCATAAATTACTCAGCCATAGTTACAAAGCTGTTATGGACAATATAAGCAGGACTTGAATCCAGGCCTTCCTGATTCCAAGGCTGATCTTTCATCCATTACAAAACACTGCCTATCTGCATTGAAATTGTTTCCCATTTTTAATTTTTATTATTGTTCTTGTTCAGTCATTTTCAATGATGTTCAGCGCTTTGTAACCCTATTTGGAGTTTTCTTGGCAAAGATACTGGAGTGGTTTGGCCATGTCTTTCTTCAGCTCATTTTCACATGAGGAAACTGAGGCAAATATGGTTAACTGCATTGTTCAAGGTGACAGAGCTAGTAATTCTCTGAGGCCAGATTTGAATTCAGGAAGATAAGTCTTCTGACTCCAGGTCTGGAACTCTATCCACTCCACCACCTAGCTGCCCTTCCCATTTATTACTTTAGGTTTAAAAAGTTCTTTAAAGGCAACTATGTCAATTCACCTATCCTCTTTTTTCACTAAACTTTTCATATCTAGGCTAGATCCTTGTAATCATGGTCAGAGAAAAGGAGAGGAGTTTGACTTAGGAACTTTTGTATTTTTTCTCACTTTATTGTTTCAAAATGCTTTATAGCACTATGGTGATAGGTACCAAAGAAATTGCCAGGCAGACAGAAACAGAGGCAGTGCCAATTCCTTGTCTGATGGGCCTTCGTGAAGAGCCGATCCTCAGATTTTGGTGGCAATAAAACAATCAATAGATATTGTTGGTGAGATCTCTAAAAGTGCATGGAGATCACCTGGGATTAAAACACATGCAACATGAGCATGAGAGCATGTATTGCCATTTTAATTTTGAAAGCCTAAGAGAATAAAGGAAACCCCTGGAAAGAAGTCAAGGAATAACTTGGCTGCAAAAGCCCAATAGGTGACTAGGCCTCTGCTGCAGCCAGAAGGCCACCACTCAGGGCTGTCTGGGAAGGGGATCAAAGGCTGCACTATCAGTGTGAAGTCCTCCAGGCCCCATCTCCTTGACAGTGTGATTTAAAGAAAGCTGTTCTTCCTCTGTCCTTTCCCTGCTCCTTTGGCCTTGAACATGCAGCTGCCTAGGAGAGGAAGGGGCTTTGAGATAAGTGTGTGTGTGTGTGTGTGTGTGTGTGTGTGTGTGTGTGTGTGTGTCTGTGAGAAAGAGAGAGAGATATGTGTGATGACTAATTTTATAACATATACAATGAAAAATGTTTTCAGTGCTGAAAATTAATCAGCTTCTGGTTAAACAGAAATAATATTTTGCCATACAAAGCAGTTTTGTTTACTTCCTTATTTATGACTTTTTTTTTTTTGGAGGGAGAGAGTTCGCATTTTTATCTCCCAGACAGAGTGCCTGCTTCTACTGTGTAGTTCACAGGAGCTTTCAAATATGAGAGTTTCTTGGGAAGAGATGATGGTGTTATTTTATATAATTTTTTGATATAGACCCTAAATGAAGTCTCTGAAGAGGAATATGTCTTTTCTAACAACCATCATTTTTATATAAAATAGAAGGTATTCATATTATGTCTTCATCTTCTATATCTCAACTAGTAACAATATCAGAACTACTCCCTCCTGACAACTATATTCATTTCTCATTAAAGATATTTCATGTTTTATTCAGGAATTTAAATGAAGCTATCAGAGCCTGTAATAGCATCAGTTTGGTATAATTGTATCTCACTGATGCCAGCCTCAAGAGTTCTAATTAATATATATTTAGCTCCCTGGCTGTCTTTAGACCAAATGGTTGAATGTGGAAGACAGGAAGAAAAAAAAAACACATTTAGATTTGGACAGGAAAATCTTTTTGAAAGAGGGAGTTTTTTTGGTAATTGTGCAATTCAAGGCCATTTGCTCCTGCCTATTTCCAGATCAGAAATGACTTTCAGGCCCCTGAGTTCTTTATGAAAAAGATAACACAAGATCATTTTTTTACTGACCACACATGCAAGTTATTAATTTTTTTTTCAATTTAGTTTTTTTATTATTATTTTCACACCCAGGGATTTATTTGCATTCTCAATCCTCTTTGGGTTATCCCCCTCCTCCCTTTGTACTTCCAACCCAACATTATTAAAAATGATATTGTTCAGCTTTGCCAACATGAAAATGAATGAAGCCAGCCTGGGATTACTTGTCCTCCCTTAACCTATAATATGAAAAGAAGCTAATTGGGTACCAACCGCATTTCTACTGGGGTTTGCCATCCTTCCTCATTTCACCAACTACATACCCATTTTTACTCGTAGGAAATGAGGCTAGGGAAATTTCTGGGGCTACTTGGAGATTGGAATTCATCATACTTGCATTCACTTATAAGCCTGGTGTCTTTTGTCAAATCACTTCAGTTCCTGTAACTTTCTCAGCCTGGAGTTTATAAATCACTCCTGGGGAGCACTATATTTGGGGATCAAGACCTCTGGCAGTTTGAGACATACTGAATTGCATTGTGCCATGCAGTGTCATTAGGAGTTTACAGTAAAAAAAAAAAAAAAAAAGAAGAAGGAAAGGGCTTATAAATAGGCTAATTTAGTGGACATTTATATTCTTGAAGGCATTCTTGAAGAAGAGAGGACAATAGTGTAATTTGCTCACAATTTTATTCTCATCAGAAATAGTTAAGGTTCTAACTCTTCAGTAGGAGAGGAATTGGGATTTCAAGATGCCTCGTTCTGAAAGCCTGAGTTTTTACTTAACCAACTGTTAAGGATTATTTAGTGTTTTATTCGGCTCACTATAAACTTGTAATGAATTTGATTCATGGACAGAATTGCTTAAGAGCCTTGTCTGCCATGGCCATGTAGGTAGGATTACTGTCCCTCTTCTCGATGCTGATAAGTTTAGATGATCTTCTGAAGAGCCTTGCTTGAGGTGTGTGGATATGAGGACTTGCTGACAACGAGAGGATTTCTGGTGGAAAGTTTACTCAGCAGCTACATTTTTTTTCTCTTCCACAAATAGCACCATTCTGTGTGAAAAAAATCGTCTTTTTTGAAATGATGTCCTGTGTGTATGAGAAAGAGAAGGGACACGGGGGGGGGGGGGTGCGTAAGGAGGGAAAGAGAGAGAGAGACAGACAGATAGAGAGTGTGTGCTCACAGAGGGACATGTTTTATTTCCAGAAACATTAATGCACAGCCTTATTGGAGACTGAGTCTATATGTCTAGACTCAGAAGGGTTTTATTATCTAAAACTTCTCACTGTGTGGTCATGATGACAGGTGTGTCATGAGGAGAACAATGACCAGAAACAGATGCGTGGAATATTCACTAATGTGTCAGCAACTCCAGCTCATCTCAGCAGAAAAAAAAAAAAGGAAAGAAAAGAATCTATATTTTCATGGAGCCAACTTCCATGCCAAAATGAGCATCTGTCTAGCTTTTGTGTTTGGTGCAAACAGGACTCACACACACAAAAATAATGTCAAAAGTTCAAAGGGTGGAGAGTTGAAAATTCTCACATGGGCGAATAAATGAGGTCTGCTGATTGGCTGGCCTTCACGAGGCTTTACATGAAGTGTCTCCTTGGGACTGAGTTGATGTGTTGCTTTGATACTCTGCCCTCGCACTTCCATAACCTGGATTGGAATGTAGCCCGGTCCTAAGAGATTGAGGGTCACTCCAGTTTGATAGTGTAAGGTCAAAAAATGGAATGAAGCGAGGATATCTCAATTGAGATTTGAGTGTATAAAAGTATAAATCAAAAAAGCAAAATCCTTGAAGGGACACCTTGCAGCTGTCTCGGCAAATGAAAGCCTTCAAAATAAGCAGATACAGGACCAAGAGAATACTGTGGCCAGTGCAACGAATGACATCATCCACGTTCTGCTTGAAGGATATGAAAATACAAGGGAGCACAGAGAAAAGTACAGAGGGCATTGTTACAAGGGTAACCTGGGTGCTGGCCAGGGATTGCACATAGGTTTTTAGATCATTTCAGTGGCAATTGTGAAAACATCCTTTAAAAAAAAAATCCTTTTCTTCAAGTTCTTTGTGGCAGGATGCAAATCAGAAATTCTATCCAGTGACCCAAGGAAGCATCAGAATTGAATCCCTGGTGTCTCTTGTTCTTTGTCCTTGAAAATTCTGGTTAAACCCAAAGTTCAGGCATTCATTCATGAAGGAGAAAAGAGCGTACAGTTTTTTCTCCATATTTAGTTCTAAACACCACTGTCTCATTTGGCTTTAGGATATTCATAATTTTATGTTTATTTAAACAGACATATCTGTAGTTTATGGGCATATTCCAGAATAGAAATGCACGTAGCTTGGAGTGCAGTTCTTATGGGCAAACACCTGATCCCCTTTAACAAGAGATAAAAGGGAAACTATTCCCTGGCCATTTGGAGACATTACGGCGCCTTGCTAGTAGATAGTCAGGTTGTTTGTACTTCTTTAACCAGAACATGGCAGCCTGTGTACTGATCCTGCAGGTATAGTGATCATGAAGGGCTCGTGCAGATGCCACTTAAACCCACTCTAGCAGAGCTTGCTGGAATCAGTGAGTGCCCTGCAATTATGATTACCACACAAGGTTTAAGAGTTCAGGATGTGCACAGCTGCCAATCATCCAGGATCAGGGTAGTTCTAATTGCTGTTCAGTTGCATCGAATCCAGTCCTCTATATTTAAAAAAATTCCAAGAAGTTTCCTATGCATCCTGCTTTCAGTAAGCCATTTTTATCGTGGTAAAAAAAAAAAAGTTGTACTAAATACTCTTTCCCTTCTATTCCCTTCCTTTCCCTTCTTATCTCTTGTCTTTCTGTCTTTGTATCTGTGTTCTATCTATTTATCTATCTTATCTTGAGCCAGTCAAACCTGAGTTTCAGTTGTACCTCTGGCACACACTGGCAGTGAGACCCTTCCTCAAGACATTTTTCTTCTTGGTGTTCTGGCACTAAGAATATAAGCTTCAGAAAAGATGCCGGCCTGCATAGGCAGGAGGAGTTTCCTCATCTCAAAGTTCTCTGTACCAGTGAAATAGCAGGATCATATGTATACACATGCACACACATATTTAAAGTGAAATGACAAAAAATGTATGAACATGTTTAATGAGGAAAAAGGATTGATTTGGGGCGGGGTTGGGGTGGTGACTGATGTGAGAAGGAGGTGTTTTTGCATACAGTTAGACTTCAAATTAGCTTAACTGCACTCTGGTTACCATTCCATATAAATCAGCTAGGGGGAAAATCACAAATTATGTACTTGCAACTTAAGAGAATAAAGGATACAGAACATATTAAGTCACCTCTCTAGCAGACACCCACATAGAACTTGATAAATCATTTAAAAAGTGACAACAAAAGAAAACCTGATCAAATGGTTGTCCAAATAATTATAGTTTACTCTTCAACTTTCTCTCACTGAAATCATATCATTTGAGTAGTCAACTCGCCACAACTAATTGTTGGTATCCAAGAAAAAGAACAAGACTCATTTCCATACAACCACCTCTCTTCCAAATATCCAGAGTAATGAGAGAGGGGGAGGGGAGGAAGGAGAGAGAGAGAGAGAGAGAGAGAGAGAGAGAGAGAGAGAGAGAGAGAGAGAGAGAGAAGGAGAAGGAGAAGAAGGAGAGAAGAGACAGAAGTATTTGCCGCCATCCTAGGCTCTCTGGAGCTCTTTCTTCCACATGCTCATACACATAAATACATGCACATACGCTCACACACAATTTTAGGCAGTGGTTTTCACTTC
>CM053589.1:105831168-105878213 GCA_028646515.1 Pseudochirops corinnae | reverse complement strand
CTCATTCAGTGCCCTCTATGTATACATGTATACACATACATATATCTATACACACACACATATATATTATATATATATATATATGTATATATTACATATATACACATATACTCCATTCAACTTTCCTAATACTAACAAAAGTCTCATGAATTACAAATATCATCTTTCCATGTAGGAATGTAAATAGTTCAACTTTAATAAGTTCCCTATGATTTTTCTTTCCTGCTTGCCTTTTCATGCTTCTCTTGCTTCTTGTATTTGAAAGTAAAATTTTCTGTTCAGTTCTGGTCTTTTCATCAAGAATGCTTGAAAGTCCTCTATTTCATTAAATATCCATATTTTCCCCTAAAGTATTATACTTACTTTTTCTGGGTAGGTGATTCTTGGTTTTACTCCCACCTCCTTTGACCTCCAGAACATCATATTCCAAGCCCTTTGATCCCTTAATGTAGAAGTTGTTAGATCTTGTGTTATCCTTTTTGTGTTTCCACAATCCTCAAATTGTTTTTTCCTGACTGCTTGTAATATTTTCTCCTTGATCTGGGATTGATTGTGATTATAGCAAGTAAATTCAAGTTAAAAATCTATAATCCTACCACTTAAAAATAGTTCTATCTCTGAATGAGGTAATAATTATGAAATTTGGTTGGACTCTAAAGACAGTTTGAACGATTTATCATAGACTGCCTAAGTGAAGATAAATTCCCTCTGTGATATAATTGATAAAAATTTGAATAAATACCTCCGGTAATAGGGAATTTTTATTCTTTTATGAAACATCTCATTCCATTTTCAGGTAGCTCTAATTATTGGGAATTCTTTCCTAATCTTGAATTATTTACCTAATAAATGTTTGCTGGTTCATTTACTATTGCTTCTGTTCATTGATCCTTGTTTCTCCTTTCTTCACCCCTCCTTCAGAAGCCACAGAGAATAATTGATCTATGCCCTTTGATGGAACTATGCAGCTCTTGTCCATATCCTCCAATATATTTTGCAGAAGGTTTGGATACCATGCCAAGAACTTCCCTCTTGTTCTTTTTTCATTGCAGAGGATATCAATTCAGCTTATGTGCTGTTCATTTATTATTCCTAACTTGGGTTATATGATCAGCCTGCCTGCTTTCTAGTCATGCATCTTCTTGATCATATAGTCCATATTGCTTTGTAAGTGGAATTCATTGTTTATAATAGGCTATAGTCTATTTATACCTACCTTGTATCACTTCATGGCTCTTTGATTGACCCAGAGTTTTGATTTCTTGGAGATTTAGCTTCTTTCATAATTTACAACTAAAAAGCATCATGGGAAGAAAATTAGTGTTGAAAAAATCTTATTTCATTCCAGAGAGAAGCTTAGAAATTGAAATTGAACAAAAAAACTGGGCAAATACTCAGAGGTTTATGTGGAATCACATGCTTTTCTTCCATCAGTTCTGGTGGTCCTGGGTGTTAGCCATTTGTAGCATTTTTCCAATGTATACGGACTAGTGGACCAGCTCTATGACTCTTTTAATAGCATTAGTTGTCATTATTCAGTTGTTTTTCAATCATGTCTGGCTTTTTTGTGACCCTATTTGGGGTTTTCTTGGCAAAGATACAAGAGTGGTTTGCCATTCCTTCTTCCAGCTCATTTTACAGATGAGGAAACTGAGGCAAACAGGATTAAGTTACTTGCCCAGGGTTACACAGTTAGTAAGTGTCTGAGGCCAAATTTAAATTCTGGAAGATGTCTTCCTCACTCCAGGCCTTGTACTCTATCCACTGTGCCACCTAGCTGCCCTTTTAACAGGATAGCTATTACATAATTATTTAGTAGGCACTTCAGTAATAGAGTGCTGGACCCTGGAGTAGGAAGACCTGAATTCAAATCCAACCTGAGACACTTATTAGCTGTGTGACCCTGGGCAAGTCATTTCATCTTGATCTTTCTCAGTTTTTTTCTTCTATAAAAAGGGGTAATATTGGCATCTATTTCCCAGGATTGTTGTGAGATTAAAAAAGAGATTGTAAAAGCTCTTTGCACACCAGAAAGTGCTATTTAAATTCTAGCTGTTATTAATATTATTAGGACATCAGAATCTGGACATTTTCATTCTTTATATACTCTTTTTTTCTATATAAATAGTTAGGTTGGACTCTTTTGAGACTTTGGACCTCATTTTACAAGGTACTGAATCTTCCAAAACTCAGTGAAGTCAGCTTAATTTTATTTGCAAAAAGGAGAAACTGAAGGCACATGTCTTCTTCCATATGTACTCTGTGTTAGACATTTTCCATGACCAAGGTAAATACCTTTAGTATAAATGAACATCCCTTGTTTATGTTGTAATATTAATAATAAAAGGTGATCCTGAAAGTTATTTATTTTGTTGCTTCTCTAGTAGGCCAGGCCTGATCCAGGTTGGACTGGTACCTCTTATACCCCTGAACATCTGATAGCTAACAAAAAGAGATGTACTTAGTCATTCTTGGCAGGGGAAGGATTTTCAGAGCAGGGAAAGTAGACTCACCAGAGCAGAGTGTTGACTCAGCTGAGCATGGCTTTCCTGTCTGGTATTGGTCATACTGGTCTGTCAGTCAGAAGCAGGAAGGAGGCAGAGATCTGGGGTAAATCCTTGTGCCCCGACTTTTGTATTGAAGACACCAGGAAGCTACATTACTTGCCCAAGCCTTAGTTTTCTGAGCAAATCAAGAAAGGTTTCAATACTTTTAAAGGACAAACTAGTCTATCTTGCATAGGGTCAGGACTTTACAATAACCTTAGCCCTTCCTGTATGTCAGAGTCCAAGAAAATATTGCTTCTCCCACCCATGCCTTGTGGTGGAAGGGTCCTACAATTCTTTAAGAGGAAAGGTGTCAAACACATACTTATGGGCTGCATGCAGCCCACAACACTCCCGAATGCAGCGTGAACCAGATTAAATTGAAATTGGGAAATATTTAAGGAAATAAATAAAAATGCAGCAAAACATAGAAAACATTTAATTTAAAAAATATGTCAATATACAGCCTGCAGAGATCCTTTTGTGTGGTTTAGTGCTTCTGTTTCTATCTGAGGGTGATGCCACTGTTCTACCAGCTTTGGAACTGCTTCTATATAGCCTTGATCCAGGGATATGAGAAGCCTGGCAGTGAGTATCATTGGAGGAGAAAAACAAAAAGGCTACAAGTAAGGTGATGGTCCCCTGAAGGAGTGGTCAGAGATAGAAAAGAATGAAGTACTATGTTTCCTCCCCCAGTATTGGAGCCTGACAACTGCCCTCTTTCATGCACGAGCATGGCTATGGGTATTGCTGCTATGTCCTAACTCTGCCTCCCTGTGCCAGGCATAGTAATTGTCTCCTGCTGTGTCAAGCCATGTAGTGCTCTTCACTTCCCCAACCCACTGGAACACCAGAGCCTTATCACTGCCACCAGTCCTATCACTGGACCCTCCTCCCATCTGGGTTAGGAGCACCATTGCTAGGGCCATCAGCCCCTGAGCACCTCCCACAACTCTTGTCTGAGTATGGTAGGTGCTGCCACCACAATCTTGAACCAAAACTGTTTCTAGTGGTGTCTGAGCTCTGCCTCCTATTCTATGGCTTGAGCACTTACCTTTATGTTGAGGCCTACCACCATACCCTTGGGACTGACTAGAAGCTGCTTTCCCGTGTAGGGGCTGTACTAGGTTTAGCCAGTGCCAAAAGCCAGGACAGCTGCCCCTGGTGGTTTCATTGCATTAATGGCAACTCCAAGGACCAGAACTTGGGTTCCCCTTCCTGTCAGTAGTCATCTTCTTCAGGGAATTCCTTCTCTTGCCATTTGCTCTGGACTGTGGGATGGGAGCTCTTGACACCTCAGAGTTACAAGGCTGCCACCAAGGTTAGAAATATCCAGCTTAGAATGACTCACCTATGCTCATGGAGAGATACAAAGCAAAATAAGTAACCAGAGACTCCATCTAAACCATACATGTGCTCTAGTTGTCACAACAAATATTTGCTTATATGTACTCTGGAAAGGTCTCTTGGTTCCTAGGGTGGATAAAGCATTATCCTTTTAAGTATTTTCTTCATTCCCTCAAAAGTCAACCTGGACAGTTCCTAATGGCCTCCCAAATATAACATAAAAAATCTGGAAAAGTTGCTTCTGCCCAGTTCTTAGACTATTCCCAAATTCCAGTCTCTAGGAGCAGAAGTAAGGGTGGGAAGGCTTACCACAACTCAGGCCTGGAAGTCGCTTTCACTCCTTCACCCCCCCCCCCAATATAATAATAAAAATGGAAGTTTAAAACATTTATCATCTTCAAAGCAAGGTTCTAAAAGGGAGAGGCCACATTCGCATCAGTCTCAAGTTGCTGCACGTCCACAGTTTTTTTTCCTCTAACCCTCACAAGACATTAAGTAGACATCAGTAGAAGCACTTTCACAAAGACAAGAAGCATGGAAGTCACCCTCAGCTTCCTGTCCATCCCTTTTCTCGGACCTCAGTGAGATCATTCCAGTACTGTCAAATATTGCCAAATGTATAAGGCCAAGCCTGACTCAGCCTGGTCTGATGACTTAGCTTCAAAATTGGAACAAAATGAAACACAGAGCATCTGACTTAGCCAGACACTGTGTTAAGTGCTGGGAATGGAAAAAGAGGAAAAAAGACAGTACCTACCTTAAGGAGCTCACAATCTAATAGGAGAGGCAGTAAGCAAACAAATATGTACAGGCAAGCTACATACAGGGTAAAGAGGAAGTAAATAAAGAGGGGAAGCTCTGGAATGAAGAAGGAAGCCAGGCAAGTCAATAGGCAGATTAGGAGGGAGGGTGTTGATGAAAAGGTTTGGAAGAGCCACTGTGGGGAGTGGGATTATTGTTGTGTTTGTCCTTTGTTCTCGAAGAGGACCATGACATCAGGGAGAAGTTGCAGTCAAGTGTGCAAGGTCACCAGCCTCACTTTCCGCCATCTGGGTCCAGTGGCTACATGTTCATCAGGACAACTGGTGATGGCACAGAATGCAATGGCAGACCCTGTCCCTTTTCGGGTTCTCACTCTGAGTGAGGTAATGCCCATTCGGTGAATAGACCTCTTTAAGAAGTGAGTCAAGGTATTGCGGCTTTAATTAAAAAAAAAAATCAATCTTCAGTGTTGGTGGCCAAAAGAGAAACAGTTATGTGAAATATAATTATATGTGGATATACATATATGCCTAGATTCACGTTTACACATATACTTACAAACACAACTTAAATTGTAAAATTATTCTTTTTAATGATCTGAACTTTCTTTGGTACAATATAAATGGTTCAGTGTGGGGAGAATAGTACATAGTTTGCCAGGCCGCCACTGCCTTTCTTTACATCCCCACTGCTTAGCACACAGCATGAAATGGATAGTGAGTTGATAAGGGAGGTTTAGTAGGATTGCCTAGCAGCAGTGAGGGCCCAGTTCGAGTTGTGTAACAAATTTATAGTGCACCAAGTCAGAACAGTTATGTGACTTTCTCCTTTGTTATGTAGGAGCAAAGGCAGTGAATGGAAAGGGTGATCCAAGGCTGAGGCTTGGCAGGCTATGATTGGCAATGTGAAAATATTGGGGTATAGACTAGAGGAGAGGACAGTGGAGAGTTGAACTTGTTCAACACAAGGTAAAGATGGGGAAAAAAAGAGAGAGTGGCTAGCGTAGGAGTGATGGCCCTGGAAATGACTTGATGGATGAAGAAATTGGAGGTCACAGTACAGATAGAGTTTGGTTTAGTAAGGGCAGGCAGAGAGAGGTGGAAAACTAATAGATTATGGTCAATTATGGGAGATTTACTTAGCAATAGCAGAAGAAGGGTATTTAGAATAGGGAAAAGTTATTCAGTGAGGACACAGCATTGATTCAGTTGAGTGATGCTTCCCTGTGCTGGTATTGGTCACACTTCTCTGCTGCTTAGAAACCTGAAAGAGAGACATGGAAAATGCTTGGGACTTGGCTTTTGTACTTTGGTCACCATGAAGTTGCATTAACGGAAGAGCCTTAGTCTCCTGAGATAATTCCATGCCAAGGATGGTTTTCAGTATATTTTAAGAGAAATCTAGCTTAGCCTTCCTGAGGTAGAGAGCCTTAGGGAAAATTAGCTCACCTCATGTGGCAAAGTGCTAGGAAATCTTGCTTCTAACTCAATTTTTGTAAAGGAACCTCAGGTGATTTTAACATGAATTTCTTCTAGGAGTGGTCTTTAAACTTACATTTTGTTCTCCGAATCAAATGCATTTTTATAGTCAAAAAGCAATAATCAGAGGGGGCTCTTGCAGTATCTGGATCTGTCAATTGTGTGCCTGCAAAGATGTGTTCTGATTTAAAATTTCATTTGTAAAAGACTGCCTGTTCCCTTTTTTCTTATTTTCATCAAGGGTACAGGCACAAAGATGGTAAATCAGTACAATATTTTCCTTCTTAATCCAGTTCTGTCTTTCTCTAGAATTCTTTGGGCTATTATGAGGATTCACAAATTTATCACTTCGAACAAAATAGAGATTATTGTTTGCAATTCAGTATGTGCTCCCTTTGGGAAGACGAGACCGCTTTAACGTCCTTTTTATTCTCAAACTTCATTAAGCTTGTACTAGTGCTTGACTGAAATTAGTTTTGTAGATTATAAAGGCATTTTGCAAATTTGTCATTTGTAGATTGCATTAAACTGACCTGATTTACTTCTGCTTAGAGGAAATTATGTAATTTGCATTCATTTCTAACTTTTAGATTTTAAATATTTGCTGTTAGGAGGCTTGTGCAACCTGGAAGACAAATCCCCCCAAGGATTATTATGTCAATGTCATTTAAAAAGACAAATAATTTTGACTTCAAGTGCTTAGATCTTTAGTACTTGGAAGACACTAAATGTCCCTGAGGACTGTAAGATTCAATTCCATTTTATAAGCATTTATTAAATACCTACTAAGTGCCAGGCACTCTACTAGGCACTGGGGATACAAAGGCAAAAGGGGCAATCTTTGCCCTCAAAGAACAGGCATTCTACTAGGGAGAAACCATGTATACATGGGTAGGTAAATATTAAAAAATACATATATTTTTCTCTAGAACTGTGATTTTACTAGAATAGCCAACTTCCAGTGAAGACTACCCCCCAGGCCTCCCATGCCTACCTCCCAGCACAGATTGGTGCCTACTTTGTGACACCATAGCCTTGGAGAATTGCTTCACGTACTGAGGTATTAATCATTTGCCAGGGCCATACATACAGTTGTTGTAAGTGGCATCACTTGAATATAGTTCTCCTCATCATAAGTCCAGCTTTCTGTTTCCTAGGCCATGTTGCCTCTCTTAGATATATGAAATCTATAAAAAATGAAAATAAAATAATTTCAGAGGGAAGCATTAACAACTGGGGGATGTGGAAAGGTCTCTTGTAAGAGACTGACATTAGGAACAACTTTTCTCTTTTTCCTTTTTATATGAATAATAATTTTCAAGAAAACGATTCCTTCCTTTCCTACTGTCTCTAGTGTGGTCTTCCTATTCTCATTCATAGTTTCTCATTGGGAAGGGACCCATCTCTGTTACTTTCCCATCCTTTTCAAGCTTTTCCCAAGGGAATAAGGGCAGATTTATTTTCATATGTTTTTAAATTTTAAACTTAAGGGCAGCTAGGTGGCACAGTGAATAGAGCACTAACCCTGGAGTCAGGAGGACCTGACTTCAAATCCAGCCTCAGACACAGCACTTACTAGCCATATGACCTTGGGCAAGTCACTTAACCCTAATTGCTCCTTCAAAAAGCAAAAAAACCAAACTTAAATACAGAATGAGAAAAGAAAAAAAAAGACATTGCCATGTACATAGCAGAACATGAGAGGATGCAGTGTAAAATAATAAATTTCCATTTCAAGAAAACCTATATAATAAATACTACACATTATTTTCAAAGCTGCCCAGCTTTTCTTTGTTTCCTTAATGTTTTTCTTTTGCTCTCTGCTATACACTTGTTTCTTTATCTTCCCCCCCCAAAGAAGGCTATATAATTAAGTGTGGATATATATGCCTATATATAGATATCTATAAACATAGACATATATACTCATATACAAAAATATAAGACCCTACTATGCTTATTTCCATCTGTCATCTGTTTCTCTGAAGGTGGATAGCATCTTCCTACATAGGTCCAAATCTTCCCCTGTTTTTCTAAATCAACCAGCTCATCATTTCCTACACCACAGCAATTTTCCAACTCAAGTCACATCCTATCTGAGAGATTGTCTATGAAAATTAACCCCCCAATTTTCTACATCTTTTTATTCTTGGCTACATAGGTTTTATTTATACAAGAAAATTTTAATTTAAAATAATCAAAATCTCCCTTTTTTATACTTCAACAATGCTCTCCCTTATGTAATTTTAAGGTCTGATAACTGCTGAATCTACGTCCTTTACATCTTTTTTCCTGGTTTCTTTGAAGTTCCTGATATTTGCTCTTTCAAATGAACTTTGTTATTTTTTTTACCTGAGTAAAGTAATTTTTAGTAATTTAATTGGGATGATATTGAATAAATAAATTAAGTAAAATTGTCATTTTGCAAATTATATTGCTTTTACCTACCCGTGAACAAGAAATATTGCTTCAGCTATTTAAATCTGGGTTTATTTATATAAAAAGTGTTTTATGTTTATGTTTACATAGTTCCTATGTCTGTTTTGTCAGGTATACACTCAGGTATTTTATACTGTCTAGGTATTTTAAATAGTCTAAAACAATATTGAATAATATTGTTGATGCACAGTGTAGTTTCTCTATTTTTCACTTTTGATTAAATCTGTTTTAACTTCAACTTTAGCTATGATCATGATTACTAACCCTGCTTTTTTTTTACATAATAAATTCTACTCCTGCTCTTTATTTCAGCTTTATTTTTGTCTCTCATTTTTATAATGTTTCCTGAAAGCAGCATATTGTTTAATTCAAATTTTTAATCAACTAAACATTTCTGTTTTATGGGTAAATTCATCCCATTCGCATTCTAAGCTACAATTACTTGTGTATTTTCCTCCTTCCTATTTTTCCTCACTATCCTTCTGACCCTGTTTATCCTCACTCCTCTGTTTTACTTCTACCACTACCTTGCCCTCCTATTCCTTAACCTATCCACCCCTCTGAAGGTCCCTCTCTTATTCTCTCTCTCCCACCCCTATATACACCCATGTGTATATACACATATATATACGTATGTGTGTCTATGTGTGTGCATATATACATAAATTCACATACATAATCTTTAACCCATTCCCAATGAGAGTAAGGTTCCAGCACTACCTGCCCTCCCCCCACTAGCTTCTTCTGTAGCAGTTTTTCCTTTTATGCCTCATTTGTATGAGATAATTACTCCTTTTTATCTTTCCCTACACAGTTTTATGTTTTTAGAATCACCCCATCATACTCAGCTCAGTCCAAGCCTTTCTTTCAAACCACCCAAACAATGACAGTCATAAGAGTACTGCTGATATTTTCACATATACAGAGTGAACAATTTGACCTTATTGATTCCATTATAATTGGTCTTTAATGTTTGCCTTATATTTCTCCTGGATGTTATATGTCGAGTGTTCCCTTAAATTCTGGGGGTTTTGCCACAAAAACCTGAAAGTCTTCCAGTGTGTTAAATATCTGTTTTTTTTTCAGTCAGGATTATACTTAACTTTCCTGAGTTAAGTTACCCTTGTTTATAACTCTAGCTCTTTTGCCCTATGGAATATAGTATCCCAAGACCTAAGGGCATTTGATGTAGTAGCTACTAGGTCATGTGTAATCCTTATTGTAGCTCTATGATGTTTAAGTTTTTTTCTTGTTGCTTCTAATATTTTCTACTTAACTTGGGAGCTTTGAAACTTGGTTATGATATTCCTCCAGGTTTTCTTCCTGGAATCTCTTTCAGGTGGTGATCAGTGGATTTTATATTCTTCTATTTCTGCTTTGCCTTCTTGTTCTAGAACTTCAGAGCAATTTTCCTTGATAATTTCTTGCAATATTGTATCAATCTTTTTTTAATCATAATTTTCAAGTAGTCTTATTATTCTTATATTATTTCTCCTTGATCTGTTCTCCAGATCAGTTGTTTTTCTGATGAAATGTCTCATTTTCTCTTCTATTTTTTCCATTCTTCTGATTTTGTTTTATTATTTCTTGGTATCTTAGAATGTCGTTAGCTTCCACTTGCCTAATTCTAGTTTTCAAGGAATTATACTGTTCTTTAAGTGTTTGGTTCTTTATTTCAAGTTGGTTGAACTTCTCATAATTTTCTTAATTTTCTTGGATTGCTCTTATTTTTTTTCCAATTTTTCCTCAAGTTCTCTTATTTGATTTTTAAAGGCCTTTTTAGCTTCTTACAAGAACTCGTTTTGTGCCTGGGACCATTTAACATTTCTCACTGAAAAAGGAGTGGCTTTTTAGCTCCATTATCATCCTCTGAGTATGAACTCAGTTCCTCTTTATCCCCATAGTAACTCTCCATGGTTGGGCTCTTACTCCTTTGCCTGCTCATTTTAATTTATTTATTGTATTATTTTGTTTTTAGAAGCTTTTGGTTTGACCAGGTTGTAGTTCTGAGGAAATGATGCCTCAAGTTTCAGGTCCTTCTTACTGTTATTTTCTGAGGTCTGTCTTGGGGCCTACTCTTGGGTTCTCCTCTCCGTAGACATGGCTAGGGCCCCCAGCCACACTGTTCTGCAAATGATCGTGCCCTCTGCAGTCCCTCTGTGACTGCAAACTATAGCAGTCCTCTCTGCCCTAGAATTGAAACCAGGGACTCCGTTCTCCTGCACGTGGCCACAGCCAGCAGGTGTATGCTAGCTACTTTGTTCCTTTTCCCTGCAGCCACAGCCTGGCACTGTCTGGTTAGCGCAGCTGTGCTTGGGCATCCCTAGATAGTGGAAGGTCCTTCAATCTTCTCCTACACAGCTTTCTGACACTCCCCACCCCCAGCACACACACACACACACACACACACACACACACACACACACACACACACACACACACACACACACACACACACACACACACACACTGTAAAATATAAGTTCTAAGACTGAGGCTGCCTCCTGTTCCAGTTGCCCCCAGGGATTGTTTATTGATTCTGCTGAGTCAGCCTGGAGGTGTTTGCACTTCACTTAGGCTGAACCTCCCCTAGAGCTCCCTTCTTTCCTGGGGTCTTCTCAGATTGTTTTAGGAGCACAGCTACTTTACTCTGTGTTTATTTCTGCTGCTCTGAGGTGATGTTCTGTTTTTTTTCTTTTTGGGGGTTTTTTGGAAGAAATTTGGAGAGCCACAAGTTTTCTGACCTATTCCGCCATCTTCCTAGAATCCTCTCTAATAGCAATACAATAGATTTAGCAATTTCTGAATGTTTGAAAGAGTTAAGAAGATAGGAAAATATTCTCCTAAGATCTAGTCATAGGAAGAGGCCTAGAGATCCCACGATCATAGATTTAGAGCTAGAAAGGTGCTTAGAGATGAAGAAACCAAGACCTGGAAAGTGACTTGCCCAAGATGACGTAGTATATAATGGCCTGAGGCAGAATTTGAACACAGTTCTTCCTAAATGCACATCTAGCATGTCACCTAGTACAACAGGTGAGTACATCTATGGTGATCTCTGAGTTTGCTAAGAATAAGCACTTGCAATTGGAAATTGCCCTGTCTATAAGGCAATATTGGGAGAGAAGATAGGATAGGATGGGCTGGCAAACATACGTTACCCAATTAAACAGTGCACATTTAGAGCCTGTAATCCTCCCTCTCATCAGCATCTCTGGCTGAATGTTGTCTGCCTCTTTTCCAGAAAAAAACTACTGCTTGGCTATCTCTTTCATATTTGTGAATACTCTCTCAGGTCAGAAAAATCAGATTGCCTCATTTAAATTTAATTTGAATTTCTGTTTGAAGAATCAACCTGAGACATCAAAGAGAGCCAAAGAAAAACGCACCACAAAATAAATGATCAAAATGACTTCTGAGCACCTGGCCTTTATATCTGGAAATATTTAATCAAACTCTAATTTCTTCCATTGTTAAAATTAAAAAGATAATAGTATAGAGGAACTTAAAAAAAGAAACTGTCATGTAAGTTTGGCACAGCATTTAACATATTTACAAATGATCACAACCTGGTTGGAATTATCTGTTTCACCATAAACATACTTAGAAGTCTCTCTCCATCCCTTAATGACTCAGGTTCTTCTGGTCCCTAATCTGCTCCTTGGTTATAAGTTTGGGAGCTACATTAATTCTCTCAGGCCCTGAAGGTATCATTTAATACACTGTCACAGATGCCTAATTTGTAGTATGGGAGTAGTTGAGGTGCTGTGCTGAGGCTTCGTCTACACACACAAACCAGCTAAATTGTTCAGAATTGGCAAACCAGGTTCTGTGTAGAGATGTGACCTAGGAGGATACAGCCCTGCCAGGATAATGGTATGACTTTCTTGCAGTTCTTGTTTTAAAATCATTGTCTTTTATTTGTGAAGGGCTGCAACTGTTTTTCAGGCACCTTGCCAAAAGGTAAATTGAATTTTTACAAAAAAACCCTTTTCTGGGTGGAAAATCTGAGGCACAGAGATAATTTCCTATCAAGATTCAATGACTCACTTAGAAAGAGACTCCTAATTGTAATCAATAGGCTAAGGGTATGTCTATATGACCCTACTTTAGATGTTTTGGGGGCTTTGTGTGTGAGCTGTTACCAGAATTAAAAATGGGTTGAAGAAACCCACAGACCTTTTTGACAATTTAATTAATTTTCACATCAGATATAGAGGTGTGTATGGGAGATATACGTGTGTGTGTACAATGATTCCCAAATACATTGTTTCACGTTATTATATCTCATAGACTAAAAAAAATTTTTTTGAGTGAACTAAAATTATTTCGAGTAATTTCACAATCTTTTTTAGAATGATCCATTCCTATTTAAGGCATTTACAATACTAGTGTTGAGAATAACACATGTGGACATAGCTTAAACTGCCCATGTTAAAGGCAACTTTAATTTTCCAAAGAAGAGAAGCAGTAATTCTCTTCTCTTTGGAGAAAGGTGGGGAACTACTAGGGTAGAATGTGGTATACATGGTCAAAAGACATAATTGAATTTGGAATTTTGCTTAATTTTTTCTTCATCTTAAGGGAGAGTTCAATTCTATGTGGGAGGGAGTAAGGGGAAGTAATATTTCTAGACATGGTAATTGATATAAAAACAGAGGACACCCATAAAACTTGAGGCAGGGAGGGGAGAGACACACACAGACAGAACTGAATTTCTAGATATTGTGAATTAGGAAGTTCTAAAGATTTTTAACAACAACATCCAAAAAAAAATTTTTCTAACAGATAACATAGGACAGTACATAGAATGGAGTTTTACCCCTAAAAGTCATGTGTGGATATAACTAAAGAATTATTTATTAAGTTAGTACTATTTGGGGGGAAAACCCCTTCTACTGAGTGGAAACTTCATAGTTTTCTTCATTTATGACTAATCTTTCTCTTCTTTTTTATGGCCCCCTAAACTTAGGAATTACCCCCATATTTCTGTCCTTAACTCTCTTTTCTTCTTAATTTTTATGTTCTCTATCTATTACCACATGTGGGCTATAGATGATGCTGACCTTCTCCCTAAACTCTACTTCCGCTTTCCAACTTCCTTTGGAAGTAGCAACCTTGTTCATTTTTGCCTCCGACTTCCCTGGCTCCCTGCTGTTGTTACTGTGACCACCATTCTTTCTTTAAGAAGTGCTGACTCCAAACTGAGCATTCCTTATGTTTCCTGCTCTTTTAATCCCCTACACAGTTACTGCATCCTATACTCTAATCTACTGTAGTGTATCTTGCGTCAGTGCCTTGTTTTTATTTTTATGGAATTCATTCTAGTTCATTTTGTTTGTTGTTCAGCCGTCCAATCAGGTCTAACTCTTCATGGCCCCCTCGTTGAGGTTTTCTTGGCAATGATACTGGAGTGGTTTTGCCATTTCTTTCTCTAATTAATTTTACAGATGAGGGAACTGAGGCAAACAGGGTCAAGTAACTTGCCCAGGGTCATGCAGCTAGTAAGTGTCTGAGGCTGGATTTGAACTCAGGTCTTCCTGGCTTCAGGCCAGGTGTTCTTTTCACTGTGCCATATAAGTACCCATTCACTTTAGTTCAGCTGAGACCTTATTCTCTTATGATTATGGTAGTAGTTTTCCTATTGGTGTGGCTGTTCAGCATCTCTTCTTTCTTGGTCTGATATGTGTGTGTGTGTGTGTGTGTGTGTGTGTGTCTCCCAGGGTTGTTGTGAGGCTATAATGAGATAATATTTGTAAAGTGCTTTGCTGATCTTCAGACACTATATATTCCGTTCATATTCTAACTATTAACAATGATTAGGATCAGTTAAAGTGTTTTGAACAGGTAACTTACACAATCCAATCAATGTTGTAAAATTAAACTGATAATGATATAAACACATATACATGTATACATACATATATGTATCTATTATGTGTATGTATGTACACTGGAGAAGAAAATGGCAAACTACTTTAGTATCTTTGCCAAGAAAATCCAGTGGTCAGTATTAACATTCTGTAGTCCAAGGATCACTAAGAGTAGGTCAGGGCAGTGACTAAATTGTTCTGTGTGTGTGTGTGTGTGTGTGTGTATGTGTATGTGTCTATATATGTATACACCCCCCACACATACATACACACATATACCCATACATACATATGCACACATATATACACATATATGCATATGTCCATGTATATTTATTATATAGTTATATACTTATGTCTATGTATTTACATACATATGCACATGCATAGATTACTACACCCATGCCTGGCACATTCTCTCTCCTTACCTCTGCCTATTGGTCTCTCTGGCTTTCTTTAAATCCCAACCAAAATTCCACCTTCTAGAGGAAGACTTCCCCAAATCCTCTTAATTCTAGTGTCTTCCTTCTCTTAATTATTTTCTCTTTATCTTTTACATAGCTTTCTTTGTGTATGTTTGTTTGCATGTTGTCTCCCCCTTTGGGTGTAAGCTCCTTGAGGGCAGAGACTGTATTTTGCCTCTCTTAGTAGGACAGTGCCTGCGCAAGGTAGGAGGTAGGGATTAAATAAGTGTTTGATTTTACACCTTTGCTTCTTCCATTATATCTGTTGAGAATATCTGCTAGAACATCTACTTTCTTTCTTTCATGAAATTAGAGCAATCCTTTAATATTTCTGTCAAATGACAGGTCCTATGAAACATGTTCTGGGATCACCTTGGCCAGAAATCAGAGGACCATAGATCTGGAGTTGAAATGCCCAGCCTAGTCCAACGACCTTCCTCTCAGAGATGAAAAAACTGAGGGCTGTCCATGCACAAAGATCGTAATTACCGGAGGTAAGATACGAACCAGTGTCCTCTGAATTGGGTGCTAGCACCTTTCTCACTATACCATGGGATCTGTTCCTCCTCAGAACAATAGTTTCTAGATTATGCCACTAGTGTGTTGCCCTTTAATAGTTAATTGTGTATTCTCATGGTGGGCCATAAGTCCTTCAGCCCCTAGCACAGTACTCTGTGCATGATAGATACTCAATTAATAATTGTGAAAGTCATTAACTGGACCCCTGCTATGTACTAGATATGGTGGCAATGGTGAGTGGTGTATAGCCATTTCTAGGGGAGACTGGATTTAATCATATGGAAAACAGACCCTGATTTTACCAAGAGTGAGTTGGGTAGAGGAATATTTGCCCAAGGCATGATTACTTCTTGGCCAGCCTTTCTAGTAATTTAAAAATCTAAACCAGTAATAGAAGAAAAATGGAAACCTGGAGATAAAGAGGCAAACCTTTATCCAGAGAACCATAATCCATAGGCAAAGGTAAGTTATATTAATTATAAAAGAGGCAACTCCTCCCCAACTCCTTCTTCCCCCAAATCAGAAGGGCATTATTCTTTTTTTCTGACCTCATCTTGAAGAGTTAAAAGAAGGGAGAAATACACAAATAAACACAGACTTGCAAATATATATGTGTGTGTGCATATGTACACATATATGTATGTGTGTATATATGTATATATCACATATATAGAAGATGCAATAATATAGAAGAATATTATATCACTATAATGTATCTAATTTAGTACAAGTATGGTCATTTCCAAGCTAATGACAGAATAGTTCACAACCCTACCACCTTCTAGAAGAAAAGGTCTCTCGTATTTTACTCTCTAGTCACTATTACTCTAAATGGAAAAGCCTCTTTCTACATTCTCTTCTTTCAGAGCTGGACTGTTCCCTACAGGATAATACAAGTGCTTTGTCTGATCCTCTTTTTAATAAGTCCAGTAATAGGGGTTTCCACCATTTCCCCTGGGATACTTTTCCATTTCTGTGTTATGAACTCACTGTATGGATTTTGAAAGTTTTTTTTTTTTTAATTTTAATTGACCAGTCAAGCAGCAGAAAATTGTCTGCTAGCTCTGACTTGGTAGAATCTGAGACTGTTACAAAATTGGAAAAGCTTTCAGACTGAAGTGGGGGAAGGAGAATTTCCCAAATCCCTGCCCAGTAAAACATCTCATTTATCCTCTAAGACTCATCCCATTGGATTTCAAAAGTACTCTGTAACCTGAAGCGCCCTTTGTTTCAAGGGACAAGAAATAATGGACTGTTTCCAAGTGAAAAGCAGGCTTGGCCTTCTATCAGAATCTATTTGTACCTGCATGTAACACTGTGTGATAGATATCATGTACTTTTGGAAAAAGTAGGGATGCTCTTGCTTCCATTCTTCCATTTGTGCTACCAATTTGCTTCCCACTCGACATTTGAACCTATCTCTGTGTTTGAATTTTTTGAATCACAGGAAAATAGAAAAACTTTAAGCCCCAAATAGGTTTGAATTCTCATTTTTTATGGTATTTTTTCTCTAATAGAGCATTTTTTTTTACAGTAAGAAGAGCATCATGTGTTAGAATGGTGATATGACACTGTGGAAAGAATGGGCAACTTGGCATCATGAAGACTTAGGTTTGAGTCCTGTCTCAGGGACTTAGTACTCAGTGACCCTAGGCAAGTCATTTAACTACTCTGAGCCTCCCTTCCTTAATCTATAAAATGGAGATGATAATAGCACCTGCCTCAGAAGATTATTGTGAGAATCAGAGAGAATGACTATAAAGTGATTTGTAAAAATTGTTAGCTGTTATTATGACAAAGAATACTTTATTTCTGAAGCGTTTAAAATCTGTGGCCAGGTTATCAAGATCTGGAGATAATAATCAAACTAAGATATGAGACAAATTAGTTCTGATTCTTGAGGGCAGAAAGAGTTAATGTAATTCAGTTCTTGAGAACTCAGCTTTATCCTGCACCGTTTGTGTACGTCCAGGACAGTGTGCTGAGTGCTGGGCTATTTGTACTAACGGGCGTGCTAATATGATGTATTAAATGTCATGCTAGCATCGCTGGGTATGCATATCTCTCCTGTTGTACTGCCTGTTTATGCTTATTCAGCCCTTTGAATAATTTAACACATTTCGTACTCTAAATTACCCACAACAATTTGATGGGACTGCTGGCAGTTTACTTGAAACACTCAATGTTAGGTCAACAAAGGGTCCCAGTTTCTGCTAAATAGAAGTACACTTTCTACTTAGAAAAACATAATTAGATTTCTCCATGGATATTTTTAAGAAGGGGGCTGGGATATGGTAGCCATGTGTTTTCATCTGGTTGTCAACCTGGAAGAAGCACAGTGATATAAGGGTTAAAAAATTCTGGTTGGGGAGGGCACTAAGCTAATAGAGGAAGAAGAAAAGCTAATGATAGAGTAAGAAATCTGTGCTCTGGGTATATGAGAGAGAAAAAAAATAACTTATTTAATAATTCTGTCTGTACCATATCCTCCTTTCTATTTAATCCCAATGTAAAACTCTTAGGGTACCCACAGATAGATTTGCTAATATTACCCATATCCATTGGATGAACAATAATTGCATAGATACTGTAGCCCAGAACTATTTTTTCAGATTTTTAAACTGACTTGAAACTCTTCCTAATATTTGCTGTCCTCAGTTTACTGTTTGGTCACAAGCAATGAAAGTAGCTATAATGTTAAAAGTCTCTTTTCTTCAATGTCTCTGAGTAGAGGGATGCTACATTCCTTTAAAGCTCTAAGAATATTTTTGACAAAGAGAATCTTCCTCCTCTGCCTCTTTCTTCTCTTTCTTTCCCTTTGCACAGGCAGCACAGGATGAAAAGGGCAGGCATAGTGTACAAAAGGTGAGCTTTTTCAATTAAGACTTAAAACCTGAGCTTTGATGATGTATCCCCCTGCATGGAATTCTAGCTATTCTAATAACACCAGCCAAGGAAAGGCTCCACAAACTGATGATTCAAGGTACAGTCAGCTCAGCTATTTGTGAAATGACAGCAGGGCCCTGATTGACTGGACCCTTTCAGTCTGAACTCCTCTTCTACTTTCAGGATATGCTGAAAAATCTTCTTGAGGATTTGGACAAGTCGTACACAAACTGAGACTTCATAATGAAGTGTTTGCTTATCATCTATTTTACCCCTTTCAAAATAGTCTGAGCCTGCACTGTAACCTTGGGTCAAAACTATTTGGGGTGGAGGAAACTCATGATAAACACATGCTTTGGAAGGTTAGAATGTCATCAGTTTAAGAACATCAGATTAACTTATGGAAAAAAAAAGAAAAAAAGAAAATCCCTAAGTGTGAGGATGGTCAAATTTTATAGATGTATTTAGGCATAAAAATGTGTATATACCTATCTCTAGATTCATGTATTTGTGTGTCTATATATTTGTACATGTTTATATGTATATATATGCACACATATACACAGGATTTTTTTCAACAGTATGTATATATTTTTTAACAGAAATAGAAAAATAGTTGGGATTATGTAATCCCATGGCTAGTCTAGGAAAAAAATACTTATGCATTTTTTCAAAACTTAACAGCACTTTTGAAATACTGTGTATAGTCTCTGCAGAACCTCAACCACCAGCTGAAAGATTGTGTGTGTCTTATTTTTGTTAATGAAGATTAAAATTAAGTCCAAAGAGAAATGTAGTCCGTAAAAAGTGCTGCCTCTATCAATTAGGGAATCTTGACGAATATCTTACGATTTATATACATTTAAATGTTCTAAACATTTTTAGTGCTTTATTTTGTGTATTATGATTTTGCCCTTCAGAAACGTAATTATTTATTATTCCTATCTCTGAATAAAGGTGTATATTTAATGGAAAACATTCATTTATCCCATTACGTATGACATTACGTATGACAGATAATCTTAATCATTAATGGTGTCCATTGAACTGTTTCTACATATTGTTGTAAAAATGGCCACATATGTGGGTAGACATATGTGTAGACACTTATGTGTGTAGATATATTTCTATAATATGTTATAATATATGTATGTGATAGACACATCCATACATATAATATATGTGTTATTTTGGTCTAGGTGTGATTTCAATTGTGTTGGCAACTCCTAGGGTAGAAACTTCCTTCACTGATGGAGGTCATAGCAATTTATCTCCAATTTATAATCTTAGAGATTTGCCTGGGTCACTGAGAAGTTCAGAGGCTTGTTTACAAGCTAATGTGGAATTTCAGTCCGAGTCTTTCTGACTCCTCTGCTAGCACGCTATTCCCTACACCACGTTGTTCCTCCTATCTGTATTAAAATACTCTGATCATGTGTCTTTTCCTTCTGATGAGCTGTATGGCAGCTATAACGTGTTTCACTAAAGAAGAGGATTTTCTTAAAATGATACCATTGAGTTACATGGTTGTCTTCTCAAAATGGCTTCTTTATCATATTTTCTCAGCGTACAAGATGATGTTTTCTAAATACTGGTACCCCAAATCACTGTTAGAAAATGGCAAAAAGTGTAGATGTTTGACCAGTCTGCCCATATCCTTTGCCATTACCAGTTTCAGAGATGCCCCAGCACATTTTTGCTACTGAGAAGATGAAATCGATTTGTTTTTCTAGGTCTTTCCCTCAAGATGAGATTTATTTTTGCAGCAAAACTAAGCAGCCTTATCTGGACACCTAGGACATAGATACACAGAATCAGAATGTTCAATATTTATTTAGTTGTGTATTTCATCATAATCCCATTTCAATGCAAAACCACTCAACAAATTCAGCTAATAGTTGCTTAGCACCTACTTCTTTGAAAGACACTGTGTCAGACCCTAGAGAGACAAAGGTAAAAACAACACAGACCCTGCCCTCAAAGAGCTTAAAAACTACAAGATGGTTAAGCAGAGATTTAACTAGCGATTTTGACAACAGGGACAAACCTTTAAATTATCTTTGTAATTCATGATGTGAATAATATATTAAAAGTATTATAAAATATTATTATATCATAAACAATATATAATAATATAGTATAAATATGAATTATGTGGGAGGGACAGTTTATTATTACACATATCACAGATAGGTACATTTAATAGTTTCTTATTTTAATTATTCTTATTAAATAGGTGCCAAATTTACTTGTCTTGGTTGAAGGAGAATATGCATTGAATTTTATGTCCTCTAAATTCTTATGCCTGAAGACAAAGCCCTGACTTCCTTACCCTAGGTAGGGGTCTAGGAATATGATACAAAGTAGAATGTGGTATGGGTAAAATAGAGATCTGTTCAGAATGTTATTATTATAACATCTGAAGTTGGAGAAATTTCTTTGAGCTGTAGGCATCAGGGAAAGAAGACTTCATGGAGGAATGACCAATGAAATGAGCCAGAGGGAGACTGACCACTTTAAAAAGGGAAAGAGAGGGAATGTGGAAAGAGAGGGAAAGAGTCAGGAAACTGTGGGACTAGACCAATTGTAGCTAGCTTTTGGCCTCATTGATATCTTTTGGGCTTATAGGTGGGTAACAAGTTCTAGTGTCTATCTTTTGACTCCTTCAGAAGATTATTTTTAAATAAGGTTCAAAAGGGGCCATCCACTCAGAAGTGTAGCTGTTATATTTTTTTACCTGTAAACAATAGATTTTCCACATGAAATGAAAGGGCAAATACAATTTGCTATCAATTTTGACTCAGTGGAGTGATGTAGCATATAATCTCTATTATTTTTCCTGCTGTTTGATGGTAACTGTTGCTAGGTAATGCCTTTCCCACTAAGCATCAGTGATCTAATGTGAGGGCTTTGAGAATAGGTTTCATTATATAATTAAGCCTTTGGTGTACTGACTTTCATGTTACAGAAGTTTCAAATATATATTTCAGGGGAGGAAAAAACCTTAACACAATAATTCTTATTAACATGAAAAGTTTGAGGTGTTCAGGACCAACTTCTGATGCTAATAGAGAGTAAAGGGTCAACAGTGTGATCTGAGAGACAAGAAAACTAACACAGCCTTGGGCTACATTAAAAGAAGCATGATGTTCAGGACTAAGAGATAATAATACTCCTGTGTACATGCTGGTTGGATCATACTTAGAATACTGCATTAAGTTCTATGTACTGCATTGGAGGAAGAAAATTGATAAGCCGAAGAGAAAAGCAGCCAGTATGGTAAAGGGCCTCATATTCATCCCATATTGTTGCTCATCCTTTGTTCTCAAAGAATGATATCAGGAGGGTGATGTCTTGACTTGTAAGTAAATTAGATTTAAGTGCAGCAGAGCTGTGTAAAATCATCAGCCTAACTTGCTCCTCCAGAGTCATTGGAATCCAGTGGCAAGATATAAGTTAGGATGACTGGTGATGACCCAGGATGCAGTGGGAGACCTTGGCGTCTTTAAGCTAAAGTCTTGCCCAAGTCTCAGCTATGAGGATGGATTGAAGGAGTTGGAGGTTTGTATTAGAGAAGAAAAGGCTTAGGAGGGACATGATGGCTGTCTTCCAATATTTGAAGGGCAGCCCACAGGAGAGAGACATTAAAAACGTTCTGCTTTTTTCCTAGAGGGCAGAAGGATTTGAAAGCTATGAGTGGAAATTGCAAAAGGACACATTTAAGATATAGGTAAGAAAAATGTCTATCAATTAGAGCTATTCAAAGACCTTGGGAGATAATGGAAGTCTTAAGCCAGAGGCTAGATAAACACTTATTAGGTATTACGTAAAAAAGATTATACTGAATAACAATGAATGATGAATTATTTAGTTTTATTTCTAAGCATATGCTTTGATTTACACTTGGCATTGTGGTTGGGTTGTCTGGCTCAGAATTACAAAATTTCAGACTTGGTCAAAAAGCTTGAAGATGTTAAGAAAGACGCACATGCTAAGAAGAAAGCTTATTTGCCCTTAATACCAACTTTTTAAATGCCCTCTAGATGCTTGAGAGGATACCCTTTGCTCTTTGAACTAAAACCCCTTATTCTCATCTCTAAGATTGGATAGTTTTCCTCTCATTGAGATAGAATGAAACTGCCTTTGAATGTTTTGGATACGTTGAATTTGACATGCCTATGTGATATTCAGTTTAAAATATCCCAGTATATGTCTAGTGAAACTGAACTGGAGCTCAGGAGAAAGACAAGGCTTTGATGTATAGATCTGCTAATTGTCTACATAAAGATATAATCATTGAACCATAGAAGCTGATGAGATCACCAAGTTTGATAGCATAGAGAGAAGAGAGAAGGAGTCCCAGGACAGAGCCTTGGGGTGCTCCCACAATTAATGGCTATGATGTGGAAGAATATCCATGAAAAGAAGCAATTAGGCAAGTAGAAATGAGAATAGTGTCACAAAAACCTAGAAAGGAAGAGTATCATGGAGAAGGTATATTAATTTCAAATGTCACAGAAGGGTCAAAAAAGTTGAAGTTAGATACAATGAAATTTTCAGATATTTGGAGGATTAATGTGTAGAAGAAAAGTTAGACATTCTGTCGTCTTCCAAAGGGTCCAACAAAAAATCTAGGACCAACTGAAGGAATTTACTTATTCAAGTGTCATTTTAGATTTTGGTTCAGTGTATCATGAGAGACAATTTGGAGTAGAACTAAATAGACAGCTGACTTCAGAGTCAGAACAAGTACATTAAAACTCTGAGCTCCTTGAAAGTGGGAACTGTTTTGGTTTGTCTTTTTTGCTTTTTGCCTTTCTTTGTATCCCCAACAACAGGCATAGTAACTGGAACACAATAGGCACTTAATAAATGCTTATTGACTGACAGACTGTCAGGTCTCACCTCTGCTATGTAGTATTTTGTATCTCTGGACAAGTTCCTTTATCTGTTAGTGCTCCCAAGCAATGCCCCAAGACTTTTAATTGCTGAACAATTTCTAATCAACATTGGAAGAAAGAATTTCCTTGCTAGGTAGCCCCATATGCTAACAAAACCACTCCACTGACTGGAGGAGGATGATAATGAATATAAGATGGTAGGACCTAGAGTCTGAAGGAAACTTAAGGAAAAAAAAAATTCTTACAGAATGTATGCTATAATATAAAATATCCTAAAACAGAAAGCTGAAGGAGGCAGCTGTCTATGTGTTTAAAATATTTAAGCGGCAGCTGAATGATGTTGGTCAGAGGTTTTATTGAGATGATCCTTGCATTGGGCAGGAGGATTGGATTAGATGTACTCTGAGGTTCCTTCATCTCAGATTCTGTAATTATAGTCAACTCAAGTAATTGCTAAAAAGCATCCAAAATACTTCACTCTATTACTAAAGGTGTGAAGACTTTTAGATGAATTATTTAGTTTTATTTCTGAGCACATATAATTGCTTTTTCAATTGGATTTTCTTTTGGCGACTAAAACTTTTTGCTTATACCTCTCTTATGAGAATGACACAGTGCCCACCATTGAAGACCCTAGGAAATAGGGTAAATAGTATTAACTAACCCAAAGAGGAAAGCTGTCCTAAAATATTTTCTTTTGGGGTCAGTTTTTGAGGAAAATTGAAACATTTGAAAACAAAGACAAACAATACTATTTAGCAATGTGAGATTTTCAGTATTTGATTTGGTATTTCTATTATTTTTGGTATAGACAGCATGCTGAACTGGATAAGACTGGAATTTCTACACGTAGATGCTTTAATAGAATACATCTCAGACTTAGTCAAGTATAGTCTGGCCAGTGTGGGCAAATGGTGGATGACACGTGAACCTCTGACATTAAGGTTATCTTGGGAAGTGAAGGTTAAGACAGAGAGTGAAAGAAAATGAATGGATATAGACTCAGAAGGCTTTGCAAGGCATGCTCCCTTCTGCTTTGGCTTTGGGACATTGAGAGCTCCTCTGAAGAAGGAAGAAGGAGGAAGAATGGTTCCAATCTGGAACAGCTAGGGGGAAGGGTTTCTGGGATCTCTGCCTGCTGTTCCTTTGAAGATGACCAAACCATGACATAGTTCAATGATCATTTGATTGCTGAGTCAAGCCTATTGCACCCTGATTACTGGTTTCTAGGTTCCCTTAGGAAATGCCATAATACCGTTAATGAGATCTGTGGAGAAAATGGACTTTCTAATCTATTTTCCTCTGTTGCTTAGAATTCCCAAGTGTGTGTGTGGTTAGAGGATAGAGTTGGGGGGAGATGTTGGTGGAGACAAGGTGGGTTGCATAGGCATGAATGTTGAGTGCTAATGCGATTCCAATTTGTCAATATTTTAGTGATTACTGTTTTTTTTAAACCAAATCCTCCCTTACTCCCTTCTTGCTAGTTATTCAAATCTAAGTCAGCTGTAAACAATGGCTTAATTTTTCTTTTAAAAAAGGATAAAGAATTATCAGTGAGTGAGGAGAAATGAGCCAATAAGAGTAACTGGCACTCTGGGAATAATAGGAAATGCAGATCTGGGAGGGACTACTCATACTCTATTACACAGCAATCCAACAAAGTCATAGAGAGAAGCACAATGGAACAGTTTAGTTATATGACTAGGGTGTAAAAAGAATTCCTTGGGTATGGACTGGAAGTGGTTCAAGTCAGGCATTTATTAAGCACTTACTGTGTGTTTAATAAGCAGTGCCTTCTTCCAAGCACTGAGCTAAACACTTGGAATAGCAAAAAATAATAATCTTTGCCCTTGAACTTAATAATGGTTGAGGCAACATGCAAGCAACTATGTACAAACAAGATAAATGCAGGACAAAATGGAGATAATCTTAGAGGGAAAGGAACCAATGAAACTCCTTTCGTTTAAGGGGGAAAAAACACATTTCTCCTAAAAATACAGGAAAATATTAAATTGAGAATGATAAACATTTATTCTGAGCAAATTTTTAAAACTCTCAATAGAAATAGCCATCATTCATAGGATAAGAAAGGCAAACTTCATTATTGTTGGCTCCTAAGGTGTGCAATTCTTCTGAAACATGCAAAGACAGAAGATGCTCAGTTAAGAAGCAAATAGAAAAATCACTGAAGACATCTTCTTGCCATTCCAAAATATTCATGTGATAATCGGCTTTCTTTTACAAATGTCAACATTCTTTACCTGCAGCTAGGACAAGTATTCAAAATGGGGGAATAAAATCACTTTGAAAATATCAGAAAATATTTCTTCAGTCCCTTCTAGATAGCCTCACAGCTGCATGTCTTTTTAAAATACTGTTTTATTTTTTTTCCCCAATTACATATCAAGGCAATATGTAACATTCATTTTTATAAGATTTTGAGTTCCAAATTTTTCTCCCTTCCTACCCTCTTCTGAAAAAGGTAGGCAATTTCATATACATTATACAGGTGCTATCATGTAAAACATGTTTCCATATTAGTCACAGCTGTGAAAGAAGAAATAGATCAAAAGGGAAAAAAAACATGAAAAAGAATGAAGTAATTGAAAAAAATATGCTTTGATTTGCATTCTGAATCCATCAGTTTTTATCTGGATGTGGACAGCATTTTTCTTCATGAGTCCTTTATACTTGTCTTTGATCGTTGTGTTGCTGAGAAGAGCTGAGTCATTCATAGCTCATCATCACACAATGTTACTACGCTGTTTATAATGTTTTCCTGGTTCTTCTCATTTCACTTTGCATCAGTTCATACAAGTCTTTCCAGGTTTTTCTGAAATTTGCCTGTTCATCATTTCTTATTGCAAAATTGCATCCCATTTCAATCATATATCACAGTTGTTTAACCATTTCTCATTTGATAGGTGTGCCCTCAATTTCCAATATTTTGCGACTATGAAGAGGGGACAATTGATTTCTCCTACTACTATACTTTTACTTTCTATTTCTTTCTGTAATTCACTTTACTTCCCCTTTAAGAATTTGGATGCTTTACCACATATATGTTTAGCATTGATATTGCTATACCTTTTAGCAAGATGTAGTTTCCTTCCTTATCTCTTTTAATTAGGCCTATTTTTGGTTTAATTTTGTCTGAAATCAGGATTACTACCCCTGAATTTTTTTTTTTACTTCAGCTGAAGCTTAATAGATTCTACTCCAGCCCCTTACCTTATTCTCTGTGTGTCTCTCTGCTTCAGATGTGTTTCTTGTAACAGTATATTGTAGAATTCTGATTTTTGATCCATTCTGCTATCTGCTTCCATTTTTTGAGAGAGTTGATCCCATTCACATTCATAGTTACAATTACAACTTGTGTATTTCGTTCCATTCTATTCTTCTTCCTGTTTGTCCTCTCTCTCCTTTCACCCTTTCCCTCCCCACCAGTGCTTTGCTTCTGTCTACCACCTCCCTTTATCTTCTCTCCCTTCTGTCAGTCTCCCCCCACCAACCTCCCACTCTTTACTTAATCTCCTTCCCCCCTTCTTCCCTTTCAGGTTAGATAGATTTCTATATTCAACTGATTGTGTATATTATTCCCTCTTTGAGCCAATACTGATGAGAATAAGGTACAAATAATGCCCATCACCCACCTTCCCTTCTTCCCCTTCACTGTAATAGGATTTTTATGACTCTTCATGTGAAATAATTTACCCCATTCTACCTCTCCCTTCCTTTTGAACCCAGTGTACTCCTTTTTCTCATCTCTTAATTTTTTTTGTCATTCCCTCAAATTTACCTTTTACCCATATCCTCTATTTATATTCCTTCTTAGTCGTATTATTAATACTACAAATTTTAAGAATTGTAAGTATCATCTTCCCATGTAGAGATGTAAATGGTTCAGCTCCATTAAATCCCTTATGTTTTACTTTCCCTTTTTACCAGTTTATATTTCATTTGGGTCTTGATTTTGGAGGCCAAATTTTTTGTTTACTTCTAGTCTTCTCCTTATGAAACCTTAAAATCCTCCTGTTTTGTTGAATGACCATTCTTCCCTTGATGTATCATGCTTGATTTTGCTGGGTAAGTGATTCTTGGTTGTAGTCTTAGCTCCTTTGTCTTCTGGAATGTCTGATCCTTTAATGTTGTATTTACCAGGTCCTGTGTAACCCTGGTTTTGATTCCCCAATATTTGGATTATTTCTGGACACTTGTAGTATTTTTCCCTTGACCTGATGGTTCTGAAATTTGGCTATAATGTTCCTTGGAGTTTTTATTTTGGGATCTCTTTCCCGAGCCGAATGGTAGATTCTTTCAATGCCAGTTTACCTCTCTGGTTCCAGGATCTCAGGATTTTTCTTGATAATTTCTTGAAAGGTACTGGCCAGATTCTCCTTTTGATTATTGCTTTCATATAGTCCAATGTTTCTGACGTTGTTTCTCCTGGATCTATTTTCTAGGTCAGTTATTTTTCCCATGAGGTATTTTGCATTTTCTTTCATTTTTTCATTCTTATGAATTTTTTTGGCTGATTCTTGATGTCTGATAGAGTTATCAACCACTTGTCAAATTCTAACTTTTAAGAAGTTGTTTTCCTTAGTTAGCTTTCGTACTTCCTTTTCTATTTAGCCAGTTGTAGTTTTTAGAGAGTTGTTTTCTTAGTGGATTTTTTAAATCTCCTTTTCCATTTGGCCAGTTACACTTTTGAAGCACTTAGAACCTAGATCTTCTTGATTCCAATGCTAACACTCCAAGGTGTTGACTCTTTTCCAAGTGTTACATCACTCCAATTTCTTTTCCCAATTTTTCTTCTACCTATGTTACATGATTTTTAGGCTTTCTTTTGACCTCTTCTATGAGTTCTTTCTAGATTTGAGACCACTTCCCATTTTTCTTTATGGTTTTGGTTATAAGGTGTTTTAACATTGTTGTTGTCTTCTGAGTTTCTCTTGATCTTCCTTGTCACCATAATAACTCTCTGTGGTCAGATTTTGTTGTTGTTGTTGTTGTTGCTCTTCTTCTTTTGTCCTTTTTTCCTTTATTTTAAATTTGAGCTCTGTTCCTGGGTTGGAAGGGGCACTTTGTCAGACTTCTTGTGTCAGTGGCTGTGAAGTGCTGGCTCTTTTCCTAGTGCTGTACTGATATAGCCCTGAAGCCCATCTGGGATTCTCCTGTTTGGTGCTGTGCTGAAGGGTTGCAGTAGAGGGATTCTGGTGCTGTTGGAGGCCATGGGATCTAGTAGCTTGCCTGATGCTGAGCTGGGGTCCTAGTGCTAATGTCTGGCATTTGCTGAGGCCAGCAGGATGTTTCTGCATTCTGCATTCCCCAGGGCTACAATGAAGCACATGGTGGTCTGACTGCTGAGCACTGCCTGTTAACCCAGGACTATGCTGAAACATGTGGAAGTCTGGCTGCTGGAGGTTGCCTTTTTGCTAGGGGCTATGTCTGCCCATTCCCCTGGCTATGTTGAGGCAGGTGGTAGATCCTAGTATTGGCATTTGCCTGCTCCCCTGAGCTGGGGCTCAGCCTCTACCTCTGGTTTGCTGAGATGGGGCTTGCTGCTGGCTTGCTGGGATGCTTCCTGTCCTGAACTATGCCCCCTTTTACCTGAGTGAGACAGATCTTTCCTGTCAATCTTCTAAGTTTCTTGAGCTCAAAGATTGTTTCACACCCATCTTTTTGCTGGTTCTAGTTTTCAAGAATTTGTTTTGGGGCACTATTTTATGGTTATTTGGAGCTGAATATGGGAGTGTTATGGCAATTTACTGCTTACTCTGCCATCTTGCTTGGCTCCCTGAAGTCCTTGTCCACAGTCCACATGATCAGAGCTATGAAAACATCTAATATTCTAGGTATAGTTCTTACAGTGGCATCTGTTGGGGAGAGAGGAGTGGGCTTAGGGTAGACTAATCTCTCAATGATCCATGTCCTCACTTATTTTGAATTTAGAGTTAGAGAAACTGGATTTAAATCTTGACTCTGCCATTTCCCATCTGGAATAGATGACACTGGGAAACTCACCAAACCTCTCTGAAACACAGTTCTCTCCTCTGTTACTAAGGCAGAATAGTATAGTTAGTGGAAAGTTAGCATTGGAATCAAGAAGATCTAGGTTCTAATGCTGCTGCCTGTAACTCATATTAGCTGTGTGTGCCTTGGACAAGTCCAACTTCTCAGTGGCTCAGACAACTCCCTAAAGCTGGAAGTGTTAGAAGAATCCCAGGTCTGTACAAGCAGAAGCAATTTTCATATCAGGAATTCCTTTCATTGATGAAATCAGAGGTATTAACAACAACAAAAAATGAAGGGCCTGGAATCAATGATGTGTAAGGTCCCTTACAATTCTAAAGTCCTGTGACGCTTAAGTCTTCACTCTGTCACTGCATAGTACTATAGAACCTCTTGCTTGCACAGAGCCGTGAATACATGTGTCCTTTCCTGTCTATAGGGGAAAAAATACTTCTTGTAAATTTCTTTAAAAAAAAAGGGAGAGAGAAATAAGTGAATGGTATATTTGCCAACTACTTCATTCATCCCATTCTGTACTTTCTCTCAATTATAACCTTCCCCACCCATAACCCCAATCACAGTGGTCACATGATGTTCATTCTGAGAAAAGAAATATGATAAACTCATTTACCCTAAGGTGTTATGGACACATGATCATTTATCTGTTAGAGGATCTTGGGGAACTGTAGACCCTGTATTATTGGGTGGGAAGAGCTTTACAAGCACCTCTCATGCCGTAGGCTCATAGCGTCTATCCTGTCTCTTCAGCAAGGCTGCCCTTGACATGCATATGCATTTTCTTTCCTTAACTGTATATTTTATTTTTACAGTTATCTGCATGTCACCTCCCCCATTAGACTATGAACCCTTTGGAGGCAGGGACTGCTGTTGACTTTATTTGTATTACCAAAGCTTTTATAGTAGGGACCTCTCTTAACATGATTTGACTCTTTTTTAACTTTATAGCTTCTCCCAAATATAAAATTTTTCTTCATCTTTCCAGGGCAACAAACAGTTCTTTCCATAGGAAACTTTTTAAAAATTCCGTTCCCATCTTCCTAAGCCTCCTAAGTCTATGTCCTAGGAAGTTTATTATAGTCTACATGGATTACTTGACTGATAGACTTTGCATCTTCCTGAGGTTTTTTTGGTAGCAATAGGAAGTCAAAATAAATTAATTCAATCAGACAAGTGTACAAACCAGTGATTGACAAAAACAACCAGCCCTCCTAATTTACTATTCAACTGAACTGATAGATTGTTTGACAGAAAATAAAGGTCAGTTTAATTAAAATGGTTCTTAGAATGCTAGGATGGAGAGCTGGAAAGGAACTTGAGTATTCTTTAGACATAACCATGTCCCTCTTTTTCCTTTATTCTTTAGCTTCGTGGCATGGTAGATGGAGCATAGGACTTGAAGTCATGAAGACCTGAATTCAAATCCTGACCCAGATTCTTGCTAGCTTTGCAACCTGGCCAAGTCATTTTACTTTGCTCTGCCTCTGTTTCTTCATCTAAAAAATAAGGATATTAAATCACCTAATAGGATCATTGGGAGGATCAAATGAAATAACATGTATGCTTTTTAAGCCTTAAAGAGCTATATAAATGCTAGCTGTTATGAATAGTATTTGTAGTATACATATATGATGATAATGATAAAAACAGAAAATTAATAGGGAAGTGTTTTAGGTGGCTGTTCATTATCATGAATAGACTAAGGACCAACTCATAGACATGTATAGAGTTTGAATCTTGTGTGCTGATACATCTGGCCTACCCTTGATGCATGTATGTGTTACCACTGAGTGGCAAAGTATGGCATCACAGACCTGACGATGAGTGCTGAATCACACCTTGCTTAAAATGCTGTCACACTTCTATAGTGTTTTGAGTCATGTCCTGCTGAAATACCAAGTCATGGTCCCAGTGTGCCCCAAAGTGAGAGGGTGTGTTCCCTCAGCTGTGTGGTTGTACCCTTACTAAAAAACCAAAACCAAAAAGTTATGGCCTAGTTAGAAGATATTTTAATTCACCTGACTCATCATTTTAAAATCTACCTGACACAAGCCTTAGGCCTCCCTGTCCTTGTACCAGCTGTGCCTGGTACTTGGAATGCACATCTCTACCCTAGTCCCACTCTGAAGCCTTCCTTTGGGGCATAGCCACAGCGCCACTCGCTGGGGGTGGGGGGTGGGGGGTGGGGGAAGTTTTCCTAGTGCTCACCATTAGTCCTCTCTTGCTTCTCAAATGATGCATCCACCAACGTAAGAATATAAATAAACTCTTGAAGCGGTGTTCAGTTGTTCTTCTATTGGGATCCTCATTACCTAGCAGAGTACCTTGCATGTAGTAGCCACGTTTTGTTGAGATTAATTGATTTTTAAAAATTCTCATCTAATGGCACTTTAAAGTTCACCTGACTGGGCATTTTATATTCCACAATTCTGTACTTTGATTTCTGTCGGACTCCTATGTGTATTCATCTCTGTTCTTCCCGTCTATCAATCTACATAATTTATTAAGCACCTACTATGTACCAGGTACTCTTCTAGTCACCTGGATACAAAAATAAAAGCCATCTCAGAGAACCAGTGATGAGGATGAGTCTATTCCCTTGATCCCATGCCCTCCAGACTTCCTTAGGACCTAACTCCATCTCTTTCTCTTACATTTTCGATCTTTCTGAATCCAGTACTTCCTTCTCCTCCCTCTACCTTCAAACACACTTAGGTCTTCTCATCCTAAAAACAAAAACAGAATCTTCCTTTGACCCAGCTATTCTTTCTAGCTACAGTTTATCCCATTTGCCTTCTACCTGTCAAATTTCTATACTGGCTCTATTTCTTCTCCCCACCCAAATTCCATGTTGCTTTTTCCTCAGACCATTTTTCCCCAGAGCATTTTACCCCTTGGTGATTTCATTCATTTGATTGGATTCATCTTTATATGGATGGCTCCCAAATTAATATTTCTTGCTCTGGTCTTTCTCTCAAACTTGAAATTTACATTTCACATTGTCACTAGCTGTCTCTATTATGACCAGGACCTAAGCTTAGTGTACCTAAACCTGAACTCCTTACTCCCAAACCTGTTCCTATTCCTCACTTATTTGTGGGACAAATGAATAGCATTTAGTTTCATAAACTAGCTTTGCAAATAACTTGCTTTCATAAGAGCAAAAATACAAAAGCATTTGTTTTATAGAACTTTTCTGAGAAAGACAAAAAAAGATAGGTCAAGGTCTTTTAAGGGATATAAAAATATACACAAAATGACTTTTTGATTAATTTTTTAAAAGAACATTAACAGAAAAACACAGTGTTCTTTTTTAAAAATTACTTTTACATATATAAAATAGGACCTTTAACTGCAAATTCCAATAGCAAAATTTCAGTTTCCCATTGTGTACCAAGTAGCTGTTAAATGTTATTATTCTGATAATAGCAATTAAGCTTACATACTTTTTGTGTTTTTTGTTTGTTTTTTGCCCTTCTAAATGAAGAAGAAAATGTTCTGCCTGATAATTTTGGAGAAAAAAAAATAACACATATCTGGATAAGCTGGGTGCTGTCAGTGGTTCTATCATATTTCTAGTTATCCACTCTTAAAAATTCTATTGTTGGGGCATCTAGGTGACACAGTGAATAGAGCACTGGCCCTGGAGTCAGGAGGACCTAAGTTCAAATCCAGCCTCAGACACTTAACACAAAAACTAGCTGCGTGACCTTGGGCAAGTCACTTAACCCCAATTGCCTTACCTTCCCCCCCTTAAAAAAAAGCAAAAAAAAATTCCATTTGTTCTTCAAATTTAAAATAAACCACATCAAATATTTGTTAAGCGCTCGCTATATATAAATAATTCTGCTGTATGAAGACACAAAGTTTGGGTAAAACTTAGTTCCTGCCTTCATGGAGCTTACTATCTAGAAGAGAATCACAGACTAGATTAAACATATTCCTAAATGACTAGTATTTTGAAAAAGGCTCAGAACATTGTATGTTGTGATCTCTGAGGTAGAAGGATATTACTGATGGAAGAGAATAGGAAAGGCTCCATGGAGGATTTTGAAAATTGGACAGTTAGAAGTCAGAAAAATGGCCTGGCAGATGGGTTAGAACTTTATATAGCAGGCAATAGGAAACCACTGAATATTTTGAGCACATGACCAACATGACCTCAACTGTGTTAAGAAAATTATTGTGGCAGTGGTTTGCTGGCTAGATTAAAGGCGAAGAGTAGAGGCTGTTGCACTGATCCAGGAATGTGACGAGAGCCTTACTAGAGCAGTAGAAGTGGGAATATAAGGAAAAAGACAGATTTAAGTAATGCTGTATAGAATGATTCAATAGGACATGGTAATTGATTGGCTATGAGAGATGAGGGAGAGAGAGAAAAAAGACAAAGATTGCCACCAAGATTAACTGTGTGAATAGTAGTGCCACAAACAAAAACAGGAAAGTAAGAAAGAGGAATATCTAATGAAAAGATAATAACCTTACTTTTAGGCATATTGTCTTGAAGTACCATTGTGACATCTTGGGGGAGATGTTGTAAGGCATTTGGAGATTTAAGTTTGGAACTCAGAAGAACATTAAGACCTAGAGAAACAGATGTGAGTCATCTGTATAATAGTGGTATCCATGTGAATGAGTGAATTTATTTTCTTATTTTTTTTCTTTTCCACACCCACTAACCCACAGTCAGTCACCAAATCCTTAAACCCTTCTTACAGAATTTCTCTCTTTTCCCCCATCTGTTCTGCCAAATCCTAGTTCTAGTCTTTATCATATTTTGCTAGAAGATTAAAACTTTGGGGAATCAGGTAGAGTTAGATAAAAGTGTCAGTTTTCCTACATTATCCTACTTCGTAAACTGGGACTGTGCTCCCAGCCTGAAACTGTGCTCCTATGAACTTGTCCCTTCTCATCTCAGCCCTCAGGATATTGACATTCCACAAAGAAACTCTGTGAACTCAACCTGGCCTTTTGGCTTAGTGCTTGCTGGGCTCCCAATTCAGACTGTCTCTCTCTCCACCAGAGGGAAATTGCTATTCCCCTGCCTCAAGGGCCTTGCCTAATCACTGTTATATGTTAACCTGTCCCTAAGGGGCATAGAATAGCATTATTTGACTTACTAAATAGATTGCCAAGGGATTTCCAGTAAGATGGCTAGGTGAATGGTTGTATCAAAGCAGAACTCTCTTTTCTCACCTCGAATGGCAAAAAACACACCAACTACAAATATGAAAAATATTCAAAATGGAGGAAAAGAAAGATAAAGGATCATTAGAGAGATATCAAAGGCCATCTAGTCCAGTCCCCTCTATTTTATAATCGAAGAATTCAAGGTCCCAGGTCACAGAGGTAGTATCAAAGGTGATATTTGAACATAGTTTCTCTGACACCAGAATCAGTGTTCTTTTCCCTATGTATTCCTAAGGAAAATATTGCAAAACAATTAGCAGAGAAACTGAAGAACTGAGTAAATAAGAAAAATGTTCTAACGTTATGAGGTAATATAAGAATTAAAGGAAAATGATGTGGAGAATCAGAACTCCAAAGAATTCAAAAGGATAAACATTTGAACTAATGGTTTAAAACAAAAAGTAGAAAAGCTTAATTAAATATTTGATACTATGAATAAGAGAATGGCAGAGACAATACAAAAACAGAAAAATAGAACAGCATATCAGGGCAAAACAGAATAGCAAATCTGGCAAAATTGAAAGAACACAGGCATGTTCTCACAACTCCAAAGAAAGAGAGCTTGCAAATGGGGCTCCAGGAGGCAATCTGAGAATTGTGTTGGGGGAAAGGGGCAATGATGATGCCAATACCTTCAATATTGTATTTCAGGAAATCACATGAAAATATTTTCCAGAAATATTGGTGGTGTAGGGGAAGAGTTGACAGATTGCAAGAAGCTGCAGGATACTTCCAGAAAAAAACCCAGAGTTTCTCCAACCCATAAATGTAATTGTCAAGTCCTGTCACCCCAAATTAAAACAAAAGAAAAAGACATGATGCTGGAAGCAGCTAGAAGTAGATTATTTAAATATTAATGCATTACAGGTTGAATCACAAAGGACATTAATCAACAATTAGAAATCAAAGAAATGATGGGAATCTCACATATTTAATGTGGTTAGGGTTAGGGGTACTCAAGACCCCAAAATACCAACATGCTAGGTCCTGCTGAATGAGTTTGACTCAAGTCTTCTCTCAGCCAAAGAAAAGCAAAGTTCATTAAAAGTTCATTAAAAGTTTGCCATATTGGGTACACTTTTAAGGAGCCTAGGTATCTGTCAAGCTTGCATTGGGCAAGCGGGCCAGAGCAAGTCTGACACAGAGTAAGTCTGTGCTAGGTCATTCTATGGCGCTTTCACACCACATGGAGGGAAGATGGGGTCTTATGTACAGAAAGGTTGTGGGAGGATCTAGAAGTGGTCTGGAGGAGGAGTTTGGGAAGGGTCTTCAGGAGGAGTCAGATGAGGTCAGACTCCAGTAAGGGTGGGAAGTTGCTGGAGGGTACCTGAAGACTACAGACAATGGTGGGCTAGGCCAGTTCAAGGGTGGGACAGGAGGATCAAGGGTGGGAAATTGATGGATCAGAGGCCTAGCTAAAGACTTGGTGGAGCCACAGTGAAAGGCCTATGGCCTCAGGCTAATGCCTTATGTGGGAAGATTCAAGGAGAGCTCAAGGGGGCTCCCAGAGCTTGCACCTCATCATATTGAAAAGTAAAGGAAATGAGCTTATACAGCCAAATATCCCACAAAGTTAAATATACATTAAAAAATAGATCTTTGATAAGATGACAAATTTTTAATCATGTCGTCAAAGAAAGACAAGGATGATTAGGGTTTCTGAAGTGGAAATTTGGCAAACAGAAGAAGCAATAAATATAAAGAAATTCAGCTGACTCTATTTATAAACTTTAGGGGGAAAAAAACCAAACTGTTTCTCCATAGACATCCCGCCTTTTTGTAGAGTTATCGAGGGAATAAGAAGAGCTTCATTGAGAATAATTAAATAAATTCTTGAAAAAGATCAGGAAAAGAAGAAGTGAACTGGCATTTCTGGAATCATGGTGCTTCATTTAGGTCACTTAAAGAAGTCAAAGACGGGTAGGGGTGAAAGAAGGGAGCCCTTGAGGTGGGGGTAGGGAATACTTTTATCTGGTTTTACCAAGGAAAGTTTAAAATAAAAGAAGGTTATATCATTAAAAAATTGAATTCAGGAATATGGATGTAGCCCGGAGAAGAAAGGAGGGATATCTGTGACTGTGTGTGAAGAAAGAGACTAAAATTAGGTGTTTTGTTTTAAAGAAAAATAAGCTACAGATAGAGTTTATCTAAAAAAAGGGGGGGGGGAACCTAGTAATCCTAATCTGAGTTTGTTAGGAAAAAAAGAAAGGGACATTGATGAAGTGCAGGCTCTGGGACTCCCGGCTTGAGCTCTCCTTGAATCTTCCTACCAGAAGGCATTTGCCTGAAGTTATAGGCATTAAGTTGTGGCTCTGCCCTCCTTTGTTCCAACAGTTTCCAACCCTGGATGCTCCAGTTCCCACTCTTGAACTGACCTGGCCCACAATTGTCTGTGGTCTCTAGGTAGCCTCCAGCAACTTCCTACCCTTAATCACTCCCTACTGGAGTCTGACCTCATCTGACTCCTCCTGAAGACCCTCCCCAAACTCTTCCTCTAGACCACCCCTAGATTCCTCCCACAACCTTTCTGTATATAGGATCCTATCTTCCCTCCAAGTGGTGTGAGAGAGCTATGGTATGACCTACCACAGACTTACTCTGTCCTGCTTGCCCAATGCAAGCTTCACAGATACCCAGGCTCCTTAAGAGTCTACCCAATATGGCGAACTTTTAATGAACTATTAAAAACTTTGCTTTTCTTTGGCTGAGAGAAGACTTGAGTTGCATTCATTCAGAAGGACCTGGTGTGTTGGTATTTTGGGGTCTCCAGAGCAACCCTAACCTCTTTATGGGTTACCACATCATTTTTATGGTTCCCTGACTCTGAGAGAGGACACTTGAACTGGATTCCTTTTCAAAGTGGGCAAAAACACTGAACAAAAGAAGACATTTAAAAATTAAAAGAAATAAAATTGAAAACAGAAATAAATTTTTTAAAATATCTTTTAAAAAGAATAACAATTGATAAACTATTAATTTGATTTTTTTTAAAGAGAGAAAAAACAAATAACCAAGATTAAAAATGAGAAGAGGAAGAACCCAAAAAATATATAAGTAAAGAAAAATTTTGGAAACTACCATACTTGAACATGCCAGTAAAATTTAAAATTTATGAAAAATGAATGAATAAGTACACACATACCTAAATTGGTAAAAGAGTAGGAAGGCGATCCGAACATCAAAATATCATAACGAGAATTATAGTGAGATAGAGATAATCTTCCAAAGGGGGAAAACCCCAAAATACTCATACAAGATGAATCTATTTATTGATTCTTTCACTTAATGAGCATTTATTGCTAGATACATTATTAGAGTGTCAAAGACAGAAACAGAAAGTCTGTGAATTCAGCAAGTTTATATTCTATGGGGGAGAAATAAGATGTACACAAGTAAGTTAGGAAAACATAACAAATTGAATTTGGGAATTGGAGAAGATCAGGAAAACTCATGTAGGCATTGACCCTTGAACTGAGTCTTGAAGGAAGATAGAGATTCCAAGAAAAGGAAAAGGTGGAGTTTATGCAAAATTAAAAGAAAATAGAATCCCCAAGTATATCATATTGCCTTATAGACTGCAAGCTGGAAGCAGATAACCTTAGAAGTTATCTAGTCCAACTTAATTATTTGATTGTTTTCAAAAATGGAGAAAAGGAGCTCTAAAAATCTCTACTATTAAGATGATTAAAGTTCTAATACTTAGAGTAGGTAGAGACTGACTAATCAGAGAAAGAGCACTATACACCAGTATCAGCAATCAGTTTGATATAAAAATATTAAATTTTAACAGAGCCTGGACATGTTTTAAATTACTTGACTACATCAATTGATGTAGACATAAGACTTTCAAAAGCATAGCAGATCTTTATAAGCAACCAAGAATGACCATTATTTGAAATAGGGAAACAGTGGAAGTTTTTCCAGTAAGAATAGTGGTTAGAAAAGGACAGTTAGAAAAAGTTAGAAAACTATTTCCATTATTTATTGGGTATATAAACAATTAGAAATTCTAGCTAAGGACTATTAGATATGAAACAGAAGTGAAGAGGATAAACATAGGACAAGAAAAATCACTATTATATACATCTATTTATGTATGTAGTTTAATGTGAAAACCCTAGAAAAGCAACAAGAAAATAGCTGAGAATTGGTTTAGTAAAGTAGCAAAATGCAAAAGAAATTATTTTTAAAACTGTCAACATTTTGTTATATTAACTAACAAAATCAAGGACAGATAGACAAACTTTTAGAAATTATTTGTATGTAGGAATTATAATCACAGGGATTATATCAGTACAACTATGTTGTTCCTTAGTTTCAGACTCTGTAACCCCATTTGGGTTTTATTGGCAAAAATACTGGAGTGGTTCACCATTTCCTTCTCTAGCTTATTTCATAGATGAGGAACTGTGGCAAACAAGGTTAAATGATTTGTCTGGCATCACACAGCTAGTAAGTATGTGAGGCCAGATCTGAGCTCTGGAAGATATGTCTTCCTGACTTCAGGCCCCAGCGCTCTATCCTTTGGGCCACCCGGTTGCCTCTAATACAAGTATAAAACATTTCATTATGTTGTTCTGGCTTGATGATACACAATGAATACCTCACTACTTTAAATATGGTAAAAACGTTGCTATGCAAGTTATCCTATAGAGTTAGCACTACGCCAATGGAATATCCAAGGGCATATTTTTCTAGAATTAGATAAAACAATTACGCAACTAAAATGAATGATCAAAAAGTCAAGAATATCAAGGAAAATAACAACAAAAAAGTAGAAATAAATAGAGTTTGGCATAATCAGATCTCAAATTACTTTACAAACTGAAAATTTCAAAGTTATATGATAATGAATAAAATATTTTTAAAAGTAAATCAACATTTGATTAACTACACATGTATAACCTATATCAAATTGCTTGCCTTCTCAATGAGAGGGGTGGGGAAGAAGGAAGCAAGAGAATTTGAAACTTAAATTTTTAAAAAACAAATGTTAAAAAATGTTTTTACATGTAATTGGAGAAAATGAAATACTAAATAAATAATTAAAAAAAATAAATCAGCAGAATAATTTGGACAAATAAGATGGAGGAATACCTAAGTATACCAGTTTCATGCCCACTAATGAACTCAAACTTCTAAACAAGAGATCCCTTATGTAAAAAGAATTGCTTAAAAAAGTAGAAAGTGTTTCATTGGGAAATAAATTTATGCTAGCATTTCATAGTGTGCATCACTATAAATATCAATGAATAAAACATCTAAATATTGTCACACTGTTAAAAAAACTAAAATGAAAATGCAATGTTATATTTTTTCACAAATATCATTGAAGGAAATTGTTAGACACAGGAGAGAGATTATATAAGACAAAAAAGGTAATTATGATAATGTAAAATGGTTTTGTATGAACAAAATCAATGCAGCAAGAATAAGAAAAGATACTTAATGGGAAAAGTAATCTTTGCATTAAACAGCTCTAAAATGAGAATCATAAAGGGTAAATATAAACCTTTCCAGAAATGTTTACCATTTCCAGAAGTAAATCTTTTAAAATAAGAGCCATTTCCTCGGTAGTTGTTAAAGGGACAAACAATTCACTAAAAAGACATGCAAACTATTTCAACATCTGAAACAGTTATCACAGTAATTAATGATAATCAGAGAACTGCATATTTAAAAAGTGTGATGTTTCACTCTACCATTGACAGTGGGGGGAAAATATAAAGATAAGAAAATTTAATGTTACAGATATTATTGGAAGGTAAATATTCTACTAATCCTCTTTTATTAATTCTGTGAACTTATTCAGATATTCTGTAAGAGGGGAGTTGGAATTATTCAGGAAATTTACTTAATTATCTCTGCCTGACTAGGAAACTGGGTCCAAAAATTAGATTTAGACTTTTTCAACAAATCTTTTTCTTCCTTTTCTCCCCCTATAAACTTAAATATTAACAAACTTGATAAAGCACATTGTAAAATAAGGAATGACAAGCTCCTGATCAAGGATATAGTTCACTTAAAAAAGAACTGATAAGAATGTATTTAATTAGAATCTTATAAAATATAATCAAGGTGACCTGGTACTAGAAAAGACAAGGGTGAATTAAAACTTTATGGTTGTTTAATGAGATAATAATTGTATGGTACTGAGTACAGTGACTAACACATAGTAACAAGTGCTAAATAAATATTATTGTTGTTGTCACTTTTATCCAGAAAACTAAATACCAAAAAGTTTGGTATAGAAAGAAGAATGAAAGTTGATCTATTTTGAAGTTCACAGGATACAATATCTAAGAAAGGAGCCAGTAATAAAACTCATGGCCACTGATATCTGTAAAAAAATGTACTCAGTATGGCTAACAACAAAGATGAATTTGGAGTTCTAAAGGTAAGGATAGAAATTTGCTCTTATAGGTATTACTGAGACATAGTTGCCTGAGAAATATAACTGAAATATGGCTCAGTAAGTGAATTTAAAAAAATAGAATAAGGAAAAGGAAGTATAATAGTATTATATATTTAGACTACATACTTATGAGAAAATCTAGCAACTGGAGGCAAGCAGGAAATATGGTGGAGAGCAAGCATTTCACTAAAGATCAATGAAGAAGAAATAGAAGTGATATGGTTATGAAGATTGTACTGTAAACTTGCTGACAAAGGAAACATGTTGGGAAAACATCACAGTTCTGTCATTAGAGGTGCAATACAGTAGTGATGGAATACTTCAATTATTTGGAAATCTGTTTGAACTCTCCGTCTTCAAAAAACGGAGCCACTAATAATTTCTTGACTTCTTTTGATAGTAATTTAAAAGATGGAGGAACCCACAAGGGAAATTATATTATGGGTCATAGAATTTTAGAGTTTGAAGGGATCTCAATAACTATCTAGTTAAATCTATGACTGAAAAGTAATTCCTTCTATATCAAAACTAACAAATGGTCATCCATCCTTTATTGAAGACTTCCAAAAAGAGCATTGCCCACAAATGGATGAAGCAGCCATTTTATATTTCAATAACTCTGATTGTTAAGAAGTACTTTCCTTTGTACTTTTCTTATATCAAGCTTAAATTTGTCTTTTTTGCAATTTTTACCTAGTAGTCCAAGGTCTACCCCAGGATGAATCTAATCCCTCTTTCACTGACATTCCTTCAAATACTTGAGAACAGCTATCATATCCTCCCTAAGTGGCTTATTCTAAGTTAAAGCACACCCAATTCCTTCCATCTTCAAATGGTTTCTTCACAATTTCCTTTGCTCTGCTCAGAATGCTCTATAGCGTATCAATTTCCTTCTAAAAAATATAGCACTCAGAACAGAACAAAATGTCTGACTAGGACAAAGCTTGGCAGTACTCTTGCTTTCTTATAACAGAAAGTTATGCCTCTTTTAATTCAGTTCCCACCAAAAAGGTGGAAATTATGGGAATCTTGGAAAGAAGTGTCTTCATTTTAGAAGTTCTAATAGAGAAGGAGGGGTAACCCTGGACTAGTATGACATGCATTTAAGATAGGTTCACTTGGCCTAAAATTCCACAGGACAGGGCAACACAGAGGTTTGAGAAGTTCTTAAGAATTAAATTCTGAATACACAAAGGGAAACAGTGCTGATGAAAAAGAAAAATGAGTTTGTATAAAACAATTTTTTGTGTCATAGATTGCTTTATTAGTATGGTGAAGACCAAGCACCTCTTCTCAGATTGATATTTTTAAAGTCATGAATTAAAACGTATAAGATTACAAAGAAAAGTAATTCTATTAAACCATGGTTTTCAAAAATGTAAAACAAACAAAAAACCAAGTTCACAGAAATGAGGTCAAGAACCTCTGATCTAAAGAGACTGGTGTTGATACACAGGTAAATCACAAATAAATTTAGATGTTTAAAACAGATTTACAGAAGGCAGAAGCAAAGGCAAGTAGTTGAATGTGAAAATACAATTTGTTGGCACAATGCTGTTAAAAACTGGGTCAAAAGTGCTAAAGCTCAGAATGAGCTAAGCCTGGCAAGGAAATCTAATGATGTCAGTCAATCATCAATCCTTTTTTTAAAATGTCTACTGATAAGAAAGACTTTTTAAAAAAAAAACATAGTGGCAAATTGAGCGGGAACCATGAAAGGATGGCATTATTGCTTACAGTGGATGGGATGATGAAAACTCAGAGAAGGAAAAGTCTCTCAATTCTTGTTTTCCTTTTGTATTGTTGTCTTGTTGTTGTCTGTCCTTTGTTTTGGAAGAAGACTAAGGATATCATTAGGTGATATCTTGACTTGTGCATGAAATTGGATTTAAGTGAGACAGAGTTGTACACCATACACCCTACCCTAGAGTGCCAAAGAAGGGATAAAGGTGGAATTGGAAAGGAGTCAAATTTATGCTTAATGTAATGAAAACATTTCCTAATGTTTAACAGATTAGATAGATGGTGAGTTCTTTGAGAGCAGGAATCCTCCCCCCCTTTTTTTTCTTTTCTGTGCATTCTCAGGGCTTAGCACAGTGCTCAGAACATAGTAGGAGCTTAATAAATGCTAGCTGATTGGCTGAGATGCACCAAAATTGGAATGGGCTGCCTTGAGAGGCAGCTCCTTCCAGACCTAAGTCACTCCTCCTTCATTGGAGGTCTTTGAATAAATTGTAAAAGGAATTGTTATTCAACAATGAGTTGGATTAAATGGTCATTGTGATGGCTTCCATTGTAAAATTATATGACTTTTGTGGCCTAGATATCTCATTGCTGGGTTTAAACAACAAAGAGGTTAATATAAGAAAAGACCTACATATACACAATTCTTCTGAGTATCATTATTTGTAAGAACAAAAAACTGGAAACAAAATGTGCCCAAGTTTGAAGAATAATCAAACAAATTGTAGTATGTAGATGTAATAGAAATGTGTTGCACCGCAAGAATCAACAAATGGGAAGATTTCAAAGAAACCTGAGAAGACTAAAATGAAGTGATGAAGAGTGAAAAAAGCAAGAGCCACAAAAATGCTATACAAAATGACTAAAACAGTATAAATAAAGACAAACCCTAAAGGCAACACAACTCGGGTCAAAGACAATAGGCAGCATTGGCCTCATATGATTGAAGTACATTCTTCCTCTTTTTTATTAGCGATTGGTGATCAGTAAATTACAGATATCCTCAGTGGTATAAACAACCAGTTGAAATCACCCTATTAGGCAGCTTTGTTAACTAACAACAAAGATGCACCAGAAATTCTAAAGTAAGGATGGAAATTCATGGGAGACTTGTTTGAATATGTGTTGGACTGTGTCTGTCACACAACAAAAAGTATCTGATTAAAATAAAAATTAAAAATAGACTGCCTGGAGCTAACATGACAGAGTCACTTGTCATACTACAAACCACACAGCAGTGGGGTCCAGAGACTGTAAAACCAAGGCAACAGCTGGCCTAGACTTCAGAGGGATTGGCTGCAATATGAGGGACACAGACTTTAATGTTCCAAGTAATAGTTGGAACTTGTGGCCCTGGCCTTGGAGAACTGTTGGTGCTAAATTGCTCTAGACTTTTTTGCTGGCTGGGCAGAAGACCTCCCAAAGTTTATGGTGTAGTGTAAGTTTTTCACAGGCCTCTCCTCTGTGGATAACCTTTAGACTAGGCTAAAGTAGCTTACTTCGAACTCCACATATGCAGTGCAAGATGCCTCACAGAAAATGATATCCTCCTAGATGATGTGGAAGAGTATCTGCAGATACTAAGGGGCACTTTCTTTGTTTTAAAAATTTATTTATTTTTAGTTTTCAACATTCATTTCCACAAGATTTTGAGTTCCAAATTTTCTCCCCATCTCTCTCCCACCTCCCACCTCCAGACAGCAAGCATACTGATTACCCCTTCCCTTAAGAGACTAGGGTACTTTCAGCACTAACCTTAGAAGCAAAATTGTAAGTGAGCAGATTTGCAGTTTCCTAAATAAAAGACAGTTCTAGAATATGTTAGCTTCTTCCCTACCCTAAGGCAGAATTTAGGATGGAATTGTCTGTTCTCAGGGATTAATTTTTGAAGAGCAAGCAGCCACAACAGAAATGCCAAAACACTGGGAAATAGGATTGAGTCAGAAAAAATGTTCTTCTCCTGCATTTTGGCTTCCTAATCTAGTTTGGACTACTCTATCCCTGATCGCTGCTTTGGCAACTGGTGCTTCCTGTATGTCCCAGCCTCTTGTAATTCTATTTTCTTCAGACATACTAGTACCCACCAATCCATGTCGGCTTTTTGGCTCTAGATTTCTCTCTTTTCAACTCTGTCCCAGGTGGGATTATTCTGTTTCTTGCCTTAGTTAACTAATCATTTTCTAATAGTTTGCAACTGACAAAGTCAATTGACATACCATAGGACCTCTAATAGCATCTCTAGGGAACAAGGAACTGAGACAACTTGTTTCAGACCTCTAAGGATATACCAGTGGGAGAAGGTTCATTTGAAACTTTAGAATCAGAACATCCCTGTCTTTAACAACATTTGGAGGTAGAAATCTTGGCCCCAAATAGCACTCAAATTTCTCGATATCCAACGTACATTTCTTGACCAAGGTAATTTTAGAAAAGGCATTTGATGAGTATGGCAGTCTGGATAGGGACACTGAGCTAGCTGTGTACTGTGGTCAATTTTGCTTCTATGTCATGTAAGATACCTTCCTCAATTAGTCTTTTCCATAGGTTCAGTGCTTCTCTTTGTCTTAGTCCCCTCTGTAGTGACATAAAACACTGGTATCCAGTCCTTGTATGATAGTTGGGAACCCACGTTGCTTTTGTGTCTTTGAGTAGTGAGGAAAAAATTAAAATAAAAATTAATATAAAGGATGGATGAGAAATTTCAGAAAAAAAAAAACATGGTATACATTAAAGCAGCTACAACCTGACCTATTTAAATGTGTTATTGAATATGGAAAGTGGAAGATGTATAGAAGAAAGGACATTGATATCACTAACAATTTCATATCAAATTGAATCAATTACTTTAAAGAAAAGACTAAATAAACTAAAAATCAACCATAATTGGCAAACACTTGACATATTCACCAAATTGAGAACTAAGAAACCAACAGAAAAAACTGGTTTATGATATACTCATTTGTTGAATTTTGAGAAAAATGGTAGAAGTTTATGAAGTTCTGCCTTTTTTTTTTTTAATAGAAGAGCAAGGAGAAAAGAAAGAAAACTAGTTTGAAGAAAGCTTAGCAAAAGATCCAAATAGGCAGAACCATATTGAGGTTATTTAAGGATTAAACTGGAAGAAAGTTAGCCACCAACATCAACATGCCCACCACAACAAAAAGATGGAAAAGATCTGCAAATATCTGTATGCAATATAGATATATAGTTATATAAATGTGTCTGCCTATATTTATATCCACCACACTTGGACTGCATCCTCACAGTAATAGTTGTATTTTTAGCAGAAGTGGAAATGCCAGCAACAACAACAAAAAGATGAGAAATTCAATGGAATAAAAGTAGGTTTACCCAGAGAATTTCCATGCTGGAAACAATACAGTTTTGAGGGTCTTGAGGGATCCGAAGGAGGGGGATATTCTAGAGATTTAAGGAGAAAAGAATCTCAGACTTCATAGCAATAAAATGTTACCAAAAGAACATAAAAACTAATCTAAGTATTTTCTTTCTCACGTACAGAAGCTTCTCATGAAAACTACATATGCATTGAGGGTCATCTTGAATGAGAGGATTAAACAGACATAGCCAGAATTTTTCATGGAAGGCTACATCTTTATTTTGTCATTACACAGTTCAGTGAAAAATATAGAGAATACACGATTCTACTGTGCTTATTGATTATTGGTTATAAAAGCCATTTGATTTGGTAAAGTAAAATACCACTTTAAAAGTTCTCCTTATATATCAAAATTATACATGATTATTTTAAAGAACTGACAGAATACATAAAATGTTAAACCTATTGTCTAATTCATTGAATCCTTGATCATTAGTATCAGGAAAGACAAAAAAATGGAGAGAGCTATGCTCATCAAAGGTCATCACCACCAATACCATGGACATCTAGTATAGAATCAAAATTGAGAAGGCGTGGTCAGTCTTCCAGATGCTTCTGTTTGTGGATACCATTGTGCTCATGGTCTCAAATATTGAAATATTTCACAGCTTCCTAAATAAAATCCATAATTAAAGTAGTTTTCCTTCACTATAGGGGAAAAATGATAGAGAATGTTTATTGTCCAGACTGAGACATGAAGTTCAATGGAAAACCTAGAGAGTTTGTCCATCTTTGTGTCTTGAAGAAATTACAGATGGATGATGAAATGGACTAGAATTAAACAAGAGAAAGAGAAAGGAAAGAGAGAGGCCTAGATTGCTTTTAAGAAATTGCCAACACAAATAAAGTCAGATCTAACTAAATGGAAAAACATTAACTGCTCCTGGCTGGGTCAAGCTAATATAATAAAAATGACAATTTTACCGAAATTAAATTATTTATTTAGTGCTATACCAATCAGTCTACCCAAAAATTATTTTATAGAACTAGAAAAAATAGTAACACAATTCATTTGGAAGAACAAAAAATCCAGAATATCAAGGCAATTAATGAAA
>CM053589.1:105801635-105830668 GCA_028646515.1 Pseudochirops corinnae | reverse complement strand
GGAGAGACAAAACAGAAAAAGAAAATTATAGACCAATCTCCCTCATGAATATAGATGCAAAAATTTTAAATAAAATATTAGCAAAAAGACTACAGCAACTTATCACAAGAATAATACATTTTGACCAGGTTGGGTTTATTCCAACCTTATTTCCCCTTTTCACAGCAATAATAAACTTGAATATGGAAAATGCTATTGATATAGATTGCCTAGATTTTAGCAAAGCATTAGAAAAATTACCATATACATTCTTGTGGACAATGTGGAAATACAGACGAGATCAGCAGGTTTTCAACCTGTGGGTAGCAACCCCTTTGGGGGTCAAATGACCCTTTCACAAGGGTCACAGGGATTGCCTAAGACCATCAGAAAACACATATTTCTCATGGTCTTAAGAATCAAGACACCACTCTTCCATCCTTCTCCAGGCAGATCTGCCCACATGCAGATACGCCCACATATGAGTATTAAAGGGTCGCGGCATTAGGAATGGACTAGATGATGGACAAATCAAGTGGATTTGGAAATGATTAAATAGCTGAACTCAAAGAAGAGACTTTCGTGGTTCAATAGCAATTTGTCGAGAGCTGTTCATTGGCCAGAGATTTATGCCTGGCCTTGGCTTGTTTGATAGTTTTATCAATGACTTATAAGGACATATATGGACAGTATGAATATCAAACCTGCAGATGACATAAAGCTGGGAGATACAGCTAATACACTGGATGATAGAATCTAAAAAGAGCATGACAGGCTAGCATATTGGGCAAATTTAATAAGAAAATCAAAAGGGACCAATGTAAAGTTTTATATTTAAAATTAAAAAAAAACACTTCACAAGTTCAAGAGGGAAAAGGCAAGGTCAGAGAGCAGTTTGTTTGAAAAAAAATCTGAGGATGCCAGTGGTCTATAAGCTCAATATGAGGCAGAAATGTGATGTAGCTTCTGAAAAATCTAATTCAATCTTGGGTGGCATTATAAGAGGCACAGCTTCTAAGACTGGGGAGGTATTAGCCATTCTATACTAACTCTGATCTCTACAAACCATATCTAGAGTATTGCATTTAATTCTGGGCACAATTTTGGTAAGGACATTGATAACATGGAGAAGGTTCAGAGGAGAGCCACCAGCATGTGGAAAGGGGCTTGAATGCAGGTCCTATGAAGGCTGGTGCAGAAAAAGAAGGCTCAGCTTTCTCATTCTCACCTGATTATACTACTTTAGAATTTGACTTTTCCACTCTGCCCCAGGAAACTCATTACTGGGAAAATCTCATCATCATCCTGAAAGATCCCATCAGCCTTGAGACTCCACCTCATTGCCACCTTCTGTCTCTCTCTGATTAGCAAGTAGAGCTATGAACTCCAAGACCTTTATTTGATGGGGGAGTTCATTTCAGAACATCTCATTTCTCACCTGGCTGAACTATTTTGGGATTTCACCAACTTTTCTATCTTGCCCCCTTTGTCAGGTAAGCATTCATCAGGTTCCCCCACCCCCAACACACACACATACACACACACACACACACACACACACACACACACACACACACACACACTTTTCAGCTTCTTTTTGTGTGCTGTCTTCCCTGATTAGATTGCAAACTCCTTTGGGGCAGGGATTGCCTTTCTTTTTCATCTGTATCCCTACAACTTAGCATAGGGACTGGCACATATTAGGGACTTAAGAAATGCTCACTGATCCACTGACCGACTAAGGGGAGGAAATAGTTGTTTCCAACTGTCTGAGGGTCTATGTGGAAAAGAAATTAGATTTATTATTGTTGTTGTTGTTTGGACCCAGAAGGCAGAACCAGGACATATTAATAGAAGTTGCAAAAAGGCAAATTTAGGTTTGATTTAAGAAAAAATTTCTAACAATTAGAACTATCCATCAATTGGAATAATTTCATTTAAGAGTTAGTGGGTTCTCTCTTATTGGGTATCACTGGAAGAGATAATAACTCTTGGGGTATACTAAAGTGGGAATATATTTTATTTTTTAACAGGACTATACTAGAACACTGAAGAGGTCCCTTCCAGTTCCAAAATGTTGCAACTTTCCTATTATGTGGAACCTCAGACAATGAACAGTATTAGGTAGCATTATTTTTCCCCTAGGCCTATAGGCCCGCGGGAGCTCAACCCCATGGATAAACAGGGGGGACACACTCCTTTGCATCCCATTTGCCTTGGACTGGCCTGTGTTTTGGAATGAGGGAACTCATGAAAATTCTAGGATGTTCCAGAATGTTCTTCAGCTCAGTAATCATACCTTCTGTATCTGGTATCCACTAGAAAGGATTTAGGTGATTCAGGAAATTGGTGAGAGGTGTTGTCAAGTCAGAGAACTAAGGGCTGAAGTTGTAGAATCACCCCTGAAGCCAAGAAGCTGATAAACCATTGTTTACTTATATAAACCATTACTTCTTATTCCAATATGCACTAATCATGAACTTCTAAAATGTGTGAGGGTGCTGTACAACCCAAGTTATATAAGCCAGCACTCATGTAAGAGTCTAAACCACCATCTTCAATTTTTACTCTAACACTCTACTTCCAGGCCAGATTATGTGGCCTTTCATAATCAGATTGATCACACAATCAGATGGTCTATATGAAGTCCATTTTCTGCCTCATTCATCCTAAACAGATTCAATTGTTTGCCAAGACTGAACAGGATTTAAAGGGATACTCATTCTCTCTGTTCTAGAACTTGGTTCATAAGAAACTCTCAAGTCCCCTGTAGATAGGATCTACAGTACACAACAGCCAGGTAATTCAAACTTGAAAGTCATAAAGAGGAAGAAAAAGTCATAAAAAGGTGGATTGTAGAGAAGCAGATGAAAAGTGGTCAGTACAGAAAGGAAGAAAAAGACCTTCTGTTGAACTCAACAACCTGGGTTGTTGAGTTGTTTTACTCACGTCCAACTCTTTGTGATCCAATTTGAGGTTTTCTTGGCAAAGAAACTGGACTAGTTTGCCACTTCCTTCTCAAGGTCATTTAACAGATGAGGAAACTGAGGCAAATGACTTGCCCAGGGTCACACAGCTAGTACGTGTGTGAGGTCACATTTGAACTCTGGTCTTTCTAATTCCCAGCCTCGAGCTCTATCTACTGTACCACCCACCTGTCTCAAAACTGAGTTTCAAAGAAATTAAATAATTTACCTCTAGTTTCAGGGATAAGATCCGAACCCAGATCTTTGTGATTCCAAGTTCAACATTCTATTCACTAGACCAAGGTAGAGGTTTTTAATCCAATAGCTGCGGGCCAATCTGTCTTGAGGCTTATCATAGTCTGGTTATAATTCTGCATCTGTGTATGTCTGGGATTAGCATTACATGGTATTCTCTGATCTGCCTTGGTTTTTCCATCTCATACAGCTGGCTCCAAGCACCTAAATGCTAGAGGTTTCACCATAATATAACCCTTATGTAAGGGGCTATCACATGAAATAAAGAGCCAGGGCTTACTTACTTTTTTTTCCTCCTTAGTTTTACTTAAAGGACCACATACTCCTCCCTGGCTAACTGTGTTGGCTCCTGTCTCTGAAATTCTTCTTAGTCTTCTCATGATAGTCTGGGGTAGTGGGCCAAGCATAGGAAACCAATATAATGCTGGGTGGCCTCCCATGTTTATAGGAAATAGGGTGACAGATGGAGAAAGCCAGTCCCAATCACCCTATTCCAATGCAACTTTCTCATTAAGAAAATGTGCTTATAACTAAAAGCAGGTCTCAATGTTCACTCATTGCTAGATAAGTAAAGGCAGGGCTTTTGCAATGTTCACCTGAGTAAAATTCATTCCAGATGGGTATGACCAAGCCAGAACCATAAGTATAAGGTTTTGCTTATGGGGCAAGCACCAGGAATTCAAATTCAAGTTATTAAATGCCTACTATGCACAAGGCACTGGTTTAGACTCTGGGAACAAAGAGACAACAGACAAAAATGAAAGTCTCCGCTTTCAAGGACCTTACGTTCTACTTGGGGGAATCAATTGGGTAAACAAATATCTAGTGAGCCCAGGAAAAGCAGCATGCAGCATGTTCTCAGTAGGGGGTAGAATGAAGGTGAGGAAGGGGAGTTCACTCTAGCCTATCATCTGGTAGCTTCCTATTTTAAATAGTTACTCTTACTAACTAGGCTCTAAGCTCTGTCATTTCAATGCTACTGAAGGATTCCAAGTGCTGTGTTGTTGTTGTTGTTCTGTTGTTTCAGGTCTGTCTGTGGCCCCATTTGATGGTGGTTGTTTGTTTTTTTTTCTTTTGCAAAGGTACTGGAGTGGTTGGCTATTTCCTTCTTCAGTTCATTATACAAATGAGGAAACTGAATCAAAGAGGATTTAACCAGTGTCATGCAGCCAGTAAGTATCTGAGACTAGATTTGAACTCAGGTCTTCTTGGCTGCAGGACTAGAGCTCTATCTAGTGTGCCACTTAGCTGCTCTGGTCATCTTCATGAGTTTAAACTATAAACTAATCCAAGAACTGTGGAATGTCTTTCCAATGAACTTTTTGGTTTAACCTGATTTTCCAAATCTTTGCTTTTTATTGTAGCTGGTGAGGGTAGATGGAGGACACAAAATAACTATAACAAAAATATGAAAAATAATTTCTAAAAATTGATAATATTTGTAACCCTAAAGATATTATGGGCAGCTAGTATGTGCAGTGGATAGAGTTCCTGACGTGGCATCAAGAAGAACTGATTTCAAATCAGATGCTTAGTAGCTATGTGACCCTGAACAAGTCACTTAATCCTGTTTGCCTCAGTTACCTCATCTATAAAATGAGTTGGAGAAAGAAATGCCAGACCACTCTAGTGTCTTTGCCAAGAAACCCCCAAATAAGGTCATGAAGAGTCAGAGGTGACTGAAACAACTGAACAATAAGAAAATACCTTCATTCACACAGCAAAGGATTACCATCTGTCCTTCCATTGCATCTGAATGTTGGTATATTTATCATCTGCTTTACATCTACTCCTTCCAGACCAAAAGGCACTGTCAACTGGCTGGCTGAGGAGCCCTAAGAATCCCTGGGGCTTTGATATTTCCCCTATCACTGTACCCTTAGAACTTCTGAACCTTTCCATATGTTCTGCAACTGAATTCTTTTTTTATGTGTTTTCTCTACCAGTTAGAGAATGTGCTCCTTGAGAGTAAGGATTAGTTTGATTTTTCTATTTGCAACTTCTATACTTAGAACAGTGCTTGTCACACAGTATGTGATTAGTGGGTCCTACCTGCCTCCTTTCCCATCTTTCTCCCCTCCTTCCTTCCTTCTTTCCTTCCTTCCTTCCTTTCTTCCTTCCTTCTCTTCCTCAAAGGTCAAAGACAGAAAGATATATGTAAATGTTTATAGCAGCACTGGAAATGATTGTTACCTATCAAATAGAAAATGGTTAAACAAATTATGGCACATAATTATCATGTAATGGCATTACTGAATATGAGAATTTCAAAAAATACAGGAAGACTGTAATGGTAATGGGAATTTGAAGATCTTCCCTGCCCCTTAATAGGCCAAATGTAATCACATGGAGCCCATGGGGGGAGGAGCTTGCTGAAAGGATGGAACAGAAAAGGTGGAACAGGAAGAAGCAGGAGAGAGAGCAAAATATAGCTGGGAGCAAGAGTGGAGGCAGAGCAGCTAGTGTTAGTGGGAGAGGGGCATTTTGCTTAAGGGAGCCTGTTTTGTTTTGAAAGCCTGACAGAGGGAAGGCTTGGGAATGTTGGTGCTCACTGTATTGGTTATGTGTACCAACTTCTTGGTTGCTATGATAGATTTGGCTTTCCAGTGTTGAGATTCAGCTTTCTGGTATTTGAATAAATGTTTTGGTTCTGTCTTCCATGTGGAAAATCTGTTACATTTTGTGATTCACAACTACACCACATATTCATAGCTGCTGTGGGCACCATGAATATCACACACACACACATATCACATGAATATCACATATATATAGACATATATGAACTGATGGAGTGAAGTACAAAAGTGGTAAAACAATGCACACAATGAATGTAATAATAAAAATAGAAAGAACCCTAAAATAACACTGAACATTAAGTAATTATAAGAACTAGTCTGGGCCCCTGATGAAGAAAAGTTGAAATGCCCTATCCTCTTTCCCATGGAATTATGGGTATGTATTGTTTCATATGCTACCAGACATGCTGAATAGGTTGACTTGTTTTGCTTAACTTTATTTTTTTCTTTGATGTAAGGAAAGACTAACCGGGGTCACTGAAAGGCAAAGGTAGAGGGAATACACATAGAAATATCTGTAATATAAAATAAAAGATATCAACACACTTCAAAATTCAAATAATGTATATGCTGTCTTAAGTATAACCAGTTAGGTATTGCAGTGGATAAAACACTGCACTTGAAGTCAAAAAGACCTGAGTTCTAATCCTGATTCAGTCACTTACCAGATGTATAATCCTGGGCAAATAACAAGTCCACCCAGCTTCAGTTTCCTTATCTATAAAATAAGAATAATGGTACCACTTATTTCCCAGAGTTGTGAGGATCAAAAGAGAAAATAGACGTGAAGTACTTTACAAACATAAAAATTATATATACATGCCAACTCTTATTTTTGTTAAGTAAATCATCTATTATTATTGTTAAGTAAATCTCTAAATCACAGGATACTATAAATATGAACTTTTCCTAAAAATACATGGCAGTGGTGATCAAGATGATCATATGTGAGTGAAAAATCCTGTAGAAGATAGTAGGGGGTTCTCCTTTCTCAGTGGAGGTTGTTGTCAATAGGTGGACAGTTGAAGCAAACCTTTGGAGAACCATTCAGTTGCGGGGCTATGAGATAAAGCAGTTACTACAATATGCTAAGGATAATTCCAACTCAGTCCCCTTCTGCTCAGAATCACTGAAACATAGATTTTTCAAAGTAGGAAACAAAAAGAGAGCTCAGGAAACCCATCCTCATTTTACTGACTTGGAAAGTTGTTCTCAGAAAAGTTAAGTGATTTGTCCAAGGTTACATGACCATGTAGTGGCAGACATGGGGCTAGAACCCTCTCACTTGTACCTTGCAAGCTCTCTAATGTCCCAAGGCAGCCTGGGCCTGGAGTCAGGAAGATTCCTCCTCAGATGTTTACTAGCTGCATAACCTTGGGAAGGTCACTTAATCTTCATCCACCTCAGTTAAACTGTAAAATGAGGATAATCACAGCATCCACCTCACTGGGTTGCTGTAAGGATCAAATGAGAGAATATTTGGAAAGGGCTTAGTGCAATGTATGGCACATAGTAGGAACTTAATAAAAACTTATCCCATTCCTCTCCCCACAAGTCACAAATCCTCTTCCATTTGGTGCATTCAGGGTACTTATTGCCACTGCAGCATCACACGTGTCCTAAGAGGAAGGAGAAAGAGTTCCTAAATTACATTTTATTATCATCATCATTCAAACAACTGTCATTTTGCCTGTTTCCCCATTGATAAAATTAGGCACCTTCATCCCAGAGTTGTTGTGAGGATCAAATGAGATCATAATTATAGAGTGCTCGGCACAGTGCCTGGCACATAGAAGGTACTGTATAGATATTAGCTTTTATTTGCTATTGAGATGACTCATTCTGATTCAAAAAGGCATCATTATTATTATCTCCACTTTACAGATGAACAAGTTGAGGTCAAGAGAGGTTCAGTCACTTGCCCATAGTCACACAGCTAAGAAAGCAGAATTCAGACCCAGGTCTTGCTGGCTTCAAGGACCTATGGTGTTCTTAGAAGAGTCATAGGATCAGAGTACCTATCTGGACTGGTCTGAACATCTAACAGTAATGTGAACTTGTCTTAAAAACATTTTTCCTAATCAATCACATGCCTGGGCTGGACAAACAATTATGGCTGCTAATTTGTTTTACAGATAAGAGGTAAAGGAAGGACACACAGGCAAGCATCTTAAGACATTTTAAAAGCTATGCCCCTAGATCTCTGAGCTCTTTGCTGGTTCTCAAACAGAACACTGCTGCCCTGAACACAGCTTACACATTCATTTTTATGATCTATTTTTTTCTCTTTACTTTTTAAGTTACCTGAACTGCAATAGCATTTTGAAGTTCCTTTCCCACACAAGGCTCCTATAATGTGCCACATGCTCCAGGTTTGGAGCTGCTACAATAGATTTCTGCCATCAAGGGCCCTGAAGCTCTCCTCATTATTGCTTCAGGCTTTTCTAACACCTTCAGGTGGCCTTTTTGATTTAATGACTGATTTCCCTGGAAAAGGGGTACCACATGCACATTTTGGTTTGCTCCCAACTCCCATTACTGGACTTGGTGTGTTATTCACATAATCCATATTTCTCCTTACCACAGAAATGGGTTAAGCTCTTCTCTCTATAAGTTTATTTATACATAGATATGAATATGCTGTATGGAACTGCTTGATATAAAATCAGAAAATGGAGCAAACGTGACTTCTGTGTCTGCATTTATTCATTTTTATTTTTAAAGAAGAGAGTTGATTTAGTTCCCACTCATGAAAAAATATGCAGGCACACCCCAAAGGGGAAAAAATGCCATGTAAAGGGGAGAAACTTCAATGCTATTATCACTTTCCTTCATCTCTTCAAACCTCCTAGCTGTGGGGGTTGCCATGGTGATGCAGGTTTGACCTCTCACTTTTTACTCTTCCAGGAACTAAAAAAGGTAAAAATGAGCCATTCTGTCTCAAATGAAAATCAACCTCTCGCGGTTAAAAGATGCTAAATCGCTTTCCCTTCGTCAAACCTAATGTTCCATAGCCACATTGTTGGGTTTTTTTTTTTCCTTTTCCTCTTACCCTGAAAGAAGAAAAGAAGTAAGAGCAAGAGTGCTAAGAAACAGAGATGAACTGATTTAGCAGCTGCCACCATCGTGACCACGGCAGGGACAGAAGCAACAGCGGCAGCAGGCCTACCAGGCAGCTGGCCAGTTCTGCTGCAAGTTTTTCAGGTTTCAGAGCTGACTGCTTCTGCACTTCCACTTCTTTACAAGACCTTTTTCGACTTTTTATCTGTTTGAGGGATGGGGGGCGGGGGGACATTTAGCTGATGGTGGAGTTGTGGCTTTTTTATTACATGGAAGGAAGCTAAGTCACAATATCAGTCTCATAGCATTCTAAAACCTCAGAGCATTCTAAAAGTCTCATCGCATTCTAAAACCTCAGTGATAATGTGTTGCATGTGAGAGCAGAAAGAGTAAATCCAGTTGTTGTTATGAATATTCTGAAGTCTTTTTTGCAGCAAAGCAGCTGTTTTGCCAGCCTTGGCATGCGTTCAACTTGCACATGTAGGTTTCCTAAAAATTACATGTCTGAACATGGATACTCTCCTTTGGTGAAAGGCAAAGGATGAGAGATGCCGAAGGAGGTGGCCCGCGTTGTCTGTGCTCAGACAGGGCCTTGTGAATGGACTGCCTCCTTCTGCTGATTTCAGAGAGGTGGGCCCATCCACTCTTCTCCCTCTTTTCTCTTTCTCTGCATTATTAGAGCCACGTCTCTCCAGCACTTGTGGAGTCAGTGTGATAGCAAATCAAGCCCTCCAGCTCAATGATGGCCTAGGCTGTGATAAAGGCTGAAAGGCCTGATTTGGTTCAGCACTGATGGAAATTCCTAAGCACTCAGGATAGATCTGTCAAACCTCTCCTGCATGTGAATTACACATAATTACAAGCTAGGCAAGGACTCTAGATTCATCATTACCACACACCACATTTACTTGTTTAATTCCTTACTTCTTTAATGTTATGAATATTGTTTAAAAATAATAATAAATGGAAGTAATAGGAGTGACGAATGCACCTAACTTTATCAGGGAGACGCCATTACAACAGAATCTCTAATCCTGAGAACCTTTTAGGAATCTCACTCTCTCCAGATCAGGGGATAACGTTTCTCTAAGACTATATAATAACATAATGCACAATACTGTACAACGTGGAATTGTACCACTCCCAGAGAGCAATGTGTTACAATGGAAAGAATTTCAGCTCTGTAGACAAAGTACCTAGGTTTCAATCTGACTTCTGATGCTTCTTAATGGGTAAGTAACAATTTCCCTGGCTTCAGTTTCCTCACCTGTACATTAAGGAGTAGGTTGGATTAGATGACCCTGAAAGCTCTTAGAAGGCCAGATCTAGGGTCCTATTGAAGGCCCAAAGCTTGAAGATGTGCTACCTTAGTGATATTTATGTTCAAGTATTATCTTGTCACTAATGGTAACTAAAGCTAGTATCTTTTGAAAAGGTCTTCCAGATTTTGTATCTTACTACTTCATTTACTCCAATGAGTTTCCTGTAGTAATAAATTCTCAGTGCATTCTTTCTTTGCTTGTTGAATTATGCCTTGCACATTTTTTTTTTACTCTGAGAGTTGTAAGGTATGTGAAGTAAATGTTCTCTTTCTTCATAGTAAGTCATAATGCCTAATCCAGTAGCTGTCTCTCATCTTACTCTAGGGGCCCGTTTCTGAGAACATACTCTGAACAGGGTTTAAGGATATTCTTTCCTGGCCCCCACCTACCCTCTCTTCTTAATGGAGTGGTGTTTCAAAAGTTTAAAGAGCTAATTTGTAGAAGGGTGAAGCTATCAAATTCAGTATGTGTGTTTTGATCAGATGTTCAGAATTTAAATTCAAATTAAAATAGCCAAACTTTCATGCTATGCACACATATACACATATTTCTCTCTCTAAGTACCTTTCATTCCTCATTTTCCTTAGTGTTATAGATCTAAGACTGATTAGAGTATTTCAGATAAGCAAACAGCCAATAATTTTCTACGGTTACAGTTTAGACTCTGCAGGTTAAATCCAAATGACATCCATCCCTGTGGCCCTTCCCATAGAAAACAGCTGCTTTTCAGATTTAAACATAGCAAGAGTAACAAGAGCTTCTTTTATCAGCTATTCCTGTTCATAAGGCATTAAAATACATGCAGTTTCTTAATCCCTAATGCAGTTCTACTAAGTCATCAGCTTTAAACTAAAATAGCATGTATCTTTAAAAAGTAGCCAGATGTAAACCATCTTCCAAACCAAACCTGCTCTCGAAACTAGCTCTCCCTAAGGCTTTACATAGGATGCAAAGTATCTCGGTCACAGTGTGTGTCCTCTTTGCTTGTTTCACCCATAAATGGCTTTGTTAAAAAAAAACACACAAAAAAGCCCAAGTTTACTTTTAAGTAGTACAGGCTAGTTGGCAAGCTTTATTCCTCTTTCACCTCCTCCCCCTACCCCTTTAATACCCATCCTTGCAGTACAACTTGGCATCGTTCAGCACCACTTCTGGGAAAGACATTTCAGCAGCAGCCAATTGGCATTTGCCAAGCAAGGTCACTTTCAGAGGCATCGCTTTTCTGGAGGCAGCATCTCTGGGAATGATAGAAAAGCTGTGGGTCCACAACTACGTAGCCTTCTAGCTTTGCCATTGGCCTTGAGAGGGACTGGTAAATTCACAGAATAATGGGAAGGACTATACTTAGTAGCTAACAGGACAATGTGAAGCAAAGCATCAATTTCTTAAAAAAAAAAAGTACGTTTGGTTAAACAGCATTACACCTAAATAAGGCTGTAGATAAGCATTTGAAGCACTTCCAATCCAATGAGAAAATTTCAATCTCAGATGAAAATGTAAAAATGTAAATTAAGATTTAAGACTACAGTTGGCTAGGCAGATAGTGAAATGATGTCATGGCTATTTAGTTAGAAAAAGGGGAGGAATCAATCTCAAGAGAAACACATCCCCTAAAAGACTCTCTTTCAGTTGATTTTTTTAAAATGGAAATAAAAATAATCCTTACTAAAATTCAACTGAATATTATTAAAATTCTACACATTTAGGTCTTTCTATCTCCCTCTAAGCAATTAAATCAGCAGCTTTCTAGTGTCTTGCCTTTTGCTGATGAAGCAGAGGAAAGGGTAGCAGAAATATCTGTTACATTTTGCATTTAACTATAAATATTTTTACTGAGAAAGAAAATCAACTATGAAATTATAGAGAAAAATGATTCGCCCTGGCCCCTCATGCTTTATGTTGTTTTTTGTTTTTAAATGGAATTTGTCTACATAACAAATGACTGCTACTTGAAGTATTTTGGATTTTAAGTTTCTTTGTGGAAGGTGTTTGTTTTTCAATTGCTGTGAATCTTTCTTATTCTTCTTGATTCCATAGTTTAAAAAAATGTTTATAGCTGTTCTTTGCATTGAGCATCTTTTTCATTTGAAAAAATGTCCCTAGGTTATAAAGTGGGAGGAAAATATACATGGCAAGTTTTTTTTCCCCCAAGTACTAGTCAAATATTGAAAACTAAGAGAAAAGAAGAGTTTCATGCATGAGTGAAATTTAAAAAATAGACCTATACTTTTATGCTTATCTCTTTTGCCACAGGAGTATTGTATCTCAAGAGTTTATTTATTAAAGAAAAAAGGAAGAAAAAAAAATTCAGGTAATTCTACATGGCCTTTAAGACCATTAAAGGAAAAGTTAATTCCAATCACTGAGCTATTCTAAGAAGCTACTCTTCTAGTTAGAATTTGTTCATTTCTCAATCATGTAACTTCACTGCCCTCTTCTGGAGAGACAGAGAAATAGTGAAGATTTAAAACAATATAGGAAAGTCCGCCCTAAGGAAAAAAAATGGAGGCCTTCATGATACTTTACTGAACACATACACACACACACACACACACACACAATCAAAATGGCTGCTGAAATAACAAAATGCAACTTTCCCATTAGTAACATTAAAGTGATCAGGATGACAAGCTAACCCTGTCTTTTCCACATCTCCGTCAAAAGTATTGTACTATTTCTTTGTGACTCTACCTCTGACTTTTATAATTCTTTATTTTCAGGTTTATGAGTTCCACTGTTCAAACTATAGAAGTGGAACCAGATTATATTATCAATCCAAGGACTTTTTGGAGAGCTGAATGTCAATGGTAAACCCTAGATTTTCTAGCACTTTGTTTATTGAAAGTATTTCAAAGTACTTTGTAATGAATGATTCCCATTTTATAGAGGAATTAAGTGTAATAATACTTTTCCTGGGTATAACATAAAAATAATGACAACAGCAATTGACAGATCTGCTTCTATAATTAGGTTATGTAATCTTAGGAGGCCCATGAAAAATGACTAATCTAATACTCAATTCAGTTTCTCAATATTTAGGGTGGTATAAATCTATGTGTCATTTATTAGCCTTATTACTTAGAAATCTTTTTTTTTTTTTGCTTCATTTTGCACATCAGCATCTGCAAAGTGGGGACAGCAATTCAGATGACTGATGGATTAAAGCTGAGAATAACTAACTATCAACACTATTTTTTAAACTACATTAAAATGTACCCATTTTCAATTTTTCTTTTCAATCATTATTACACCCTCCCCTTTTTCCCTCTCCACACATACAGCAGATTTCTTCTCTGATGGCCTGTCTTACTAAGGAGATATACAAGAATTTCTGATTGCTAGGTTGGAGACATATAAGGTCTGGCAGAGCCCATCAAGCTGGAAACGGTTCAGGCCTGGGTCTGGAGACGGACTCTACGTTTACAATCCAATGACCAGCATGGCTAAGGTGGAGGAGGCTTATTATCACAAGACTGACTATTGGGTGTTTTGTTTAGTCGGACATAATTATGCATGAAAACCCTTACTGAGGCAAAGAAGAGGTATTTACATGCCTTACTGATGCTCAAACACTTTGAGCAGTACTTATGGGATCAAAGAACCAGAGGTCATCAAGTACATTGTTTCCTTGTATAGATGAAGAACCTGAAGGCCCAGAAGACTTTGTGGGTATGTTATGTTACGTTATGTTATGTTACATTATGTTATGTTATGTTATGTTATGTTATGCTATGTTATGTTATGTTGTGTTATGTTGTGTAATGTTGTGTTATGTTATGTTATGTTATAATTACATTATAATTTGATATGTTATATTATGTATCTTATTTTATGTTCAAGACTGGGCATCCCTATCTTATCCAGACTGAAGTGCAGGGGCCACTCACAAGCCCAATCTCACTACTGATGGGTATGGGAACTCTGACCTGTTCTGCTTCCAATTTGGACCACTTTATCCCTACTTTGGTGTACCTCTCTCTTTCCCCTTCCCCAGGAGCTCACCATTATTTACACCCACCATTAACATCAAACTTACTGAGGATACCCAAATACAGCTCATGGTAACTCAGGCCTTTGTGCACCAAAGATTCACCAGCCTCAGTCTTAGCTGTCCACCACCACATCTGGAAATCATGCAAGGTTAAGTAAGTTGGCCAAAGTCCCACAGAAGGTAAGTATCAAAAGTAGAATTTAAACCCAGATCTTCTGATTCCAGGGGAAAAGCTCTTTATGTCTCAATACCCCCTTACAAAACAATTTTAAAAGAAAGTTTTCTTCTCAATGTTTATGAAACCGTAACTATTAAGATGAGATAATATATTTGAAGAGAATGAGATGAGACTTTTACCATTCCAGCTTCTCACATGAAAAAGTCCAAACTTTAACACTACCTTATTATTCTAATATTCAAAGAACGGCAGCTAGGTGGCGCATTGGGCTTGGAATCAGGAAGACTCTTCTCCCTGAGTTCAAATATGATCTCAGAAGCCGTGTGACCCCGAACAAGTCACTTAACCCTGTTTGCCTCAGTTTCTGCATCTGTAAAATGATCTGGAGAAGGAAATGGTAAATCACTCCAGTATCTTCACCAAGAAAACCCCAAAGGGTGATGAAGAGCCAGATGCAACTGAAATGACTGAACAACAATATTCAAAGAATCTTTGATTTAGGTCATAGTTTCTCCACCAACTCAGAAACAGTCTTGTTTGTCTCATTTAGTAGATAAGTCTTAGGAAGTTGCTTGAGTCACAAAGAACTTAAATAACGGGTCCAAGGTCTCAAACCACTAAATGCCAGAGCTGAAATATGAACTCAGGCTAACTAATTTATTAAAGATTTTTATTTCTAAGTACTTTGAGGATACACAAACTTTATCAGTTGTTCCTGCATGTGTGTACGTGTGTGTGCGTGAGTGTGTTTATTAATCCCCATTCAAACATCATAATAAAGTGTGAACAGAAATTTTACACCTGGAAAATTATAGCTCAGAGATTAATTGACAATACCCAAGATCATATTAGTAGGTGGTCCTTTTAAGGTATGAATCTGTAGTTGAAAGAGAGTTACTACTCTTTGGTTTTTGCCTTGACTCTCTCATAGTTATCTTTGTAACACTAGGCAAAACACTTCTCTACTCTGATCCTCAGTTTTTGTCATCTGTAAAAGTAGGGCATCGGGTCAGATGTTCTTCAGAGTTCCTTCCAATGCTAATATTCCATGTTTCTGAGGTCTATAATTCTATGAATCATTTCCTTAGTCCATTATTTTTTCATTCAAATAAAACCCATTATTTAATTAGGTACCTGGATTTGATATACTACCTGCAAATGACAGAAATGCACATGTGTTAATTTTGAGGCCACAGTTTAAATAGAACGGAAATTTTGTTTTAATCAACATTTTGCCCCCTGGATTTGTAAGTTTACAGATGAGGAATACTGTTCTATTTATGACCTTCTCATCTATGCAATAAATTTGTGGCGAGTAAACTTTTATCTTCATTGAAAGTAATATATAAGCAAAGTTTAATAAAATCAAATTTAATATAAGCCTGGGTTTCACTTTCTGAAGATGTGACTCCCTATCAATCCTCCCAACTGCCAAAGGTGTGGGATAAAATGTAGATCCTTGAGTTGTAAGATTTTAGAGATCTAATGAGCCTTTTGAAACTGCAATATTAATGAAAAGATAGTATTATATGCCTCTTTGGTCAGGAAGAGGTTGATGTAGTAGAACCGATGCTAAATCTCCTGGAGGGAGTCATGTCTGGTACATATCCCTCCATCAGCTGGCCAAAGAGCCAGTTTAGGCTGAGACACAACAGTTTGCCATCCTCAGCTACAGAAAACCAATGAAGCAATGACAGTCATGGGGGTATGGGGGGAATCAATGCAATGAAAGGGCAATTTAATATTAACAATTACTTTGTTCCAAAGGAAATATGTACATAACATTGTATTTAAATTTGACCCAGAACAGACAATATCTGTCTATATTGCACTGTTAGCCCATCTTATGAACTTAAAATAATTTTTAAAAGAATCTATCTTTCCTATTCAATTAAAAATAATCAAGACTCGCCTTTACCTAGAAGTCCACCTTCAATTCCACACCACACCACACTCACTGGAGCATATTTATTACTGATTCACTAAGCATTTATATCTGGAGAGGGATCATGGCATGCAGGCTAGAGAGAGAAAAACCTGAGTTTAAATCTTACTTATGACATTACCAAGTCAATTAATCTCTCTGAGTCTCAGTTTTCTCATCTATAAAGTGGGGATATTAATACATGTAGTGTCTACCCCATGGGGTTGTTGTGATAAATAAGACAGTGTCTCCAAAATGCTCCATATATATCTACCACATTCATTTTCCTATCCAATGATGGTATCCTTTTTAAGTTTCATGTGTTTAAATCTGCTTTCATTCCATAAATATTTGTTGATCATCTAGTTCAGAGCCTAGTGACACAAATATAGATAAGACAGTCTCTGACCTTAAAGAGTTGACAATTTAGTGAAGAAGCAAAATTTGCTGTGGTGGGAGCCTTAGGAGTGGCTGAAACAAAGGCCTGTGAGAGTTCACAGACACGTCAGGAACTTCTTAATCACCGTTTTGTACTAAGTAATCTCAGGGCCATGATGTTCACCTCCTCTAGGAAGCCTTCTTGGATGGATCAGCTGAGAGACGATAGTTTCCCTGACCTGACCCAGCCAGAAACTGGCACTTTGTTAGCTGTTCTCTCACGACTTTGTCTCCAATTATTTATTTACCCTTAAACTTTATGTGTGTCTGCATGTAAGTTTAGTATATAGCTGATGTCAATTCTTTGCTATTGAAGATGTTCGTGTACATTTAATTAGCTTCAGGCATATTTACTTTTTGTTGTTGTCTGTCCTTTGTTCACATGGAGGCCCTCTACATAGAGAAGGCTCTCATTCTCAAGAAGGCAGCTGCAGCACTGTTGCTGCCAGTTCTATGACAATACCATAAACAAACTGGGCAGTTCATAAATGCCATCAGAATGTAAGCTCCTTGAGGGCAGGGACTGTCTTCCTTATCTATTGTATCTGTATCCCCAGTACTTAGCACAGTGCCTGGCACATAGTATTTCTTGTTGCTGCACAATCACTTTAGTCATGTCCAAGCCTTCATGAATTCATCAAGGTTTTGTCTGCAAAGTTACTGGCTTGGTTTGCCATTTCTTTCTCTGGCTCATTTTACAGATGAGGAAACTGAGGCAAACAGGTTAAGTGACTTGCCCAGGGTCACAACAGCTAGTAAGTGTCCAAGGCTGGATTTAAACTCAGGTCTTCCTGGCTCCCTGCCCGGCACTAATTCCACTGTGCCACTGAGCTTCCAGGTAAATGTAAGCACTTACCTAACGCTTATTACCTACCCACCAATAAGCCACCTGTGAGGGAATGAGAGAAGTAGTCTTTAGATTGACAGGGAATTGTCTGAGTGGATAACAACAATGATTGGGTATCCTGAATTTCAGGAGAAAGAGTAGGGCTAGATATATAGAGGAAGTAGCCATTAGTATAGAGGTGACAATTGAAACCATAATGTAGATTTAAGTGATACAGGTGAACACCGGGACTGAAAATCAGCACCAGCAGCAACAAAAGCAAAATGTAGAAAGGTGCAGTAGTTTGGAACTTTTCATCCTGTGAAAGTCCAGATCTGAAAGAATTGGAAACATAGAAATGGAGAAGAAATGGATCCACAGTTTCAGAAATCAATAATATTGGAGAAAGGAAAAGAAAAATGAGAAGAAGATGGAATTTAACAAACATTTATTAAGCATCTGTTATATGCAAGACCTATAATAGTCCCCGAAGACAGAAAGACAAAAACTAACTACTCCTTCCCTCGGGGAGCTTATATTCCACTAGGAAGATATATCACATACAAAAATAAGAATGTGGTGATTGGAAGAAAGAAAGAAAAGGGCTTTACAGGAGTGGTAGGATCTGAGCTATGCCTTTAAGAAAAATCAAGACAGAAAAAAGGGACAAATGAATTCCAGGAATGGGGATGAGATGACTTAAGGTATGGAAGGATGTGGGAGATGGAATAAATTCAAGGAACAGTTAGCAGGTGCCTGGTTGGAACACAGCATGCCTGAAGGGGAGTACCATGAAATAAATCTGGAAAGGTAAGCTGAAACTATCTTTTCTAAGGCTCTGAATTTCATAACTTTTTTTTTTCCCCCCAAGAAGCAGTAGGGAGCTTTCTAAGGCTTTTGCAAAGGAGAGTAGAATAGTCAGACTTGGTTATTCCTCAACCTTTGTGGAAGACAGATAGTAGAGAGGAAGGAATTGGAAGCAGCAGAATGTAAGCTCTTTGAGACAGCGACTATTCTATATTTGCCTTTATTCCTTTGCCTACTATTAGTGCCTTGCATGTAGTAGGCATTAAATGTTTGTTGAAATGATTATGAAGAGATCGATAAGGATGCTGTTACACTCCAGACCTCCAGAGTGACTTTCGATAAGGGCTTGAACTACCATTATAGTGATGAGAATGGAGACAAGACCAACATGGAAGGTGCTGTTATGGAGGAAGAATCAATAACACTTGATGATTGTTTACATCCAGTGAGGGACAGAAAGAAATCAAAGATGACACTAGTGTTGTGATCCTGGTAAAATGGAGACTGGTAATACCCTCAACAGAGATAGTAAAGTTTGGAGGAACAATGCTGGGGTGAGGGAAGAGCTCAGTCCCAGACATATTATATTGTCGATGCAGCTGAATTTCAGGAGAAAGAGTAGGGCTAGATATATGGAGGTAGTAGCCATTAGTATAGAGGTGACAATTGAAACCATAAGAGCAAGTGAGATCAACATGGGAGAGACAGAGAAAAAGAAACAGGTCAAGTACAGAAACATGGATAAATAGGAAAGAAGGTGTTGGGTGTTGATCCAACAAAGGAGCTGAAGAGTGGATACTGAGGCAGGACAACCAAGAGAATAGGGTCCCATAAAACACAGATGGAGACATCATTCCAAAAGAACATGTTGAGAGCTCCAGAGGGGTCAAGTAAGGTGAGGATTAGGGAAAAGGCTGTGATTTAGCAGCTAGGAATATATTGGTAACCACTGAAAGAGAAGCTTCACTAGAGTCAATCAGAAACAAGATTGCAAGGGACTTAGTGGGAGATAAGGAAGTAGAAGCAGCTGGAGTAGATACTACATGATTTCTAGGTACTTATCTGTGAAAGGGGCAAGAGATACAGGGGAAAAAAGCTTGAGAGAATGTCCAGGGTCAAATGATTGATTTTTCAGGATAGAGGAGGTCTGGGCATATTCATAAGAAGCAGGGGTAAAAGGCAAGAGATAGGAAGATATTGAAGATGAGGGAGAGAAAATGATCAAACAGACAAGTTCCCAGAAAAGACTAGACAGGAAGAAGCCAAGGACATGATAGAGGCGTCAACCTTGGCAAGGAGAAGGGTCAGTCATTTCAAAGAATGATGTAAAGGAAGAGAAATTGGGAGACAATGGGGAGGAATTCTGAGGCGATGAGTAGGAGAGGTGAAGGAGGTCATGGTGGATTGTTTTGATTTTCTCAATTAAGTAGGAGGTAAAATCCTTTGCTAAGAGGGAAGGGACATGGGTAGAGAAACTGTAAATACTCTGTAAAGAGTCAACTGCTAAAATCTCAAGAAAAAAAAGAATTAGCAACAAAAAGAATAGGATGAAATTTTCACATCAGGACTATATTGTAGTCACTTTGATTTATAAAATAACTGAAATTAGTAGACTCAGGTGCTACACATCAAAATTGAAATTGAATAGCATATTTTATAGGATAATTCTGGAGAAAAAGAAAAAGTCATGAGAACTATTGGCTTCCTCTGCCAGTAGCACAACTAAGCAAGTCCTAAACTGAAAACCGGGTATGAATTTATTATTCAGTGATGAAATTAAGGTTAGTGCATATAGACTACAATTATACAAATCTAACAAGGAAGATACTGGATAAATTTTGATATGATGTTAGAGGAATGTAAGTATTCCTATGTGTCTGTGTCCCAGTCAAATCAGATTGTATCCCCAGAGCCCATCATGTCTTTTCCCCAGTGCAAGCTTTTGTTCACTCCATTGTACTTATTTCTCCTCCTTCCCAGTTTGTTGAAGGCCTTCTGTTCTTTTAAGCCACAAATCAAATACTACATTCTCTACGAAAAGCCCCTCTAGGTGAAAGTAGCTCCTTACATTTCCTACACACTTGGCCTGTAGCTTTCTTTTGTATTAGATAGACAGATAAGCACAAATGTAGCTGCTGCTGTTGGGTCATTTCAATTATCTCTGACTCTTCATGACCTCATTTGGGGTTTTCCTGACAAAGACACTGAAGAGATTTGCCATTTCCATCTCCAGCTCATTTTACAGATGAGGAAACTGAGGCAAACAAAGTTAAGTGATTTGCTTAGGGCTACACAGTCTGTATTTGAACTCAGGTCTTCCTCTATTCACTGTACCACCTAGCTTCCTCAAATAGAGAGAGACAGAGATAGAGACAGACAGAGACACATAGAGAGAGACAGAGACAGAGGGAGAGAGGGAAGGGAGATGAGAGAGAGGACCATTTCATCTTGTTAGATTACAAGCCTGAAAGCAGAACCAGTGATGGATTAATTTTCATATCTTTCATATCTCCAGTGCCTAGGCCAAGGTTTTGAATTTAGGCACTTAAATATTTGCTGAATGAATAAATGGATGAATGTATTTTCCATCATGGAATTTCCTCAAGGAGAAAGAAGTTACTGCGAATATATGGGAAAGTCAGACACTGATTGATATAAATGTTTATTCAGTCACTTTGCTATATTTTAAATGTGAAAAAAGATACAGTAATACACAATGCAGAAACATCCTTACATGTACCTATAAAGGTAATGGTAAGGCTGGTCCTACTTATTCCACTTGGTTAGGTAGAATCAGAATGAAACAGATTCGGGTATTGGATTGGATTGTTAGCCAGAAGACTTGGATTCAAATTTGGGCTTTACCACATGTAATCTCAGGTAAGCCCTTTAGCTGACCTTAGCCTCAATTTCCTTATCTATAATTCAAGGGGGTATATCAAGCATACCCTTTGATGGCACCGGACATACAAAGACAAACATGGACTAGCCCCTACTACCTGAGGAGTTTCATCTATCTTTATCAAGGAATTAGCTCATCTGAATGTTTAAAGGGACACTAATTCAACTAATTCCTCAACAAGAATCCCTACTAAAACAGAGGCAACAAGCGGTCATCCAGTGTTTGCTTGGGGCTCCCTACAAGGGAGAACTAACTCCCTGAGGAAACAGCCCATTTTACTAAAATAGTTCAAACTGTTATGTTTCTCAAGTCTAAATCTGCTTCCTGGCAACCTCCACACATTGAACCTAATTCTGCCCTTTGGGGCCAAGTAAGGGTAGCATCTTCTTTTTCTATAAGAAAGCCATTGAAATACTTGAACACAGCTTTCCTATCCTTCCCCAATTCCCCTCCCCACCCCCAAGCCAACACACTTATTTCCTTCATCAGTTCTTCATCAGACACAAACTCCAGGCACTTCACCATCCTGTTGTGATTCCTCTGGACGTTCTGAAAAGTCTGAATTGAACACAGTAATTCAGATACACCCTGAGCAGGACAAAGGACAGTACCTCTACAGTCCTGTATACTACATCTCTCTTCACACAGCTTCAAACTGCATTTGATTCTTTGACTGCCAAATTGCACTTGATCCGTGTTGAATTTGCAGTGGACTGAAACTGTGATATCTTTTTTCAGATTCATTCTATGGCCTCTTCAGTTCTAAATGATAAGAACCTAAATGGGCAGGAAAAAAAAAATGAAGATAACTGCCTGGTCAGCCTTAAGTAAAATCATGAGGGAGGGTGCTCCCTTACTTCCTTCTAGGCATCCATCACTGAAACCTCCAACACCTCAGGTCTACCTTTGGCTGCCTGGAACCTACCTCCTCGAAGAAATCTGTAATCCAGAGTTTACTGCAGCTGTACACAGCCCCAAAGAAATCTATCTTTGTCTCAACCTCTCAGGGTCTAAGGTATCCAGTGGTTGATCTGAAAACTAATCCTTGTTAAAGAAAGAAAATTCCCCTTTTAGCTAATTAGATAATCTGCATTTTAATTCCCTGGGTTTTTTTGAAGATTATGTAAGTCTCTTATTAATTATTCTATTATCTACTCTTAATGGTGGGAATTTTAGGCCAAGAGGATCATTAGAGAACTTATTTGGGGAAAGAAAATTCTGCCTTTCAAAAAGCATCATTCTACTTCCTCTACCCAGATACCCCGGATGGCTGGGCCACCCCAAAGTGAGTCTGTTCAACATCTCACCTAAAAAGGTCGAGGGAAAGCTGATGGGTAGCAAAAAAAGAGTATGTCAGTTCAGGCTGAAGAAATGGATTAAAGGAGATTGCAGAAGTTATAGAGAAAAAAGGAAGAGTCACACTTGAAGCAGCAATAGGGGATTTTTTTTTTTAAAGAGATAGTGAGAACTAAAAAACGATAAGGGAATGGATGAAAAAAAATTCAACATTTCTGCAAAATGAATAGCACATAGTAAAAGCATGTCTAGATGAAAGCACTTTGTCTGAAGTAACTGATGAATACCAGACATAGAACTAGAAAGTCCACTGAGACAAATGTAACTGAAAGATACATTGCTCTGATTGTCTGACTTTGAAGTGAAATTCCATTAGTCACGTATGCCCAACCTTCACCCCTTACCACACCCTTTTCCACATATAGCCAGAAGAGAAAAAAAGAAAACTAAAGAGATAGCATAAAGAAGCCAGAACCTAGGTATGCTACCAGGGAAGGGGGATTGGTAGGAGATTTCTTCATTTCCTTCTTCCTCCTCCATCCTCTACAAACCAAAACAAGAAAGGCAATGTACATGAATAGTTTAAAAAAAAAAAAAAAGGAGGTTTCATTTTGTTTTACTAAAATGGAAGTGACTTACAAAGTCCCACACTTAGGTGTTTAAAAAAAAACCGAGTAATGGAAGTCTGGAGCATGCAAAGAAGGCATGAACTTTCCTAGTGGAAAGACTGGGATCCTGCTTCTGGGCATAAAGAAGTACCTTGGAGGGATGTGAACCGTGCTTAGGCATTTTGGAACTGGTTCTGGTCTGCTAATTGCATCGTATATGGGAAGGTCTTTGGCCACAGAGGCATTCAAAAAGGCCTGGTAAGCCAGACATAGAACTTTTAGCAATTTTCCCTTTGGTTATGCTGTAGTAATATAATATTACTGTACACAGTGAACGCTGATAGGGCTGACATCTCCCCTCTGAGGCCATATGACTCTTTGAATTTGTCTTGGTCCTGGGACTCAATATTTGTTCTTTTCCTTTTTAGGTAAAAGGGATCAGAGCCTTTGACTTTGTGAGTTTGAATGGCCAGGAGAACACTTTGGCATTCCTGTATTCCAAAGTCTGGGTTCTAGATCAACGTTTCATCAGTGACCCAAGGAATAAAGAGTGACTTTCGAGAATGACCATATCCAGGGCAAAGGAAACTGAGACCACTCATGTGGGACTCATGCTAAACCTGAACCTAAATGTGATGGAACCAATGCTATATAGGAACTGGGCAGAGTTCTGAGACTTTCTTTCCCCTGCTCCTCAACTCCACCAAGACAACAGGGATAGAAGTGATGTAGGGGAGAGCATGTCTCCTAGGGGAGTTGGGAAAATATTGGTCTGTCCTTGCTATACCTTTGAAGTAAATAACCCTTTATAAACACCTCCCAACTTTAACTAGCAAAAGGACATTATGATGCTATTCCCTTCCCCTCAACAATGTAAAGAATATGACCAGTATGGAGTTCAAGTTGGTGGCAGCATCAATGAGACTCTACTACCCTTCAATGTATCCTGGAACTTTGGGGGAGATATAGCATCCTGGCTCTGGGAAAGTAAGCCAGACTATCCTCACTTCAACAGGAAATGGTAGACTGTGGATTCTCTTAAAGGAGATGAGAGATAGAGCAAAAGGGCAGAGACAGGTTAACAAACTCATCTGAATTAAGAAAAGAAGACATTTCACAGACAGGACATTAGCTTTGTCTTAAAATAATGCAAGGAAATGGGCCATCATCCCAAATTGAAAGAATGCATAAATGTGACAGATCATAGTAGCAAATGGGGGGTTGGAAAGGAACTAGCTATCATAAAAGAAGGGAGAGGGGGGCATGAAAACCTTTGCTTCATACAGTGGAAAGGTAACAGAGAAAACAGATGTTTTGGGGGATGGGATTCAAAGAAATAAGCAGTCACCCTCTATCTGCCCCCCAAAACAACCTCTCATAATATCATATTAAAGCTGGAAGGCTCCTTAGGGACCTTCTAGTCCAATTCCTTCATTTCACAGAGGAGTCCCAGAGAGGAAATGACTTGCCCAAGGTCACAGATGAAAGCTGATTTGACTCTTACTGAAACAGATGCTGAACTGAATCTGAGCCCAAATTTCATAGAATTAAAGTTATAAAATTAGAAGAGAATGTAGAGACTGATTTGTCCAAACCTTTCATTTTGCAGAGGAAGAAACAGAGGTCAACACTTAGTGACAGAGACAAGTAGTTAAAATTTAATTTGACTTACCCCACTGGGCACTGAACCTTTCAGAGAATGAGGCATTGGTCCCATTCAACAATTTCCATTAAATTAGTATTTATCTTATGGATCAAGATGTATACCTAAGTAGGGGGATACTAAGTCTTTTCAGGTATATCTCATCACCTCCTCTCAAATCTCTCCTCCATTACATAGGAAAGACTGAAAAGTTAGGGTAAAATTTTAGATATAGTAAATGCTTCAATAGCAGAAAGCAAGGCTCCTTTTTTTGCTATGTGCCATCTGAAGGGCCACCTCCCCATGAATCTTGCTGAGACTTTGTGGAGAACGTCTACCTATTTCCCTGCCTGTGGCAGTGTGGTCCATGTCCCTGGAAAGCCTTTCCTTGTCAACCCTGGCCTTCTGAGTACCGCTAGGAGTGAGGGACAGAGAATGTTTGGTACCTTTTCTTTTTACCATGACTCACCAGAAGGGCCTATCCCTCATTTCAGAGAAAGTTAATTAAAGAGTAGAGGGAAACAGGCTGCCTCTGCATAGGGAGAGATTTTGCTATGAAGTGATCCCTAATGCAGGTACAGCTCCCTGGACATATCCAGGGCAGAACTAGGTGGTTTGCCACTACTCAAAGATTCCCTTGTCCATTCTCATACAACCATTCACATTGGTTAGAAGAACCTCAAGAACTGGAGCTGGAGTCTTAACAAATGCCCTAGCTGAAACAGGAGTGTGGTCATGCCCCAAATCTTACCACTCAACATCACCTGCTCTTCCTTGCCACCAAATTCCATAGATCTTTATTTCAAGGATTTACCATGCTACCAGAAGATATTTCAATCTCTCTGCCCTGTGGCAATCTCTACCATTCAGCAAACCCCAGGATCATTCAGCTCTCTTACCCATCCTCTTGGATGCTTTAAAAGGACGCTTTTATTATCCTTGACCTTTGAATTTCAGATGGTAGTGAATAGTAATGGAGGGGAGGGGTGAGAAGGAAGAGAGGAGGGGAAATGCAGCAAAGTCCCTGGGGGAACAAAAGGTGATCTGAAGTCAGGGAGAAATAACTTCAGACCCTGGGATTAGGCACCTACTAGCTGAGTGACTCACATTACTTTTTAACCTTGTTCAGCCTCAGTTTGTGAGAATCAAATTAGATGATTATATGTATAGCAAAGTGCCTTGCCAATTTTAGAATGCTGTATAAATTTTAACTAGTATTAATAAAATCCCTAAACAAAGCAAGGAAGAGGTTAATAATAATAATTCAGTCTGATTGTACTCTATGGGATATCCCAAAAGTCTTACTGCATTGTTTCAACTTTAATAGCTAAAAAATCTTGCTGCAAAACTTTGATAGCTGAAAAACTACAGTAAGCTTTTTTGGACAGTCCAATCAAACTGGATTATTTACTATTCCTTTCAGATATTCTGTCCTTTCCTCCTTCATGCCCTTATACATACTCCTTTATATAGCAGTGATTATTTTGAGATCTGTGAAATTATTTGATAACTGCATTTACATACAATTGGTTTTCTTTGTAATCTTATGCATTTTATTTTGTGCATTCAGAAACATTATTTTGAGAAGAGGTCCATAGGTTTCATCAAGACTACCAAAGGGATCCATGGCATACACAAAAAGGTTAAGAATCTTTGATTTAGAATGACTTTTGTATGCTCACTTGTTGAATTCATGCGCATCACTTAAGGCCTGACTCAAATGTCTCCATTTCCAGGAAACCTTTCCTGATTCTCCCCTCAGATCTCAAATATAACACTGATTGAACCTCTCATGTATTCTTTTGTGTTATAATTATTTGCATAGGTGATCTGTCCTCTCACTGGACTTCAAGCTTCACGAAGTGGGGTTCAACTTTGTAACTTCCCTATCGTCCAGCATAATCCTCTACAAAAAGCAGACACAAAATGAACGCTTGAACTAAAATCAAACTGTAGTATTAGGGGGTTGGACCATATGAGTTCTTAAGAGCCCTTTGGATGGAACAATCCAAAATTTTAAAACTATCCAAATGACAAATTAAAAGTTAGCTTCAAGTGATGAGGAAGGGGAAGGAAGATAATACAATAATAATGGAATTAGAGGAAAGACCCATTTTTATTCTAGTACAGTTTATTAAAGGATGATGAAGAACTGGGAAGAGAATCTGGGAGGTGGTTTAAGTGAAATGAAACTGAGAAATTGGGAGGGTAGTCTTTTGGACAGTCTTCCCTCAATGGTATTTAATTCTGGTCTTTCTGTACCTGTTATGCCTAAGCAATGTAACTCCAACTGCATGTGCAATGTCTCCACTGAGACTGATTTTTATTGCCTCACAGAACAATAAGGCCAATATGATTAAAAGGCAGCTATCATAGTCCCTGAACAGTCAAGACAGCTGGGAATGACACTCTCAGAGCTTTTCTCAAGAGTTATCTTTCTGTATTATAATTTAATAAGGAAGGGGACCTAGAAGAATGGAGAAAAGGTTTTACTTTCTCCACTTGCGACAGTAGTGGGAGGATTTGGCACCTTGAAAAAAAAAGGTAAAGGACTTAGGGACAAGATATGAAAGAGATTTTTAAAAGAGAGAGAGAAGAAGATTGGCAAGGGTGGAATAAAGAAAGAGGAGTTGACTGCCAACAGATTGATAGGATTGTATGCAGATGTCCTAAGGGAAAGGTACATGAACAAAGTAGCTTTTGAAGGAAATAGGGGAAAGTGAAAGTGGTACTAAGAAATTCGAAGAATAGGAAATTACCAAGGAGGAAGAGACAAAACATCCTGATGGACTATCTGTAGAATAGAAAGAGAGCTAAGGAAGATCAGTGGTGAGAGGTTTGGGGGAGCAGTGGGAGGATATGGTGATGCTAAAGATCAAGGCACTGAAATATAAGGAAATAGAACTGTCCTTCTTTTAAAGTTAGAGTAGAGGATCAATGATCAATGCACTGGGAATGAAGGTGTTTGGGGACAGTCATGAGAGTGAATGTTTTAGAAAGATTGACACTATAAAAGGATTGTCAGAAAGGATAAAATATGGAATCTTTACTAACAGCTAAGATTACCCTCACCCAGGAGAAGTGGGACTAACAGTGGGTGAGGACAGAGAACCTTCGCTGGGAAAGGACATGCCTTTATGTTATAGCTTGGAAATGTATAGTTTAACAATGAATAGCTAGTAAGTTACAAAAAAGAAATGTTCTTATGATGGCTAAATCTAACAAAAAAAACTGTGGGTATATAGGACCAGAATAGATTTCTTTAAAAACAGAGAAAAACAATAAGTAAGACTATGTAGTGTATGTATATATGTATATTATATATACTATTTATAGCGTGTGCATGTATATATTTGTATGTATGCATATACAGTGTCCTGAAAGTCTTAGTGCCATTTGTACCTTTAATCACTTAAGTAGCATTATATATATATATATATATATACACACATATACATACTCATGTGAGTGAATATATATAAAATATACACATATATACACACATATGTATGTATATGCATTTACACACAGACACGTGTACAAAACAGTAGGATGTGAAAGCAAGTCTATGTTAATAGCACATAAAGTCCTCAGAAAAAGACTTTAACCATTCATGAACACAAATTCAGTTAATTATATTTTTTCTCCTGAACTCCCAAAGTACTTGTTATCTATAATATATCAATAGAACTATTAATTCAAAGTTATTAAGGACATCCAGGTTACATAAATAAAGCACATGTTTTAACAGGTTACCTACCATGCCAGAAAGTTTTCAAGGATAGTTCTGGTATGGCACAACAAATACTTGGAGCTAAATCTAAATTCAGGGCAGTTCACCATCTCTTTGGTCACGAAGGGCTGGCTTTTTCAGCCTTAGCAACTCTTGAAGACTGTGGTAGAAGATGATCTGCATGGATAGAAAGCACACCCACATAAACAAAAGCAAAGATCCTTGAACTATTAAACTACTGGTATTATTTATGTTAGTATTTTATTTATTCCTAATTATTTCACATGGAGATATCTTATATTCACAAATAGATTTCAAAGTCCTCTAAAGCAGAAGTGGCCCAGTGCAGGGTGATACATGTGATAAGCTGCTTAATAAAACATTTGCTGAGTGATTGAAAGAAGGAAGGAGGGAGGGAGGAAAGGAAGGAAGAGAGGAGGGAAGGAAGGAAGGAAGGAAAGAAGGAAAGAAGGAAGGAAGGAAGGAAGGAAGGAAGGAAGGAAGGAAGGAAGGAAGGAAGGAAGGAA
>CM053589.1:105778674-105801135 GCA_028646515.1 Pseudochirops corinnae | reverse complement strand
TCCACCATCTTAGCTCCGCCCCATCGGGAAATAAGGTTGGATTGGTATGACATGTTTTTGATGAAACCATGTTAACTCTTTCTAATCAATACTTCTTTATCAAAAGTTTTATAAATGATCTCTTGAATTCTCTAGAATTTTCCCAGGAATCAGACTCAAACTCATTGTCTCATTGTTTGCAGGGACTATATTCAAGTATTTCATGTTATTCAACATCAGTAGGTATGGGACTTAGGAAGATTCAAGAACGAATAGTCATGCATCACCTAGGGCTTCTAACAGTCCTGACCTGACTTTGAAAGGGAACTTTCTGATGCTTTGAAAGTTGCCTCAGTGGCCACCTGCCATCTACCCAACTCATAACTTATCACCTAGAGATCATACATCTTTTTTTTTTTTAAACAAATGTTCAGAAATTTCAGTTTCCCCAAAGAATACTGGAATATGCTTCATCGTCATAAATAGTTAAGAGAATGACTGGGGATGGGGGTGTTCAGTTTAGAGGGATCATTGCAAACTTACATACTTGCACACATCCTCATGTCCTACTTCCTGATGGTTAATTAGTGACATCATCTGGACCACATAATTTTTAGGAGATTTTTCATTCGTCTTTATTTGTTTAAATGGTGACTTAATTCCATGTAATTTCATTTTGGATGCAGGGAAGAAAAATAATAAAGGGAAAATTCTATGTCTTCTTCATCTTCTTATTTGACGTCATTTTGAATTGTGTTTCTACCTTCTTAGAATCTCTCATATACCTTCCCTTCTCTTCCCCTCATAGCCACTACCCCAGGCCCTCATCACTTCTTATCTGTACTATTACAAAAGCCTTCGACTTGGTCTCCTTGCCTGAAGATTCTCCCCACTCCAAAAGTTGCCAAAATGATTTTCCTGAAGTTCATTTTATCTTTCTACTCAAACTAAAATGATTCCCTATTATCTCTAAGGTCAATTGTAAATTCCCATGTTTTACTTAAAAAAAAAAACAAAACCTTCACTAATTGGCCCTTTTGTACCTTTCCAGGTCTTTTACACTCTTTTCCCCTCTACATTCTCTCTACACCAGCCTAGTTGCTGTTCCTTATACACTATACTCTTTCATCTAATGCTGTATATTTCCTCTGGTTGTCTACTATGCCTGGAATGCTCTTCTTCCTCACTTCCACATACTGACTCTCCTGGCCTACTGCAAAACTCAGATAAAATATTATTTTTTTGCAAGAAACCCTTCTAATTTCCCTCTCACCCACTAGTGTGTTCCCTCAGAGATTACCTTCCCTTTATTTTGTATGTATCATATATGTTCATAAGTATTTGCATGTTGTCTTTCTGTTTAGATTGTGAACTCCTTGAGCTCAGGGGCATTGCTTTTGCCTTTTTGCCTTGTACCCCTAAGTGCCTAGCAGATAGCAAGCTCTTAATAAATCTTTGATGACTGACTGACATTGAATTTTGAACAATCGAATTTAACTCATTATATAACAGTGTTGTGCAAATCATAGAAACTCAAATATATATTGAATAAATGAATATGTGAATGAATGAAAGCTCAATTACATGATCTTTTAGATGAACTATTTTAACTCATTAGCCCATAAAAAAGCTTTTTTCTTCTAAAAGCAAAGTAAAGAAAAAAAATCTTATCTGCGGAGCAAAATCATTTCTTTTTGGCCATGGTCACAGAGACTTCTCTACTAATCGACCTGTCTTTCTGAAGCCTCATTCATCTTTCCCTTTATAGTTCTTCAGCCAATCTAGCTTTAATAAAAAGGATTATATAAACTTCCTTGAAAGATCATTTCACCTTGTAAAGAAACCCATCAAAATCTATTTTTATTCAACATAAATTGGCTTCCTTTACTTTATCACATTACTACTGTTAAGCCATTTGTACTCCACTAAATAAATGCCCCTTTTCTTTTGTTGCCTGACTGAAACATGAGTGATATAAGTTAGCTATAAGAAAGACTTTCGGACAGTAAGGGCCATAAAACAATAAAAAATGGGCTACTGAGAAGAGGCTGTGTAGGTCAGAAATTTTTAAAAGAAAGAATTTCATCTGAGACCTTTGATGAAATGGCACTATGGCCTGATTTTTCTCACTGTCCAACCTTCCGAACTTAATGTCACGTTTTAACAACAGGAAGCAAATAGCCCCAATGACCTCTGGCATCCTGTTTTACTTCTGAGTGTTAGGGTCTTTCAACATTCATTATCATCAATTGCCTGCTGGACAACTCCTCCTGGATGTCCTATAGACCTCTGAAACTCAATATGTCCAAAGATGAACTCACTATCTCCACCCCACACAACCTGTCCCTCTTTCCAAACTTCCACACTGATGGGGATAGGTAATTTAAAGGTGGTGTGATACTGCTGTTATGAATACTCCTGAGAGTTCAGTGGTTCCAGGTCCATTTGAACTCCATCTGGAACAACAACCCTATTCTGCATAATATGTCCAGCCTGAGGCAAGATGAGCACATGCCAACTGATTAGGCAGACCTGGGAATACAAATGATAAGAATCTCCACCTAGAGCAGACATGGTACTATTGGGAAGAGAGTAAAATAAGTCAGAATAAGTTGTCTGGGGAGAATCTCCATCCAATGGTCTGAGAAGATTTAGAAAACTGGTCACCAGAGCAGTAATCTTATTTGTATATAGTTAATTGCATTTTATTTTCCCATTAGACTATTAGTTCCTTTTTTTTTTTATTGACTGAGCTTAACATAGGTCTTGGTACATAGTAGGTAGTTACTAAATGCTTATTGCTGACTGACTGAAAATACATATTAAATTAGAAAGCCAAAATGCAGAGAGTGCCAGAGAATCATCCATTGTCTGACTCTATCTCATTCCCCAAAGTATTAAATTTCTTACAATAATTGCTTTTAGTCTCCACCATAATGCAACATATGTTAGCAAGGTCATATAGATGGGTCTTCCAAACAGACTCTACTGCTCCCATCAGGTCATGAGCTGTACACCATCCCTCCCCTAAGTAACACTTAATCAACTTTGATCCGATTGCTTTGTGGGAGTTCAGTGATGGAAGACTTCTACCAATTCAAGGCTGTGTATGTCTTGTGGTGGCTTGTATATTTTTTCCTTAGACTTATGTCTCTGCAAATCTATTGGATACTAGAGATGACCCTGTAGACTTCATCAATAGATGATAGACTTTATACTTTATTCTTCTTGCCTAGATACAGTTATTAGCAGTGGGTGAAGATTTGGAGGTTGGAATTTGGGGCTGAGGTAAGCCCAAAGGAATGAGGTAGATAAGTTTTAAGGAAGATAATCTTAGCCTGTCCACCTAAGTAACTGGTAATTGGAATATTGTAATTTCTATTTCTGCAAAGGTTTAGGACAGAAGTTATAGGAGAATAATCAGACTCTATGCTCAAGGGCTACCCAAGGTTGCAGTGGCAACATGACCCCATTTGTATGCCACTGTGATTATTGACGGTATGTGTTGTAAGTCATCCTGGGTGATCTCCACTTCCCCAGGGAGTCATTGACCATACTGTACTATAGAGTGTGTCATTTCCATAATTGGGCTTCCAGGTTTCCAAATTAAATATGGGGGAAAATATTTATTCCTCATTTCTCATATGTCCTATTTCCTCACTGTTCAAAGGGAACTTATAAGAATACCACAGCTCAAAAACCAACATAAAAACCAATTAATTCCAAAAGGTAGCACATGTTATTCTTAGAGCTAAAATGATCACTATAGCAATTTACAATCCAACATCAATTTTCTTAATAGAATAACGTAAAATCACAAAAGCACTAGAACTAAAATTATCATTATGATAGTTTATAGTACACCATCAATTCCTTTATATCATAGCATCTCCCAATAAAGGACAATGTTCCTCAAACCCGGTATACACACCCAAACATGATGTATAACCTGTCTTTGACTTATGATCTAGTATATTGCATTTTTCTTAGACAAAGATAGAACTTTTCCTGACTGTCCATCATCTTTCTGTGATCCAGACCCAGAAGGGAATTGACAAAGAAAATTATAATGGAAAAACTTGCAATTCCACCATTGTCTGTGTAAATTAAAGCCAGTTATTTATAGTCTAGAACATCCACCCAATCAGTCAACTAGTCACAGCACCAATATCTTCAAAAGTTTTGTCTTTCTGTCACTATCAACTAACTATTATTTATATTAAAAATATGTGTTGGGGTCTTTCCTAGAATAGAAAATAAAAAGGTTGAGGAGGCTGTTACTTTACTCTGAATATTACTGTAGAGAATGAAGATTTCTTTATTAGAATTGAAGGACTTCGATGCTAAAATAAAGAACAGAATGATCTCAAGAAGTAGAAGGAAATACTGACCTATGTCAGGAGTTGAAATGTAGAAGGATGCGACATGGAGGAAGAAGAGAAGAATCACTCAACACTTGGAGCTAAGTCAAAAGGTTTGAAACTCTTCCCATAGAGAGTAGAACTGAATCCTTTTGGGAAGAATAGCTGTAGGCTTCTAATTTTCTCTGCCTGTGCCTTTCTGAGTCTAGGTGGTTTCAGGATGATGTACAGTATTGGGAAAGACATTTTTGTGAGGAAGATAATTTAATGTGCCTAGATTGTTAGCCAAAGGCAGAGTATGCCTTAGTTTTTGGTATGTATAATGGATTTGGGGACTATCTATCCTTATGGGGAGATGTTGTGATATTAAGGGTATTGTTGTTCAGTTGTCAGTTTCTCTAATAGTGATTTTTAGTTCTAGGGAAAAAATATGTGTAGATTCCCAGATTATATCAAGAAAGAGATCATTCAGGAAGTTTCAGAGGAGGGAGAGAATAGTAGAGCTGATTGGTAATGTCTTATTAAGAGGTATCAAGGAAACAAAATGTTTTCACTTGACATTAAAAATAAAGTGATGTTCAGTCATTTCCAGGCTTGGGAAGTGATGGAGAGACTCAAAGCTTTGTCAAGCCAAATGATCACAATTCACTTGTGGCAAATTATGTTGAGATAAATGATAATGCCAGAAAGAACCTAAAAAGCACTATTAAGGATTAGAAAAGAAACTCATGATCAAAGAAGAATGGATGGTAGTTTAATGAGTGCTATCATTTGAAGACAAGAGCTTCAGCAGAAGACAGTAGATAGGGGAGTGAACAACTGAATGAGATGATGGTGAATAACAGCAAGATATGGATTTGTGGGCCACGAGTTAAAAATATAGGAATAATGAACTCTTGGCCAGGGATGAAGTAAATCTAATGAATGTTGGTTAAAAAAATAATTATTTAGAGTCTTGCAAATCCAAGTTTAACTATCATATGGCATTGCCAGCTTCTAATCTGATCCTATTTACCAAAAAGGTCCTGATTCTAAGAAGTCTAAAGTCACCCTGGTGTTTGTTTGCTCTCCTTCTGAGGAGCAGTGCTGGCGAAGTACTGAATTATCGTTCTCAGAGAGTGGGCAACCTTTTATTCCCCAGCTCTGTCTCTCTGTAGCTCTCTTTCTTTGTTGCTCAGTGAATTTGTCATTTTATTAGTCAAAGAAGCATGATTTGTGTCAATTTTCCCAGTCATAATTCCCTTGGAAATCTCTCCTACTAGAAGCTCTAACTCATCCCTGATCATGCTATGTTTATTCCAGGGAGTCCTAGGAACATGACCTTGCAATAGTAGTCACTTCCCCATGTGAGCAGATAGGCATGCTTGGGTACTACACACAGTGTTTTGCTTTTTTGCATAAAATTGATTAAGCATCTACCACTTAGCTATAGACCCTTAGCTTCTTCTAGAAGCAAGCCCCTAACAGTATATAAAGTACCTCAAAACAAGTAATTCTTGGAGTGACACAGTGATTTAATGGTTTAATACCTCCCTGATTCCATGGCTGCTTCGCCTGTGAGCAAGCAAAGCACTTTGGAAATTGGCCCAGTTCCGACCTAAAGTGTTCTGGTTCCAGGATTCAGCTGGGATGCTGTAACCCATCCTAGAGACAGAAACTCTTGTGCTTGGGGTTTTTCTGTTCAGGGTGCCATCCCCAACTGGGACGTTTCACTGTTTCTTGCGGCAGCTAGATCATTGCTTGCTTAGCATGAGAAATAAAATAAAGAAACCTCCTGACAAGGGGAGGCTAATACTACCATTCTTCTTCCTCATCATTCTGACCTTGAGATCTTCAGTTCAGTTTTGCAGTAGGCAAAAATAGCACGTCATACCTGTCCTCATCCTTTGGACGTTCTGTGGTTTTGTGGCTTTATGAGTCAAGTTGACCCAAGGCATAGACCTGTAGTCATTAGATGGGCTAGAGATATTTAACCCCTGTATGCTTAATCAAAAGGGCTTAGGCTAAAATAGGAGGTGGGAAGAGAAAACTGCCAACATATATCCACTCATTTAGATACTAATGCAGGGTATAGTAGTTACAATGTAGGAGGAATGATAGGAGAAGCTATATCCTGTGATTAACAGGAGATAAAGCTCATGAAATGAGATAGAAATAAAGCTCATGGTATCAGATATCTGTGGAACTGAGTTTTAAATATCTACATCCTATTTAACAACCACACTTCTAGGCCTTGGGTCAGTCCCATCTGTAAAACTAAAACATCAAACAGAACTGAAGGAGTAGAGTGTGTGACATGACATACTTCAGGATCCACTGAGAAAAGGAACTAGAAGTCTTAAGGTTAGAAGGCAGAGTGCAAAAGTGAGACGGAAAGCTTTCTTTGCCTGCCACTGAATCTGTTTCTATTCTTCCCAAGCTCTGAGCCACCAATGGCAAGGAGGAATTTCATGTCCCTGCCAGAAACCAAACTGGAAAATACCAGCTGCCAGACCTTCTTTCTGCACCCAACCCCATGCCAAATATTACAAGAAGGAACCAAGAGCCAGATTCGGATGTATAACTCTTTCTTATCTAAGTGATTGGATGTTGTGATTCAAACCATTTAGGAAATGCATTTCTACAGTCCATTACTGCTGTAATTTCTGGGTTAAGAGCATGCTGACATACTCTTTTGGGGTATCCTGGGTTTAGGAATTGTGGCCATGCTAATCTATAGGAGCTGTCAAGTGGTTTCTATTTTATTTATTTATTCTGTCAAAAAATAATAAACCAATATATACAATATCTAAGCATACCTGTCTGTGTAGAAGGTTGACTCCATTATGACAAGATCATGTGATGAGACCTTAGTGAAATATAGCTGATTCAGAGAGAAAGTGGGCTTTTCCAGGAGGTAGTCACTGAGAGTTACTGTGACCATGTTAATCAAGAAACATATTAAACACCTACTATGTGTAAGATACTACACTAAGTATTGAGGTACTAGTACAAATGTGCAATTGTCCCTGACTTCAAGGAATTTACATTCTAACAAATAAGGGCTGTAATCAGGGTAATGACTATGTCAATAGAGAGAAGTAGATATATGTAAAAGATGTAGAGATAGAAATGGCAATATTTGGTATTCATGTTTGGATATCTGAAGTTTAATAAGAATGGCCCCAGAGGTGTCAAATTGGGTAACTATGACAATGGTACTAACCTTGACCATAATAGGAAAGTTAGGAAGTGGGATGGATTTTTCAGTGAAAGTTCTGTGGATGTGTTGAGTTTGAGATACTTATGGGGCAGCCAATTCAAAAGGTACTATAGGAAATTAGTGAGTATGACTGGAAATGAGGAAATAGGCTAAGACTGGATATATAGCTCAGGGATTCATCAGTACACAGATGATCTTGAACCTATGGATGCTAATGTGTTTACTGACTAGTAAACAATTATTAAATGCCAACTATATGCCAGGCACTGTGCTAAGTATTGAGAATACAAAAAAAACCCAGAAGGTTCCTGCCCTCAAGGAGTTTATACTCTAATGAGACTGACAACAGGCAAAGAAAAATGTTCAGGAATGCTATATATAGGATTAGGAAATAATTAAGAGAGGGAAAGCAGTAGAATTAAGAAAGGTTGGGAAAGGCTTCTTTTAGAGGATAGGATTTTAGCTGAGACTTAAGGAAATCAGGAAAGTCAATAGGTAGAGATGAGAGAGAGCATTCCAGGCACAGAAAACAGTCACTGTGGCCTTCCTCCATGGGAGCCCTTGAAAGTGAGCCTTGATTCTTTGCCTGTCTTGGCCTTTTTTTCTTCCTATTTTAAGTGAAGGAAACCAATTTGGAGGCTCCAACCTTGTGAGATTCAAAATACATGAGAGTAAGAACCTTGGATTCTAGGAGTCTCAGTCCATGCCAGATTTTGTAGCCAAATGAGCATCAGTGTCTTGAGGAGTGACTTCCATAAGGGATATTCTGGAGTAACCTTTGAGAGTCAGCTAAGTAGTACCTAAGACAAGAACTCATCCAGTCGTGAGGCCACATATAGACTTGTACTTGTTGGGATCAATGCTATGTAAGAATTGAGTTAAGTTTGAATCAATTCTCCCTACAGGCCAAGATAGGATAGGGGAGATGGGGCCTCTGAGGTACTAGAAAGAAATGTTTGTACTTTAATTCTTACTCCATCTGTGATATAAATGTCCTTTTGTAACAGATAATCAATATTAAGTGGCTAAATGGAAATGGATTGCTACACACAGGCCCTTAACAGTTTTGGGCAGTGCTTCTCAACCAATGCTGTGACCCTTTAATATTCATATGTGGGCATATCTGCATGTGGGCAGACCCACCTGGAGATGGATAGAGGAGCAGTGTCTTGGTTCCTAAGACCATTCCTAAGAAATATGTGTTTTCTGATGGTCTTAGGTGACCCCCGTGACCCCTGGGAAAGGGTCATCTGACCCCCCAAAGAGGTCATGACCCACAGGTTGAGAACCGCTGGTTTAGGGTAATACATGAAGGGACATGAGCCAATAGCATGAGGTACGACACACTCCAGTTCTTCAGGAATATCTCTGAGGGGAGATATAGTCTACCCAGATTCTGGGAGAGTGAGTTCAGAACATATTAATACATAGTTGATTTCTAGCTGAGAGAATGCAAACAACTGGAGAAAATGAATGGGAATCAGGAAAGGTCTAATATAGAAGTTGAGTTATGTGTGAAGGAGGCTAGGAAAAAAAAGGTGGGAGTAAGGATGAACAACATTGCAGGTATAGGGGACCATGTGTAAAAGCAGGGACACAGGGAATGTGTATATAAAGAGTAGTAACAGGTTAGTTTGGCTGGCATGTAAAATACATTAGGGGAAATAATATGAAATGATTGGGAGGGTAGATGGGAACCATATTTGAAAGGCTGTAAATTGAGAACACATTGCCTATTCAAGACATTGGACTGTACATTTTCACCAGGATATGATAAACTACTTGATCTCACTGCTCAGATTTGCAAAGTTATTGCCCTATGAACATCATTCAGTATGTCATGGTCTCATTGTGTGAGACATTTGGCAGTGTCTTAATAGAGGAGTTTCCTGATCAATCTCCTACCACTGGGCTGATGCCATCCTGGCACTGCCACTTCTTTTTATAGAAGTCTCGGGTGTGTAGTTACTGGAGAGACAACTCTGAGGGTGGTGCTAGCAAGGAACTACCATTCACACTTTAAAACTCTGTAGTTCAGCAACAAAAAAATACCTTTCCATAATTGGTGGATGGGGTTGAAAAAAACAGTATCATGATTAAAAAGCACAGCCAACAATGTATGTTTTCCATTTGGATCTCCAAATCTTTGTGGACTATTTTTTTTAAAACTGTGATAGCCATTAAAATCAGACATGGAAATAAACAGAACTTTTAGCCAAACTCTTACATCAATGTATCATAAAGTGTTAAACCAAGATTTTAAAAAGTAAAGAAATAGAAAACCACATTATTCTTACAAAAATATTTTTATTAATAATAATATTTAGTGGGCAAAAAGGTTTTCTAACATTAATAAATATAGTTTTAAAAGATTGCTTGTTTCATGCTTTAAAATTTCTGTTTTATATATATTATAGTAATATATTATAATATATAATGTTAGTACACTGGCATTATATTTAATTTGTAAGTAAATATAAAAATATTGGGGATGCATATTCACTTTAAAATTTTTTAATATTTTAATTCAAAATTTTGAGTTTCAAAATCTATCCTTTCTTCCATCTCCCCACTTCAAGTTGGTTAAGCAGTCAGATATAGGTTATACATGTGCAATTATGTAAGACAATTCCATATTAGTCATTTTGTACAAGAAGACTCAAATAAAAGGAAGAAAAATGAAATAAAGTGAAAATAGCATGCTTCAGTCTGTATTCAGTCAATGTCAGTTCTTTCATTGGAGGCAGATAGTATACTTCATCCTCTATCCATTGAGATTGTTTTAGATCATTGTATTGCTGAGAATAGCTAAGTCATTCACAGTTCTTCATCAAACAATATTGCTATTACTGTGTACAATGTTCTCCTGATTCTGTTCATTTCTCTTTGCATCAGTTCATGTAAGTCTTTCCAGGCTTTTCTGAAATCATTCTGCTTGTCATTTCTTATAGCATAATAATATTCCATTACAATCATATACCACAGCTTGTTTAACCATTCTCCAATTGATGGGCATCCCTTTGATTTCCAATTATTAGCCTCCACAAAGAGCTGCTATAAATATTTTTGTACAAATATGTCACTTTCCATTTTTTTGGATGTCTTTGGGATATAGACCTTAGCAATAGTGTTGTTGGATCAAAGGGTACGCACAGTTTTATAGCCCTTTGGGCATAGTTTCAAATTGCTCTCCAGAATTCTTGGATCATTTTACAATGTCAGCAACAATGCATTAGTGTCCCAGTTTTCCCAAATTCCCTCCAACATTCAACATTTTCCTCTTTTGTCATGTTAGCTTCTCTAATAGGTGTGAGGTGCTACCTCAGAGTTGTTTTAATTTACATTTCTCTGATCAATAGTGATTTAGAGCACTTCTTCATATGATTAACTAGCTTTGATTTCTTTGTCTGAAAATTGCCTGATCATGTCCTTTGACCATTTACCAATTGGGGAATGACTCGTATTTTTTTAAGTTTGACCCAGTTCTCTATATTTGAGAAATGAGACCTTTATTAGATACCTGTTGAAAATTTTCCCCCACTAATTTTATGCTTTTCTTATACTTTTGGTTGCATTGGCTTTGTTTGTGTAAAAACTTTTAAATTTTATATGACCAAAATTATCTATTTTATATTTTGTAGTGCGCTCTATATCTTTGGTCTTAAATTTTTCCCTGATCCACAAATCTCACAGATAAACTTTTCCATGCTCTCTTAATTTGATTATGGTATCACCCTTTATGTGTAAATCATGCACCCATTTTGATCTTATCTTGGTATAGGGTATGAGATGTTGGTACATACCTTGTTTTTGCCATATTGTTTTCCAGTTTTCCCAGCAGTTTTTGTCAAATAATGAGGTTTTGGTTCCAAAAGCTTGGATCTTTGGGTTTATCATATACTAGACTACTATGGTCATTGACTATGATGTAATTTATACCTAATCCTATTCCACTGATCCACTACTCTATTTCTTAACCAGGACCAGATTGTATTCATAACTAGCACTTTATAATACAGTTAGAGAACTGGTATGGCTAGACTACTTTCACGTTTTTAAAATTGATTCTCTTGATATCCTCGAACTTTTGTTTTTCCAGACGAATTTTGTTATTATTTTTTCTAGCTTTATAAAATAATTTTGATTGGCTAGTATGGCACAGAATAAATTAATTTAAGTAGAATTATCATTTTTATTATATTGGTCCTGTCTATCCATGAGAAGTGAATATTTTTCCATTTGCTTAGTGGAAAAAATTCCACTGAATTTATTTGTGTGAGAAGTGTTTTATAGTTGTGTTCATATAGTTCCTGGGTTTGTCTTGGCAGGTAGACTTCCAAGTATTTTATATTGCCTACAGTTATTTTAAATGGAATTTCTCTTTCTATCTCTTGCTGCAGGACTTTGTTGGTAATAAGTAGAAATGCTGATGGATTGTGTGGGTTTATTTTGTATCCTGCAACTTTGCTAAAGTTGTTAATAATTTTATAGTTGATTTTCTAGGATTTTCTAAGTATAACATCATATCACCTACAAAGAGTGAAACTAAGGCCAATGAATCCTATCTCAGGAGCTATAGCCTCCCTTATCTGCTTACCCACCTTAGATTACCTAGTATTGGGAGAGAAAATCCAAGAAACACAACCTTTCTTCAGATGGCTCTTGGAAGTTCATCTTCCTTTTTAATTAAATGTGTTCAAAGGCTCCCATCATCTACACCTCACCCCATCCACATAAACATACCTTTCTAGGAATATACAGCAGTGCTCCTAGAATATTTTTATTAACTATCAATTTTTATTTGGGTTCCATACCTCTTGGGACAGCTAGGTATTGTGGTGGCTAGAGAACTGGGCCTGGAATTAGGAATATCTAAATTCAAACCTGATCTCAGATACTTACTATCTGGTCACCCTGGGCAAGTCACTTAACCCCCATTTGCCTTAGTTCCTCATCTGTAAAATGGGGACACACTGGAGAAGGGAATGGCAAACCACTTCACTCTTTTTGCCAAGGAAACCCAATTGACATAGTTCATGGGGTCACAAAGACTCAAACATGACTGAAGACCAAATACCAACAAACCCCCGATGTTCATTCACTGATCTCCCAAATCTTCTAATGTAAATCTAAAGAAGGAAAAAAAAAAAAGCCATATACCTCTCACCTCCTTACTTCAAGGAAGATGAGAATGCATTTCTGGTTCCACTCTGTCCTTCCTTTATACTTTTCCTTGCACCTCACCAATCCCTCAAAATATTACTTCAATAATAAGCAAACATGGATTTTAATCTAGGAAATACTAAACCATTTCTTCTTATTCTCTATCTAGTCCACAATCCTTCTAGGCCAATGGCATAATGCCTTTACTTTCTATTTTCCCTGAATCTCAAATATCTAGCTATCTATGGCTCACTGAGAGTTTCCTATTTGGTTACCCTCAGCCTCAGTGTTTTCATTTAAAATGAAGGAGTCAGACTAAATGACCTCTGAAATCCTTTCTAGCTCCAAATCAATAATCTTATGAAGTATCATTTTTAGTCATTGTTCTTTGGGCCCATAAAGGGCTAAAAATTTCTTTCTCTTGAACTTTCTGATTTATTTAGGTAAGGGATTTGGTAATATATTTCACTAGATCCAGAGAGGCCACAATCAGAAACAATCTGATACCACTTACTAATAATGTCTTACTAACATATATAACTCCTTCATGGTTTTCTGTCCACTAATAATGTCATAACATTTCTCACTACAAAGTTGATAAAGTTAACTAATTTTCTTCTTGCAACATAATGAGGTAGATGCTTCAAGTATTACAGGAACCATTTTACAGATAAAGAAACTGAGACTAGAAAGTCAAGTGATTTGCTCAGGTTCGTGTAGCTGTTAAGAGTCAGAGGGTGAATTTGAACTGGTCTCTCCTGAGTCCAAATCAGTTGCTTATTTCAGTACATTATGCTTTCTTTTCTCTTTTCTTTTTGCTGTATCTTAAATGTATTATAGCCAGATTTTTTTTTTTAAGGCTTCAAATGAATTTGATAATTTGTTACCTATCTGACCTGGAAGAATTAAACTTACTGTGAATAGCTAATGGATGGATATTGTAGAGAGGGAGACAATGGTTCAATAAAAACTGAATTTTTTTTTTTAGCAATAACATCTGTCTGAAAATGGATTAGGTCGTTCTATGAATAGTGGGTCTGTTCAAGTTGAGGGTAGGCAACTAACCATCTGTGATAAAATAGAAAAGGTTTCTAGGGTAATAGGTTAGAGTAAATGACCTCCTAAGTCTGTTCCAATTTCAAAATTCTCTTTAGTGTTTTTGACACCCAGAATTTAGTGAATTGTAACAAAAGCAAATAAGATCTTTTTTTTTCTCATGATAGATTATTAACTTAAATTCAAGTCACATATACATTTTTTGAAAAAAAAAAGTTTCCTTGTGGTAAGATTATAATAACAATTATCTGTAAGGACAAACTAAGGCAGGATTCTAGGAGAATCAGAAATTAGACCACCAAACCTACTGGTCCTAAATATTGCATGTCTTGAGGCCATATTCTTGTTAATTATTGTTATAAGGTTAGCAGAGAGTAGTAGAAAAAATATCATGGATTGATAGGACTATTTACTTCTTGTTCTTAACCATCACTTTAAAATGTGTCACTAAGTAGAGAAATTTGAATATAGAAAGAAAAATAAGGTCATGTAGCTACTATTGTTGTCCTCTCAATTTTAATTTATAGCTACTTTATTGCAGCCATGGGATAGAGTAAGGTATCATACTCCTTATATGAGATCATGATTCCTTCATTGGCATATATATTTGTTAAGCAGATATTTATTAAGTACACACTATTTTCAGGAAGCTGTGCTAGGCACTGGGAGAGACAAACATTTCAAATAAGATATGATCCCATCTCTTGTGGAAATTTCAATTTAGGAGGAGAATTTGTTGTATAATATAATTAAGATACCAAATAATACATGGAAGTTCATGATTAAGGTAAAAACAAAATGCCATGTGAATACTTGTGGGGTGGGTGGGTGGAAAGATTACTACTAATAGGAGAGATATGGAAAAGCTTCCTAAAAGAGGCGTGATTTGGGATGAACTTTTTTATCCTGGCTTTTTGGAGGGGGGAAGGTAGGGCAGTTGGGGTTAAGTGACTTGCCCAAAGTCACACAGCTAGTAAGTGTTAAGTGTCTGAGGCTGGATTAGGGCCGGTGCTCTATTCAGGGTGCCACTTAGCTGCCCCAGGAATGAACTTTCAAGATGGATCCAGGGACCAAAATAAAAAAGTACAGAGCAAAAGAATATGAGTGTCTAATGTTCAATAAACCCAAGAACACAAAGTACTAGGGAAAAGACTCTATTTAAAAAGAATTGCAGGAAAAATATAGAAAGATGATTCATAAAAAATAAATTTATGATAGCATATTACATCACACACCACAATAATCTCCACGTGGACCTAAACGTGAAATTTTCCTCCTTCAAAATAAGAGGACAAAAGATGATAACTTTCAGAACTATAATCAGGTAGCAAATTTATATTCAGAGAAGGAATGGAAGTTATCACAAAAGAATAATCATACAACTTTTATTTCATAAAATTTAAAAAGAGTTTGCATGAATACAATCAAAGTCATAGAATTGGGAAAATATTACCTAAACATTTCTGGTATTCGCAATATGTAACCTCCACTTCAACATTTGCCATTTTTCTCATTTGTCAACTATGCAAAATCTGTTAAGTACAAGATAACACCTTAGATTCCTTTAATTTGCATCTCTCTAATTATCAATGATTAGAAATATTTTGTTCATATGGCTTCACAAAGCTCGTATTTCTTCCCTCAAAAATTGCCAGTTCCTATCCTTTGACCATTTATCAATTGTGGAATACTTCTTCTTCTTGTAAATTTAAATCAGTTCCTTACATATTTTGGAAATGAGACCCTTATCAGAGAAATTTGCTGCAAATATTGTTTCTCCATTAATGTTTTCCTTCTAATAATAGCTGCTTTGAATTTGCTTGTGCAAAACCTTTTAAAAATTATATTACTCAAAACTGTCCATTTTATCTTCTGTGATCCTATCACCATTTTTATTATGAACTCACCCCCTATCCATAGTAATTTCCTCCGTGCTTCTCTAATAATTTATCATATCATCATTATTATATCTAGTGCTTGTATCCATTTGGTGCTTATCTTCTCAGTTTCTGTTAGTTGATGTCTGGTTTTCCAAGCAGTTTATGTTAAATAGTAAGTTTTTACCCTGATAACTGGAATAATTAAGTTTAACTAGGTTTTCTTTAATATAGTTTATACTTAATACTTTCCAGTTATTACCCTCTTCATTTTTCATCAGTACTCAGTTATTTTGATGAACACTTCTTGGGAGTCTTTCGTGAGACCTGATATTCTTGGTTTCCTTTCCTTCACACTTTTTCCCCATTATTTCCTTTGAGATTCTTGAGCTTTTACTTCTTAAGATGAATTTCACTATTCTTCTTAATTTTTATTCACTATTATTCAGTTCTATAAAGTAATCTTTTGGTAGTTTGAGTGATATGGCATTGGATAATTAAATTAATTTAGCTAATATTGTCATTTTGTGTTATTGACTCAGCCTACCCATGAAAAATAAATTTTTTTTTCCCCTCTAAACAAAGCTTTTTTAGTTGTATGCTTATAATCACTGTATATACCTTAGTAGGTAGACTTCCAAGAATTTTGTATCTTCAGTAGTTTCAGTGGAATTTCTCTTTTTTATTTTTAAAATTTTATTTATTTACTTTTAGTTTACAACATTCAGTTCCACAATCCCTTGAGTTCCAAATTTTCTCCCCCTCCCTCTCATCTCTTCCCCTCCCATGGTGGCATGAAATCTGATTTAGGTTCTACAAATACCTTCACATTAAATGTTAGTCAAGTCGTAAAGAAGAATTATAAACAATGGAGTGAACAATGAGAAAGAAGGAAAGAAACAAAACAAAACACAAATGAGAGAGAGAGTAAGTAGTTTGCTTCAGTCTGCATTCAGACTCTGTAGTTCTTTCTCTGAATGTAGATATCCCTTTCCATCATGAGTGTTTTGGAGTTGTCTTATAATCTTGCATGGCTGAGAGGAGCACAGTCTATCAAAGTTGATTGTCACACATACGATGTGTCTATAATCATGTACAAAGTTCTCCTGGTTGGGCTCCTCTCACTCGGCATCAGTTTATATGAGTCTCTTCAGGTTATTATGAGGTCCATCTGCTCCTCATTTCCTATAGCACAATAGTGTTCCATTACATTCATGTGCCACAACTTGGTTAGCCATTTCCCAATTGATGGGCAAACCCTTGATTTCTAGGAATTTCTCTTTTTATCTTTTCCTGCTGAGTTTTATTGGTAATATACCAAAATGCTAACATATGGATTTATTTTATATTATGTAATTTTGCTGATTAATTATTTAAATTAATTTTTAGTCAACTGTAGAAATTGAAGGAAGAAATATATGCAAAGATAAGACAAAACTATTATTTTTGGAAGATGATATGATGGTTTACTGTGTTTCATTTCCCCCTTGTAACATGATAACTCAGTTTTTCAAAGGAAGTTATTCTTGGTTATAGTTCTACATCTTTTGTCTGTAGAATATTGTATTCCATGTTCATTATTCCTCTTAGTAGTAACTACTAAATCTTGTGTGATCTGGACTGTGGTTCTTTGGTACTTGAACTCTTTTTTTTTTTTCTGTCTGCTGGCCCTATATTTTTCTCTGAGTCCTGAATTTTATCTCTGATGGTACTGAGAATTTTCATTTGGGGATTTCATTCAGAAGGTGATTGATAGATTCCTTCTATATTTTACTTTCCCTGTAGTTCTAAGAGATCTGGGCAATTCTCTTTTATGACTTCTTGAAATATAACCAGACTTTTTTTGGCCATGGCTTTTAGATAGTCCAGTGATTCTTAAATTATCTGTCCATGATCTATTTTCCAGGTCATTAATTTTTGATAAATGATTTTGACATATACATGTATATATATATATATATATATATATATATACATACACATTCTTCTAATTTTAAATATTTTTACTTTATATTAATATTTATTAATAATTTTCAGTAATCTGTTACTTGGTAAGGTTTTGCACCTCTTGTACTAAGCTGATAATTCTCTTTCCAGGACTCTCATCCATGACTCATTTCTTTTTCAAAATTTTTAATGCTGATTTTATTTAAAATATATAATTTAAACTCTTAAAAAAAACCAAACTCGTTATTTCTTCTAGGAATTCTAATTGATCTTATGGCCAAGTTTTGTTTTTCTTGGACATCCCTGGCATCATCATAGCTCCTAATTTTTGTGTGTGTGGGGCGGGGTTTGTTTGTTTATTCATCCTTCCAGACTCACTTCCTGGAGTGAGACCTTGGTTGGTTACTGCTAACGTCTATGCATTTCTGGCAGCACTATCCTGGCATTGTAAGGACCTGGACTCTCTCATGTGTTGTGCATCTGTGCTAATGAAGTAATAGTGATAGTGATGTCTTCATGTTCTGATCCTGAGGTCTGAATGTAAAATCTCTCTTGATTTAGAGCAAAAGTACTATGTGTTTGGTCTTTCCCTTCCCTCTGAATCCAAGATCCTCTCTTCTGTGTTACAGAGACAGTAATATGAACTCTTCTGCTTCAAGGGGGCTCTCATTTCCCCTCTCCTATGTTAGAAAGATAGCACCATGGTCTCTGTACCTGGGGACCAAGGGTTTGATTTTCCTCTCCCCAAATGTCAGAGAGGTGGGGCTATTCGTTACCTTATGTTTTACCTGAGTGCTGAGTCTAAGGTCCACTCTCTGGAATTAGAAGGAGATTTCTGCTTTTCTGTGTCAAATGACTCAGTATGTCTTCTCTGAGATTGCACAGTGGGGCTGGAGTCTGGCTTCACTATCTGGAACCATCACTGTTCCACAATTCCTGCCAGGATAAGTTTCCTTGGAATTGAATTTGTGATTATTTTGCTAGAGAGATGACCTACTGTGGCTTCTTCTTAAATATTGATCACCACTTGATCTGGTACTCAGCTGAGTTCTTTTTGGGATAGTGATCAGAGAAGCTGACTATTCTGCTTCCTCCTACTCTGCCATCTTGGCTGGTTTCTCTAAACAAGAAATTGTAAAGGAGAAATGGAGGAAAGCATGCCATCAAAGAAATGTGTGAGAAAAAATATGAGCTATTCACATTGTTAGACTTGAAACATTTATGTCGTGCTCCATTGATTCTCACCCAGCACATTAGGTGGACCATTTGTAATGAAATTATTAGAGCATATGGATTAGAATACCACAAGATGGGCCTACATGAATGGTCCACAATCTTTATAATGGGAAGATGTACATACATTAATGAAACTGCAGCTCTATTTAAGTATAAAGAGTCCGTATTATATATAAGAACACATATAAATTCCTAGATTCAAAAATAGAAAAACCAAAACAAATTGAGTCGTCAAACTTCTCTATGAATTGAAAAAACAGATTCAGGAAAAATTGAGAACTCCAAAAGCAGGCCTTAAATTATATTCACATTATCCCAGTGTGTTTAAGGACAACATCCAGAGAATACTAACCAGAATTATAGAGTGGAACAAAGCAATATAGTCCAACTCTTGCCCTTTCCCCTCAACTACTCCACATAGACCCAGAAAAGCATCAGACCACGTGCTGTTTGGGAAATCCAGGGGAATATCAGTGTGAGTCCTTTTTCCAGTTCAGATTTGTATAGGAGACAGATGAGATCTGAGGACACTGGGGTCATCATCTAGCCAGGAAGGTACAGCATGGAGGCACAAAACTATGGCGTGTAGCTGTGCTTAACAGCATGTGCAAAGGGGATCCCACGTACAGCATGGAGAGGCTTTGCTTGGTGAAGAACAGGAGGAGGGGCCAGTTGGTAGCTCTGTTGCTTGTATCCCAGACCAAGGCTGAAGTTCTAGTGGGGACTGAGGAGGGCATCTGTACCTAGGTGTGTTAGACCACGGTAAAGAGGGGCCAGTAACGTGAGATTGCATTCTGGAGAAGCGGCATGAACATAAGCAAGCAACTGCTGTCTGGCTCTGACCTTGGACAACAACCAATCTGGTCTGAAGCCTCCCACTGAGTAACCAGAGCACAGACCTCAGACCAAGTGGGAGCCTGCAATTATATCCCGCTGAATCTGTGGAACCTTTGTTATTCCTGAAAGTGTTTCAGTCCAGAAGCTGTATATTTGAGATGCAACTGTCTGCATCCAACCCTAAATCAGGAGTTTGCCAGGGTTAGACAAGGAAGGTAGCAGTCAGACTCTGCCCTGTATCAGAAAGATACAGGTAGCTAGATGACACAGTGGACAGAGCTCTGAGCGTGGAGTTAGGAAGACCTGAATTCAAATCTAGCCTCAGACACATCTTAACTGTGTGACCCTGGGCAAGTCACTTAACCTCTGGTTACCTCAATTTCCCCAACTGTAATATGGGGTTAATAATAGCATCTATCTCCCAGGATTGTTGTGAGGATCAAGTGATATCATTTTTGTAAAACACTTAGCATAGTACCTGGCACGTAGTAGGCATTATAAAAATGCTAGCTATTCTCATTGTATTATTAATGTTATAGTTTCAGGAGCACTAAAAGATTGTAAATTCCCCATCTTAGCTGCTGCTGAGGTCCTTGAAGAACAAATATTTAATATCCAGAGAAAGCAGCAACAGAACCCAAGAGAATAAAGACAGGGCTAAGCAAATCCCAGGCATCCTCTCCAGAAGCGTGAAGAACCTCAGCCTAATAACAGCACCATTTGGGAACTAAGGGTGGAAGAATTAGTAAAAAAAAAAAAAAAAAACAAAAACCAAATTAAGTCCCATCATAAAGAACTATTAGGTGGGAAGTATGTCCAAACCCAGAAGAAGAGAATGACTCCAAAATGTCTACAAGCAAAGCCTCAAATAAAAATGGAGACTGGACACAAATTAACTAAAGTTTCTAGAGAATTCAAAAAGTCATCTTATTTATAAATTGATGAAAGTGCTAGAGGATCTAAAAATGGAAAAGAAATGAGAACTATGGATGAAAGACTTGGAAAGAGAATGAACAGTTTACCAAAAGATATATTACAAATACATAACTTAGCAACTAACTCTTTGAAAATTAGGATAGATGAAATAGAAGTGAGAAAACATGAAATACAAAAACAAAGTCAAAAGATTGAAAAAATAATAAAATCTAAATGGAAGGTGTGCTAAGCACAAATTTGTCATATTTCTAAATTCTGATAATATCTGATTAGAAACACATGTGCTAGCAAATGATATTCATCTTAATGGTCAGTGAAAAAATTTTTTAATGTGTAGAATTCTTGTTCCCTGCTGCTGCCCTTTTTGTGTGATGACCCCTTTACCTTTCCATTCCCCACTTAGACCCATTAGCAGGATGTGTTGCAATATGCTGCTTGTCATCTGTTTCAAAGACACAGTGATGTGATACAGGTACACCAGATGGATAAACCTAGTGTGACTAATTATTGTGGATTTGCCTTTAATTATTATCATTTATTACCGGAGGAAAGACAATAGAGGTTCTCAGGCTTAGAAGAGAATGTCAACCAAGGGGTCATTTTTTGGTTTGTCTTTTTCTTTCTTTTCAACATTATTTTCTAGTAGGAAAGTTTTCTTTATGGGGAGGGGAAGTGAATGCAAATGCAAAATACTTTATAAAAGTAAAAACGATATCTATTTAACATAATTACTTTCTATATATGCATATTTATCTTTAATAATATCAAAGTAGAATGGTTTTCTGGAGAACTTTGGATATTTAGACACATATACTGCTTCACAGAAATATACTGTTTCTTGTACTGTTTCATAGAAAAGAACTCAGTCTTTAGTACAAGTGGATGGTGGCAGTCTGGCTAAAGAAAAGGTACTGAGAGTACAATCACCCCCAAATTTGTCTACCATTTCTGTTCCCCTTTTATGATTTTTAGGATATTTTCTTCTCTGTGTCAGGTGCTAGTTAAGGTAGAAATTGTGGAAATGTCAGAAGAAAGACATTTCCTTGAATGTTTTAGAACTGAAGAGCTTTCTAAGAAACTTCTAGAGAAAAAGTTTACTCTCAAGCAAGCTTCCCATTTATACAAGCATAAACAGTATGAGAACTCTTACAAAAGCCTGAGCATTTTAGAATATTTACACGTCAAAATTCCAAATTGGCTAGGGTTCCTTTGCCACAAGATAATGAATCTACAGAGAGTGGAATGAGAAAAAGACTTTGTAATATAACAGAACATGTAATGATACATTTTATGATGTGATGCTCTTTTTCATTTCAAACTGAGGCTACTTATAGAGAAATGCTGGCCCTGGAAATTTTTGGCCAAATAAAAACTTTGAAGCGACAGAAGTAGTGACTTTGAGAATATCTTTAAAATATTAGTTTCAAAGTGTAGTAAAAAAATCATTCTATAAAAAGATTTTAGAAACCGTTATTGCTTTTTGTTCTTTTCTTTGCCAGAAATCACCAGACTAATTACATAAAGAGTCCTATAGCTACTGTGTTTCTTAATAAACTGTTATCATGATACAAACTCACTTTAAAAGCAATGTTAAAACAGAAGCTTGGACATGAATCAAATCTGTAATAATGTTGGAACCCAAGAAGCAGGTGGGAAGGGATTTTTTATGTGACCCAAGATATATTTAATTCAATTGTAGCCCAGAAACATTAAATTACTCTTAAAAGTATTTATATCATTCTCATTGGAGTTATTAGTCACAGTGTCCAAATAAAAAAAATACAAAATGAAATTGTTCAAATATTTCGTATCTAAGTAGCCCCTGTGAGAAGTTTATGTTCCCTTCTCTTAAATGTTTAAGCAACCT
>CM053589.1:105751826-105778574 GCA_028646515.1 Pseudochirops corinnae | reverse complement strand
CTCTTAAATGTTTAAGCAACCTTTTTTTTTGCATCACTATCACTAACTCTCCTTAATCCCTTCCCTTAAAAAAAAATCCTCCCATGTTACCAATAAGCATCACAAAACAAAGCAAGTATATACACTGTCTTTATCTGAAAATATATGTCTTATTCTTATTTATTTGTTTATATATTTATTTTCAGTTTACAACATTTAGTTCCACAATCCCTTGAGTTTCAAATCCCCGCCCCCCCCCCCCCCCATGCTCTCCATGGTGGCATGCAATCAAATAGAGGTTCTACAAATACTTTTACATTAAACATAAGTCAAATTATAAAGAGGCATTATAACCAATGGAGTGAACAATGAGAAAAAAGGGACAAAACAAAATAAAACACAAAAGAGAGAGAGCAAGGAGTTTGTTTCAATCTGCATTCAGACTCTGTAGTTCTTTTCTCTGGATGTAGATATTCCTTTCTATCATGAGTCTTTTGGAGTTGTCTTATTGCTGAGAGGAGCCCAGTCTCTCAGAGTTAGTTGTCACACATATGATGTGTCTGTAATTGTGTACAAAGTTCTCCTGGTTCTGCTCTTCTCACTCAGTATCAGTTTATATAAGTCTCTCCAAGTTATTATTTTATTTTTAAATTTTTTTTAAATTTTAATTATTATTATTATTGTTTATTTATTTTTTTGCTTTTTGGAGGGGGGAAGGCAGGGCAATTGGGGTTAAGTGACTTGCCCAAGGTCACATGGCTAGTAAGTGTTAAATGTCTGAGGCCTAATTTGAACTCAGGTCCTCCTAACTCCAGGGCTCATCCTCTATTCACTGTGCCATCTAGCCACCCCTCTCCAGGTTATTATGAAGTCCATCTGCTCCTCTTCTCTTATAGCATAATAGTATTCCATTACATTCATATACCACAACTTGTTTAGCCATTCCCCAAATGATGGGCATCTCCTTGATTTCCAATTCTTTGCCACCACAAAAAGAGCTGCTATAAATATTTTTGTACATACAGTTCAATATGTCACATTCTGCATCTTGAGACCATCACCTTTCTTCTAGGAGGTAGGTAGCATGCTTTATTATCAGTTCTCTGCAGTGGTGGTTGATGAACATTCTTAAATCTTTCAAAGTTGTGTTTCTTTCCAGTGTTATAGTCATTATATAATTGGTCTCCTGCTTCTACTCACTTTGTGTTATAGAGTTAACTTTATAACAAATCCAAATTAGGTGTTTATCTCTAAAGGACCTTAAATTATAAAATATCAAGTTCTTTTACAAAAGTAAAATGTATCTATATCTAGATATCTCAAAAAAGCTTGGGTGTAATGACAATGATCGCAAAACAAATATGAAATTGACTGAGAGTGTGTCAGTGTTATAAAACGATCTTACAGGAATTTCAGTTGAAAATATATTAGAGCTTCCTATTTCCTGCTAGATCATTTCATACAAGTCTTCCCGACTTTCTCTGGAGTCATCCCTTTTGTCATTTCTTACAAGGCAATGCTATTTAGTCTAACCCCAAAGTTATAAGACCACAAAGTCTAAAAAGTTTCTACGCTTAATACTCCCCAATTCAGTTCAATAAACCTTTATAAAGCTCCTATTATGTGCCTTAGAATATAAAATCACATACTGTAGGATGAAAAGTCACCGGCAGTAGAATCAATAGACCAAGCTGATAGTCCTAGATCTACTACTTAATGTGTGACCTTTGGGCAAGTCCTTTAAACCATTTCCCGATCTGAGATCTGGAGAAAACAATGCTTTTTTCCTCTGTAAATAAATATAATTATTAATTTCATTTATTATGTTGATGCTACACACTAATTCTCCACAGCTTAGAGGTAACTGTGCAGGATTTCTTCTAGTACTTGTGTCACTAAATTATGGTGAGGAACTCATTTTGCCAATTGCAATATGCTACATAAATGTGAGCTATTGTGGCTGTAAGGGGTATCTTTGAAGGTTTCTTATTCTGGCTTAGGGACCATTTTTTTTTTTTTTGGCGGGGGGAGTGCTTTGCTTTCTTATCTCTTCTATATTCTGAATGAAATTATAGAAGTCAAATTTCTGGTACTTTTTGTTTCAGTTAGTTTCAGCATGACCTTAACAAGTGAACTGGAACTAGATATGTGAGATACTCCAAACAATTACTTTGATGGTGCTAGGGCTGCTATCCCTTCAGTTGCATTCTGATTTTCACTTTGCAATGAAGAGGCAAATATCTGCCTTCTGGGAGGAAGTTATTTTCTTTTTTTTTTGTAACACCTCTCAGGCTAGCCTATCAGTAATCTAGAGCTCAGATTACCAACATGAAAATGAAGTCTGTTTCGTGCTTAAAAAAAAAAAAACGAGAAGGAGGAAGGGAAAGAAGTCTACTAAACAAGGAAGTAGCTCTCCAATAAGGAAAGCTAATGAAAAATAAATACTTTTTGTTATTTGATGACAAGATTTTAAAACTTCTCTGGAAATAGCAGAAGAAAATATATTACTAGGAATGATCTAGTGGTGACAGCATGAGACACATTAGCATAAAGGGATTTTTTCCATTCTATGATTCTAATAAGACATCAGCCCCTCCAAAAAGAATTTTGGAGACAAACAGCATTTTTGGAGACTTATTCAATGGATGTTAGACTAAAAAGCCTTCAAAAGAATGTCACAGAAGTTGGAGACCCTTTTTATCTTCAATCAACCCAGAAAGCTAATATGTTGTCTCAAGAGAAATGACTAAGTTTTGATACCTTCGTGGGGTTTGCTCTCTTAAATGCCTGTTTTTCTTGGGAGATATTAATGATACTGAAGCACTCTCTGAGAGGTAAAAATATTTTCAAACAACCAGTTATAGCCTTGACATGATCCCTCTTCCTGGCATAATATTCATAAAGGTAGATGTTTGTATTGATGGTGTAACAATGTGGTGATCATTTCTTTTTTGAATACTTCATCGTTCTGGTTGTGTATCTCCATGTGTATGTTTTTTAAAGAAAAAAACAAGTTATATTTGGGAGATGTCAAGAATAAAGGTATGCATTAGATTGAAGAAACTTCCAAGCTAAAGAATCTCAGAAACGTTTTATAATATTAGGAATGGATACCTTGGGTCTTGTGGCTTATCAGCATGAGTTCATCTTCCTACTGAACGTCTATATCTCTACTAATCTCATAAGACATTGAAAGAATCTTCTAATGCTGGCAAAGCAATGAAAGAAAAACTCACCATCTGTTTTAAAGTATTTAGTCATACTATAGCAAAATAGCTAATGGATCAATTAGTGTTCCTGAAATAACAGATTTACTTGTGTAACTTAATCTTTGATGATGCCCAAAAGAAGTAATTCCATGGTAGTGATCCAATACTGCATACCCACCCAGTACACTGACAACTGTGTGTAATAATTCACAGTGTAAGACACTGTCAATATTTATAATCCAAGCAAATATTTGGGGTGAGGAGCTTTGGTTCAGGGTCAGGCTTGACAGAAATTCAAAGTCTTAAAAAACTTCCTGGTCCTAGCTATCCCAAAGAAATGATTTGGCAGAGCAGCATATCATATCATTTGGCTGAATGGCAAGTATTACTATCTAGGGACTCTGCTTATTGTTCACACACACAAAACCCACAGGCTTACTTACACCCAGCAGGCCTCATTATTCCCAGCTCAGAAGAACAAGCCATATAGAGCCACAGAAAGGGGCTCAGGAGGATCTTCTCTCAGAAATGATAGCCTTGTTGCTCAGTGGTGGTAATACAACCCCACAGATATGCTTGGTAAGTCTTGACACTCCATAGAAAATAATGAACTATCTTTAGAAAGGAGTGACTCTGGGCATGAAGGCATGGCCCAGAAAGGCTAAGCACATTAAAACCTGTTCACAGACATGATTTAAGTTCCACTGCCATGTGGAATTAGGCAGTGAAACAGTTCAAACCAACAGGTATCTAGTGGTTATCCCCCTCTCCAAATCAGTACATTGACTTTTATGTTAGACTACAATTTAGCCCAGGTATTGGGGTGGGGGATGGGAGAAAAAGCAACAAAAAAAATTTAGCCTTTGAAACAATGACTAAACAAATCATTGCATTTCTTGCAGCACTCAGAGCATATAAAAGCCATTTCTTATATTTAAAATACAGTTTCTTTAAATCTCTGGATTTTAATTGTTGTACAATTAAACTTTTTATGTCTATATTGAAAACCCATTACAAAGTACTTGATTATATCACAAATCAGCTCATATCTCAGGTCAAAGTATGTTCCCCTGTAACAAAGTGTGTTATTTTTACCTGAACATGGAAAGCCTTAATGCAAACCTGACCCTTATTTTCTGGTACCAGGGCCAACTGGGGCTCCTTTTCTTTTCAAGAAAAGCCACTTAAAAGTAAGAATAATATTACTTTTTTTTTTTAGTGAGTTAATGAAAGGAAAACTTATTTGTGTGTTCTTTAAATGTCATGTATGTTATTTGAAATAGACAACCTGGTGTAATGGTTATGGGATTTGAAGATCTTCCATGCCCCTTGAACTTGCTGACATAGCAGGAAGGTGTGGGGCAAGAGGAAGCTGGAGCCAAGGTATCAGTGCAGTGACTTGAAGCAGTGGCTGTGGTGCAAACTCCTTTTTTTTTTTTTTTTTGAGCCAGCCAGAATATCTGCTAAGTACTCCTGTTAAGGACTGCCGGGGACGAGAACTGTGGTGGGGGAGGAAGGGGAGGGCAGAGCTGCTGGGAGTGAGCTGCATGGACCGTGAGCAGTTGCCGTGTGTGAGGAGAGGAGGATCTTTGCCCGAGGTAGCCTGCTTTGTTTTGAAGGCTTGAGAATGTGGTTGTTTACTACATTAACTACATGTGCCAACTCCATAACTACTGTGATGGCTTTGACATTCTGGTTTGGGGACTCAGTTTTCTGGTATTTGAATAAATGTTCTAGCTATATCCCCCATGTAGAGTGCCTATTACATTTTGTGATTAATAACCATATCAGCATATTTATAGTTACTGTAGGCATTGTGAATACTGCATTGTTGATACACCTGGTAAAGTAGATAAAATACACAACTTTATTTAGTTTTGATTCCAGTAATATATTTGAATGTGTTTTTAAAATCTATATGTATATATGTGTATGTGTATATAGATGTAAATATATACATCTATATACATATAGTTTTATAAAACACATCCAAATATGTATATATAAACACATAATGTATAATGTATATATGTACATATGTATATGTACTATATAATATCAGATTGTAGATTTAGAGGTGAAGAGGACACCTAATCTAATCCCCTCATTTAAGAGATGAGGAAACTGAGGCAATACTTGCCCAAGATCCCAAAGATAGTAGGGAATTCAAGCTCAATCCAGCATTCTTACTAGTACACCATACTGTCTCCCATTCTTCTCAAAGTCCATTATAATAATTAAAAATAATAATCATAAAAATGTTGAGAATTGGAAATACGTCATTTGAATTACAAATACCTTCTTTCAGTAAGTAATTACCTTTATTTTTTTTTTTGGTCTTTTTTTTGGGGGGGGTGGGTGAAGGCAGGGCAGTTGGGGTTAAGTGACTTGCCCAAGGTCACACAGATAATAAGTGTAAAGTGTCTGAGGCCAGAATTGAACTCAGGTCCTCTTGAATCCAGGGCCAGTGCTCTGTTCACTGTGTCACCTAGCTGCCTCAATAACCTTTATTTTTAAGTTAATCTAGCATAGGCTGCCCTATAAAAATGTTTAGTTAGTAAGGAAAGAAAACAAACACATGTTAAGTCATTACTGTGCTAAACACTTTACAAAGTATTTGATTTTCACAACAACCCCAGGATGCAGTGTTATTTTCATAACAATTTTACAGTTAGGGAAACTACAGTAGAAAGAAGTTAAGTGATTTGTCCAAGGTCACTTGGTGTCTGAGGTTAGATTTGAACTCATCTTCTTCATTCTAGGTCCAGTACTCCATCCAATTTCTCCCTGCCTTGAGGTTTGGTAACTTACATATAATTATCAATTATAGTATTATAATTTTAGTATATATAGTATATACATATATAGTATAGTAGTATATAATATGTATAGCATATGTAGTATATATATTTACATATTCATATATAGTATAATATATAGTATTGAACATGTGTTCATTTAACATTATCAGTGTATCTGTTTATGTGCCAAGTCTATATCCGGCAATGTTGTAAACAGACTTGGGAAGTCTAGAGTTAAGAGTTCCACCTCTTATACATACTGACCATAGGACTTTAGGCAGGTCACTTGCCCTTCTAATAGCTGGAAAGTTCATTTTGACTACAGTACAAATTGCAAAGAAACTACTGGTCAAGATTGGTTAGAGGGAGATAACTCACAGGAAGTTCCCTACACTAATAAGATCACCTTTGTAACAAAAAATAAATTGATGAATTAGATGTAGATATCTGTTTAGATGTCTGTGTATATTGGGGTATATGTGTGTTTGTGAGTGTGTATGTGTATGTGGGCATATAAATTTGTTAGAACTCAGCGTTTGGTGATTTCATGGGTATTTTGATACAAATTTATGATTTTATCAATTAGGGGAATTCCTGGTGAGGAAATTCTCAGTAACAATGCAGTCCAGCAGTTGGTCAACTTTTCCTAAAGAGTTGCAGACCAACAAAGACGTTAAATAACATGACCAAAGTCACATGGCCAGTATGTATCAGAAAGGGACATGAACAGGTAGGTCTTCTTGATTCTTGGACCTTTTGTCTGTCTACCATGTAATGATTGATAGATAGATAGATAGGTAGATAGATAGATAGGTAGGTAGATAGATAGATAGGTAGGTAGATAGAGACACATACCTATGTTTATACATTCACATATACATGCATACATGCACATAGATTTATAAGGATGTACATTAATATGCAAACATATGTATATAGTAATATATGTGTATGTTTTTCCTTCCCTGAATATTCAGTGTTACTTGAATTCCCAACAATTTGTTGCTTATATAATAAGGAAATATATTATCAGCTATTCTATAATTATCATATGCTTATATTATTTTCTTAATTTTTAGTCAGAATTTCTTTTAGTTTATTGGACAAGAAGAAATCCTGCACAGTTACCTCTAAGCTGTGGAGAATTAGTGTGTAGTATCAACATAATAAATGAAATTAATAATTATATTTATTTACAGAGGAAAAAAAAATAATTTTTTAAAGTGATGCAGCAGGATGTATCCTGATTTTTTGCTGATTTGTTTTCCACAAGCCCTGCCTTCTTCTTTGTCTATAATCTCTGAATTTTTTTTCTCAGATAGATGTAAGCCACTTTGGGATCTAAGGACAAGCTTCTGGAAAAAAAAATATTTTTGGAAAACTGATGATAATTTGAAGTTAGTACTTAAAAGACAAGATGATCATCACAGAAGCAATGGGTTTTGATTGAGCATAGGTATAACTAGGAGCCCTTCTCAATGCATGGAGCCTGTCTCACGTAATCAGAAAAACCTATAGGTAAAAGTGGTGCAAGGAATGCCATTACATCTGAAGAGTCAGGAATTAATAGCTTCTTAGTCAATTCTTTTACCTAGGAAAAACAGTATTTTAAAACATGAAGAGACCTTAAAAATAAGCTGGTACACTGTTCTCACATTACAAATGAGGAAAGGGACCTTGAAGATTTAAATAAAATGTAAGCTTCCTGAAGACAGGGCCTTTTGTTTTGACCTTTATATTCCCAGCACCTACCACAGTGCTTTGCATACAGTGAAAGAATTTAATAAATGTTTAATTGAATTCAAGTGTCAGAGTCAGGGTTTGAACTTAGGTCTTTTGGCTCTCTGTTAAAATTCTTCCTACCCCACATTTTTCATAAAATATATTTATATTCAACTTTTTATAAGATTACTTCCAAAAGCAATTAAAAAAGCAAATCACCTTAAATCTTTTATGTGTCCATAATTATTTGTTAACAACCAAATAAGAATAATATTAAATTACTTTTTCAGGTTGCAAAAGCTTCTGCACTGGAAACCATATTGTTAAACACAGGCTAAAAAGAATAGAGCAGTTCCCATGGTTATGTCTGCTAGATAATAACATTTCATGGTGACTTCAATATAATTTTTTTATTAGTAGTATATATGGCCAGAAGTTATATGTGTTGACTGTATGTCAGAGTGCTCTGACTTCCCAACACTGCTCCTTCCCAACATGGGCCAGAGTCCTAGCCCTTTGTGTCTTGTTGGATATCATTAATAGGAAAAAGATTAGGAATTCATCATGACTGAGCATCATTATGAAAAACATATTCCATGTGAAACCCTCCCTTAGAATCATATTGTGGAACTAACTACAACATCTCAAAGGTACAATACACATAAAGGACTCAAAGAAACAAAAATATCACCATCGTGCCCTCTAGCATTCTACTTCAATACTCCTCCCTTAAAATCCTCGTGAATAAGAAGGATCATCAGAAGCCATCAAGTCTTATCCATATCTGACCACAAATTTCTTTTACAACATCCCGAACATGTGGTCCTGGTTTTTTAACCAGCAATGGCATGGACCTTTTTGTGAGACCATCTGTATTATAAAAGTAGGAATAGAAATATCAAGTGATATCACTTCAGCAGTTGAAATAGCCCCTAAAACAATTCTTACTTATATGATTTTGTGGCTCTAAAAATTTCTCAAGAAAATGTAACCAAAAAGCTAAATGGTTCTAAAGGAGGTATCTCAGTTCCACTGATGCCAACTCAAACGGAAAGAATACTTTAACAGCTAATCCACATGGCAAAGCACCATGGACACACATATAGTGAAACTTTTAAGCAACAGGAGCCATGACTTCTAGTGGCAGGAACCCATCCACCTTCCTCAAGTTACAAAGTTCTGAACACTTACCCTACTAGTAAAAATAAGTGAATAGCAGGTACACAGAGTAGCATCTGGGATACATTCTTATTAGTTGTAGGTATCCTCCATTGGCTTCGTATAGAGAGAGTCAAGGCAAGTCTTTTAAAGTGTCATTCTATTAAAAATTTGACCTGACTTCCTATAAAAAGTAGATATGTTTAGCTGCTTATGCTGAGTAGCCTGGCATTGCTACATTTCCTTAGTCTTTTCAATATCAGAATCAATTCCAGATCACCAGACAGCCTCTAGTCAATACCTAGATGTGCTTTGTTCCATGTAGATACCATGTTGTAAAGTAATATTTAAATAAATAATGAAATAATATTGTCATTTCATTAAAAATTTTTTTTTGCTTTCTTTTGGAGGGGGGAAGGTAGGGCAATTGGGGTTAAGTGACTTGCTCAAGGTCAGACTGCTGGTTTTTGTGTCAAATGTCTGAGGTCAGATTTGAACTCAGGTCCTCCTGTGCTCTATTTGCTGTACCACCTAGCTGCCCTTTGTCATTTCACTTTAAAAAAAATCAACTCTGGTTTATAACAGTTTGTGGATGGCTTGATTGTTTCAGCAATTTTCTCTACTGTACACCTTGGTCACACTTTGGGATCCTGTTCAATTTCACCAAAAATTAGTTGAAAAAAGTAGACTCGAAAAGATTTCTAAAATCAAGACTTCCACAATAGAATTGGAATCTGTCATAGATGACCCAAGAAAGTAGCGTTTAATACAGAATTTTCAGGTTTATGGACAAGTACATGCTCATGAGAAATGAGCAAAAGACTTAAGTCATGCATCCATGTTGACATAATTAAAGGTGTAAGCTTACTCTTAGAAAGAGTCCCATAAGAGATTGGTGATCAATATGCATTATAATGACATGGTCATAAGGGTAGTTGCAGGCCTTTTTTACTCATATAGATTGACAAAAAACAAAACAAAACCAACAAAAAAACTGTTTCTGTTCTTTTATCTGACATTGCTCTTTAGTAGTAAGGAACCATTTTGTCACCTCCAACGTGAAGCCTCAATGGTAAGATTTAAGTTCATTGTTATTGTATTGGCACAGGACCAGAAATCAATAACTCCTTGACATTCCAGAAAGCAACTTTATGTTCATCAGTCCAGTGCTAGTGAACATACTTTCCTAGTAGACACAGCAGTGGTTCAGCAATGGTAGACTTCTGATGTAAAAAATGTAGTTGAAGCTGAGTAGACCCAGAAGAGCCTTCTTTGCTCAGTGTGGAAGACACATCATGGATGATCTACGTTAACAGTACTGACACAGTAACCCAAGCAAGTGACCCTGTGCCATTTCTCCTTTATCCTTCAGTTATCTGACATACCATAATACCATATAATTTCCTAAAGTCTGCCTACTAGATCACTGTTGGATATTTTCATAATCAGGATATCAAATATCTAACTATGCTTTAAACCCTAAAAAGCAGTATTTGAATGAAGAACTGGAAAATCTTATGGATAATATAAATTCTGAACTGAAGGCACTTAACACCAAATGTCTCTCAGTGGCTGCTGATTGGATATTTCAATCAGCTATTGACAAGTTTGGAGAAAGTTAAATTTTGCAGAGATTTTTTTTTTTCCCTCAGCAAGACTGGAAAAATAATGATTATTCACCATAGATGCCGGATATGGAGTCTACTTAAGTGCTTAGTAACCTTGCACTAATAGTATCCATCAAGTCTCATATTTTCATTAGACTTTGATTTCAGTATAATTGTCATAGCCAACAAGAATGTGAAATAACTAACTTGAGGATTCCTTATTTGATTAGATATTCAAGATCTTCATTTTTTTTCTCTTTTTGCTTAGGGCAGAAGTCACATACTAGTTCTCAAATGAGGTGATATAAAAGATGACTTCAGATGGAATGGCACTAACTGTCCCTTATAAATTATTTTAAAGCATATCCTAAAAGTCTGTTGATATAAATGTGAGATATTGTTATTGTTCAGCTCTAAGACTAACCCTTTTTGTCATCAGAATTGAAATTGTCAGATACCAATAGCAAGACAATATACCCTTTCCCATTTCAAATTATGTTGCTAGTAACTATTAGTGCCTTTAGCTCTGAGGCTACCTCCCATATACTACATATTTATCTTGTAAATACTGGTTAATATAATTGTTTCCTCCTGTATTAGGATATAAGTTTCTTGATGAGATGACTTTGGTTGCTTTTTCTTTGTACTTCCAGTGCTTAGCACAGTTCTGGGTACATAAGTACTTAATAAATGCTTTTAAATAGTTTTTCTTCTTATTTATTGTATTCCTATCCAACACATGCATATGTTTTAGTCATTTGGAGTACATAGTTCCAAATCTTTTTTTTTTCTAGAATGTTTGCATCATTTATAGCTCTATCAGTGCAACAATGAGTCTGTTTACCTGAAGCCCTTCCAGTATTTTTAAAATTTTTCTTTATTGTAAACTTTGTCATTCTTATGGGTATAAGATAGAAAATCAGGCTTGCTTTATTTTACATTTTGGTAATTATTTATGATTTTCAGCATTTTTTTTAAGGCTACTGATAGTGTGGATCTCTTCTTTAGAAAGCTGCCTACTCATATCATTTGACTATTTATAAGAATGACTCTTATTCTTATATGTTTGAATCAATTCTTAGCACTGAGACCTTTATTAGAGAAACTATTTACAAAGATTTCCCCCATTACCCACTTCCCTTCTAAGTTTAGTTATACTAATTTTGTTTGTACAAATAATTTTAATTCCATATACTCAAAATTATTCATTTTATTATCTTTCATTCCCCATCTCTCTTCTTTGATCATGAACTCTTCTCCTAGCCATAGGTCTGAAAGGTAATTTCTTTTTTGCTCAGCTAATTTCTTTATGATTTCACCATTTATATATGTCATATTACTATGACATTTTATTAAATGTTATTCTTTTAGATAATTATGTCAATTGGCTTATTATTAAAATAAAGTCAGGGATGGGGATTCATCAGTTATACCTTTGTAAGTATGGGCAAATAGAATAGCTTGAACTTAAGGTAGATGGTTCTTCTCAAGTTCCTGGGAGAACCCAACCTGCAGGTGTGAATTATGGGAGGAGGTTTGTCCGAGATGGGTGCTACATTGAAGAAAACAAAGGATACTCTATTAATATTATATTGCAACACAGCACCCCTGCACTAGTTTACATGCATAATTATATAACTCACCATAAGCATTTCTCATTGCGTTTGATGGGGCAGAATTTATAGAGTTGATCAATATTATTGCAAATGAGAAGAAATTAGAGATGTCCAAAGTGTAGTTATAGCTCTGGTGGTAGTAGGATAAGAGGCATAGTAGCAAAAGAAAAAAACATTTAATCTAAAGAAAAAAACATCATTTTCTTTTTATATTCCTTGTATGTGGTAGATGAGTGTTTTAAGATATAACCCTATAAAAGCTAATCTTTGTGAAATGCCCTTTACTCTTTCAATTCAGAACGATGTACAAAAAATGCAAGTAATATGTTTTCTAAGGTGCTCTGGGGTCAGGCCACTCATTGGGATAATTCAGAAACAAAATTTTATTGCAAATGTGTAATTTTCAGTCTGTACTATAACATTAAGCTGGTTATTTCAGTGAAGAAAGGAAACCTTTCTTTAAGGCTGTGAGAAACTAAGTTGACACTTCCAAGAAACCAGCTTAATGTATCAATGGCTACTACTCACAAACTAAAGAGTTGTTCCCCAGGTTCCAGTACTGAGGAACTTCCTGGAAAAGAAAGGAAAATGCACATTTTAGGTTGGCCAACTTTAATTTTTAATGCTAGCAATTTTAAAGTCCCATACCCAGACATTAGCATTATGGAGATAACCAGTATAAACATATAATCATAACATGTTTATACGTGCTGTGTGGTGATTCGTTCCTATAGAGAATCTAGCCTACTTTACAAAACTTAAATAATGGAGCCTCATTCTATGGTATGAAGTATATAATCATGCCCCACCTTCTCCTTGAAGCTTCCCATTACGAAGGAAAGAGCCACTACAATATTGTGGAATGAACACTGGGTTTTATTGAGACTAAATTTCTGATCTCATCTCTGACACTAACACCTGTTATTGGGAATGTGAAAATCTGGGTTTTGGTTCCAGGGATATCGCTGGTATAGAGGACAGGAAGTATGGTGTAGTAGCAAGAGCATTAATCCTAAAACTGGAAGACTTCAGTTTTAGTCTTGACTCTAATGTTTCTTAGCCATGTGGTTTTCTACTACCGTCCATTATACTCAGGCTCTCCTCCTACCTGTCTGACTACTCTTCCCATTCTCTTCCAGGGGTTCCTTGTCCTGCTTCTGCCACTACATGTAGGCATCTCTGCTGTCTAGTCTCTTTTTACATCCTTTTTCTTGCTAGTAATTTTACCCCTTCCTTCAACTTCAGTTGTGGCCTCTGTGCAGGTAACTCAAAAATGTAAAAATCAGTCACAATTTCTCCACTGTGCACTACCTTTATACCTGCAACTTCTTGCTAGACTCCACTTTGTTTTCCAAATAATACATCAGATTAAAACTTTGACCACTAATTTGCCCACAAAACTACTCCCTCCTGTCTTCCCCATTTCTTTTTCTTTTTCTTTTTTTTTTATCTTTTTTGGAGGGGGAAGCCAGGGCAATTGGGGTTGAGTGACTTGCCCAAGGTCATATAGCTAGTAAGTGGTAAGTGTCTGAGGTAAGATTTGAACTCAGGTCCTCCTGACTCCAGGACTGGAGCTCTTTTCATTGTACCACCTAGCTAACCCATTGTCTTCCCCATTTCTCTTGACAGCATAAATATCTGTAGAGTCAACCAGACTCAATATCTGAAAGTCTCTGAGTCTTGCTGTTCATTTATGTGACTTCTCATCCCTCATATCCAGGCAGTCAGCATGTTCTGTCAGTTCAGACTTGACAGTGTCTCTCACCTGGACTTTGGTGATCACTCTTTAGTTGATCTCCACACATAGAATCATTTCCATCTTTGACTCATTCTTCATAGAGCTGCCAAATTGATCTTCCCTGAAGCACTGAAGTACTTTCTAAGGTTCTGAACATATCCCTCCCCAGCTTTCCCAAGAAAATTCAGTGACTCCCTATTACTTCCAGGAAAAAAATAGAAAGAAAACACTTTGATTTGGCATCTAAACCCCTTGATAGTTTGGGTCTAGCCTATATTTTCAGATTGATTCCATAATTTCCCCTTATGAGATTTACATTGCACAAAGCTGGCCTACTTCTTATTCCTGGTACTTGAGACTTCATCTCCTGCTCCACAGTACCTTGAATGTTCTCCTCATCACCCACCTCCACCATTTGAAACTGCCTGCTGGCTTTGATATACAGCTCAAATGCCACCCCGTATGAAAGGCCTATCCTGATTCCCACCCCAGCCCTTGAAGCTACTTTTTATTTTGTGTCTCGTTTGCACTTATTTATCTGAGTATCTCTCCTCCACGGTTCTGGTGAAATGGAAGTTCCTAGAGGACAAGGACTATTTCATAGTTTTATTTGTATCCTCACTATTTAGTATGCTACCTGGTATATATAGTAGCCCCTACTTCAGGACCTCATTACCTCTCGCCTGGGCTACTATCATGGCCTCTTAACTGGTCTTCCTGTCTCATTTTCACCATGGTCTAGATCCTAATTGCCTTTTCTGCCTCATTTTCATCTCTGATATAGCCTTCACATAGCTGTAAAATAATCTTCCTAGTACACAGGCCTACTTAGGCCATTGCCTTGCTTGACAATTTCTCTGTGCCTGTTTCCTTTAGGATAAAACTCACATTCATTAGCCTGACATTTAAAGCTAGTCACAATCTGACTCCAGCCTACCTTTCCAGCTTTGGTTCATAGTCTGCTTCTTTACATAATCTATGTCCTGCTCTAATTCTATCACTAACCCTTCTCTAATCACATTCTACCATCTCCCACCTCCTTGGATTTTTGCAGGCCCCTCTCTTATACCAGAAACTCACTGTCCCATCCTCTCCATCCTGCTGCCAAAGAAAAAGAGTATGCCTATTGCAATCCTTTCAACTAAGTGTCACATCTTCCCTGAAGCCTATCCTGATCCTTCCAGATCAAGCTCATTTCTTCTTCCTCAAATATTTCTTCTTTCTTTATCTGTATCTTTCCTTTGCCCCCTTTCTATTCTACCTTGCATTGTACTTCTGGGTGTGCAAGTTATAGCCTGCTTGGTAGTTGAGAGACAGTACATATCTGCAGTCAGAAAGATTTGGCTTCAAATCTTGCTTCTAGTACTTGTTAACTCTTTGACCACTGGCAAGTCACTTAACTTTTCCAAGCCTCAGTTTCCTTAATTGTAAAATAATATTAGTAGTAGCTTTAGTGCCTAACTCAGCATTGCTGTAAGGCTCAGATGAGATAATACATAAATGTGAAATATTTATTTGACAAGCATTAAAGTGCTAGCTAGATGTCAACAATAATTATAGAAGTTGCACGAGGATACAGGGAGTGTTATTGTATGTCTTTTCATGTGACTAGCACATGGTCTTGAATACAGCAGACACTCAATAAAAGTTTGCAAAATTGACTCTATTTAACCAAGGTTCAGATCCCTTTAAAATGAGGAGTTTGAATTGGATGGTCAGTGAAGCACCATCTAGATTGAGAGTTTTATGATTCTACTATGCTGACTTCTCTGGCCTCATCTTAGTTATGATTGGGGGTATATAAGGTCTCTGAGATGTCACTCAGCTTTTAAACTCCTGCATCTCTATAATTCCTATCACAATGTTTTTTTCTTTCTCCAGGTTGCTGCAGTCTTTCAGTTGTATGTACCACTCACATGACTTTGTATCGTTATTTAACTTGTCTTTTGGGCACATGTCTTGTCATCTACTTATTCCTTTGTAGTCCTTACTAAACATAACACACTGCTCTGTGAGTCGTAGATGTTCAGTTTCTTATTCATGAATATCCTATATATCTTTCACAACTAATCCTTACTATTATATTATAATCTTGGACTTATTAATATTGCCAGATTTAAAAAAAAATTCTCCTTTGTCATTATTTAGAAAGAATTAATCAATATGTAGCTTGGTGAAACAAATTTTAATATATCAATGAAGAAGCATTTACGTAAAAACAAAAATAACATGGACAATGACTCTGAAAGACCTCAAAACTCTGACCAAAGTAGAGTCCCATCATGGTTTCAAAAGACTGATTCTAGTCTTTTCTTGGCAGTGAGGAAATGGACTAGAGATATAGACTTGGGCATGCATTCTCAGACATGACCAATCTTTTGATTTGTTTTGCTTGCCTATATATTTGTGACAGTATTTGGCTTCTACTGGAGAGTAGCGGGATTAGAGTTGGTAGGTAGTGATTTGCATTTTTAAGATGTATCAATTTTTGTTTGTTTTTTAAAGTCCACAAAAGGAAGGGAGGGGAAACACAGAGCAATTTGTTATTATCTTGTCAAGTATCTGTTTGTGTATCTATCTATCTATCTATCTCTATCTATCTCTACCATGGGTGGGGAACGTGTAATCTCAGGGACACAGGTAGCCCTCTAGGTCTTCAAGTTTGGTTCTTTGACTGAATCGCCTTCATAAAAGGATTTGTTCTGTAAAACTTTAACTCAATGAAAAGACCACACCAAATTGCCTAGAAGGCCACATCTTGCCCCACAGGTTCCCCACCCCTGATCTATGTAGACCTATAATGCATATAAATGACACACACACATATATACATACATGTAATACATGTGTATATGCATGTATTTTTATGTACATACAAATATATTTGGAAAAGCATCACACATGGCAGAAGTTAATAGTTTCTTATATGGTCCTTTTCTCTGTTCTTCATGTGCTGTAAGGTTTGTTGACTATTGATTATTGTTGAATTCAAAATGAAAAAGAATAACTAAAAACTCAAAATTGAAATCCTAGTAAGCTTATGCATCTTCAAGGGCTAGTTTAAGATAAGAGTGGCCTATAAATGAGATATCGTTAGTTTATTAACTAACATGTCAAACCGTAGAATCTGCATTTTTCTTGTAGATATAAAAACTTACGCCTGCTAGCATGCATGTTTTCTTCCCATATGCCAAACAGGATTAAAGTGGATAGATGAGAATCTTCCAGATCTTGAGGCTGAATAAGTTTATTTATTTCAGTATGTGGTGCTTTTTTTTTAAATTTAATGAGATTTATCTTCCCTCTAATGGTCCATAGCATTGCAGAATACATTTGAAATAATAAGCTTTCCTTTGGCACTTGCATTCAGGAGCTGATAATTCTGTCTAGACTTGACCAGGCAATACCTGCCTTTTTTCCATAAGCTTAAGTTGGATGCAGGATTCATGTTCATTCTGGGCTCTCTAATGCAGGGTTGTATGGCTTTTAGGAAGCTAACTGGCTACCATGTTGAGACAGCTGTACTTTGCTGGTAGACAAACTGGTACTTAAACCATGTATATATTGTTCCATAAAACCCATTGAGATGATTAGTTTCTGTTGAAATTCAGACTCTGCACATTGAAGGCTGGAATTATGGTCTAGTGGACACACATTGGAAGTCTAGCCATTAGATGAAGACACTGAGGTATTTGTTATAAGTGGCTTTAATGTCCTGACTTGAGCCAACAAGTATGAATAGCTCTCCAACCCACAAATCCCTGAGAATCTTGCTTTGTTTTTTAAAAATTTTCCTTATTTTCCCTACTATATTTTCTTTTCAATTAGTTTTATGTGTCTATTTATTTTCCTCAACAAGTTCATAATTTCATCCCCTTCCCCCTTTTTTTTCCTATGTTCCTTTTTTTTGTTTCCATCCAAACCCTGCAGCATTCTGTTCTCTGGAAATTTGCTTTTTTTTTTTTTTTTCCTTTTTAAAGTCCATCTGCATTGAATTATTTATAGTTCTGATAAAGTCTTGTTTTGTCTGATGTTTATTTTCTTTAATAACAAAAAACCTGGGTGAACTTTTCCAAACGACCGAAAAAAGATTTTACTTTTCAATGATGCTAGGCAACCCAAGCCAAAATGTACAAAACAAACCCTGGATGCACTGCCTTGTGATTCTGGTTTTTTTCCTTTAATAAATGCTTTTCATCTGTATGTGCACTGGGAAAGGGAAAAAGTAAATAGGCTCTTTCAGCATGACTCCTACCCATAAGTCTTTACTGTGCCTACCTTCACCAGCCAATCGGTTGTCCCAATCATTGCCAGACCAGAACAATATTTCAGTACATTGGGGAATTCCAAGCTGTGATTGGCAGGTGAGATCACATGATGCAGATAGCTTGTAAATTACCCTGCCTGTCTCATCCTTTGCCCTTCATAGTGCATGAAAAATCTCACCAGTGGTCATCAAATTAACTATTTGTGTCTCTTGTCTTTTGGGTTTCATGTTTTTAAGCTTTTCAAAATGGGTTACATTTTTCCCAGCGTCTGATATTTTATCCCATTCCGAGCCTCTTCATCATTTCTTTGGGCTTTTTAACCAATTACTTTGGGCATTGAGAGCTGAATCATTTTCAGCACCCATATCCCATTCCTTCAACATCCTCTCCTCTCTTTCGCTCCACTTATTCCATTCTATCCATTGTTTCCTGAGTTAAATGAATTAACTTGGGATGAGGAGGTTAAGGGGAGAGGTGGAGGCTGGGAGGTATTTTGAGAAATTAAGACCATTAAAAAAAATGAAATGGACTAGATTGCCTGTGCTGTCAAAAATAGACAAAGATGAGAAGGAGAAAGAGAATGAATATATAACCTAGAGGGTAAGCTAGCTAAGCCAATCACAGTAATTTAGAGTGCAGGATGAAAGAAAAAAAACAACTGAAATCTCATATGTTAGTTTTTAGAGATTCTTTTATCAGCTAGATTTAAAAATTGCATTTTTCTTTCTTTACCTTGCATTTTATTTCTTTTTCTCCTTTTGTGCATTTCTATAAATGTGTGTATATATATATGTGTGTGTATGTGTAATATATATATATACATAAACACACATACATATATATATATATCTGCCCCGCCCCCTCCCCCTCCCAATCCTTCCTTTAAGGTTTAATTTAACAATAACATTTGCGATCGGGGGCCTGCGCATCTCAAGGGCATTGCGTTTGAAAATTGCACACCCTCCGCACCATTTATCATAGCCTGACATGTGTCATGTTCCAGACTGCAGCTTCAAGAGGTTACAACTCACGACTGCTCCTTTGTTGATCAGCTGCCGAGACAACCGAGGCACCTCTCTTCCCTTCTCCTCTTTCCTTTTTTCTTTTTCTTTTCTTTCTTTTTTGTTTTTTAATATTATTATTAAAGCTACCTCATCCCCTTTTGGAAGGCCCAGCTCACCCTATGCAGAAGAAACACAAAAGAATTTGTATTGTGTTGGATGCTATGTGCCTCATATCCTGAAATTTTTGTTGGGGGCAGCTTGGTGTTTAATAAGATAGGAATGCACTACTACAAAGTTTAATCTTTGTTGAAAGGGAAACGGAAAGGGCTGTTAAAGTAGGCATCAACCTGGTTCTGTTTTCAGACAGAGATAGCACTACGCATTATGGGGCAACTTGGAACCCTAAACTCAATCCCAATCTTACAAAAATAATTAAAGGTCTTAATTTTTGCAGCGTGCTCTTTTGAAATAATACCTCTATTACACTGGGTTCTCTGAACCAGCTGGGATTTGAACCCAATGTTAAGAAGGTTTTTAGTAATTTATGTAGAAATATTGGGAGCAGTAATAACAAGGGCATTGGTTGCATGTATCATTTGTTTTCTGATGAGCTCAATATGTCTTAAACTTTGCCAAACATTAGGACTACATCATAACATGTTTTTGATCTTCGAAAAACTTTTCAACTTAAACTTATCTCTCCATAAGTATTTATCAAGAACTAACTTATACTTTGACCAGTGCTGATATGTGCTTTATGTGAGTGTTTCTATTCTACTTCTCCTTTGATTGTCAAGGATTGGAAGTTAATTAGCAGGGTGTTTTGTTTTTTAAATGCCATTAAAAGTACTATATTTCGATCTTAAGCCATCTGAGGATGCATTTCTATCCCTTTTCTTATGAACTACTAGGGAAAAAACCAGCTCTGAATTCAATATTTTATAAGATGTCTCCTGAGACATTTCTTGTTAATAGAACTATATTTTCTCCTGTCTACCCAGACATTTTTTTGGCGGGGGAGCTCCTTTAAACAAGCCACCTTTTGCATGTATGATAATTCTTTGGGGAATTCATGACTTGGCTACATGAGAGGAACTGCTGTTATACTTAGGAACAAAAAAACAAAAACACATGATCCTTTACAGCAGAGATTGATCAACAGAGGAGATACCATCATCAGTTTGCAACAAGTGAACAAGGAATGTTCTCTGCTGCTAGTGTTTGCCATTGTCACAGGCAAACTTTTCCAGATAGTTATACCCAAGCATTCTGGTTCTACAGTACCAGTTACAATAGGTAACATTTCTCCATATAATCTGTTTTAAGATGAACTGGGAGATCACCTCTATGATGGTTCACACAATTAAAATGTTTAACCCTGGCCACTTAAATTCAATTAGAACTTTTTTGATGCTTTGTAAACACAAGTTGAGAAAATAGAGATGGGCAGTTTATTCATTATTTAGCCTGGTAATGGTAATGGTATTTGAGATTTAAGCTTTTGAGTGATTTTAAGATCTGAAGCAGTGAACTTTCGAGTTTTGCCCACATCAAGATAAGTAAAAACTTCATCACAAGTAGATTTACCAAAAGAAGAGGGCTGCCTCAGGTGGTAACAAGTTCCCTTTCACTAGAGGCCTTCAAGCAAAGACAGGATGACCACCTGTCAGGTATATTATAGAGTGACATTTTTCTTCATAGGTATAAATTGGACTAAATAGCTTTTTTGGCTTTGATATCCTGTGATAATCTGTGTTCTGTGATATGTCCAAGGTCCAATAGCTAAGTTTCAGAGGAGGGATTTGAACCCAGCTTTCCAGTCTCCAAGTTGGGCTTTCTTTCACTCTGCTGTGTCTTAAATAATTACCTTTTTGTCTATTTATAGTAAGCACCCAAAGTGTATTTCCCACTATAAACCTAGGATATATGTTATGTAAGCATCATTATCATTTCCATTTTATGTGGGGTCCTCTATACGTGCTCAAGCAGATACTTCCCTTCACCTCTCCCTTTTGTTTAGAATGCAGACATTTCTGGCCAGCGCTAGTCATAGCTTTTCTCTTCCCATGGGGTCATTCCATCTCCCTACTCACTGCCCAGGATTCCACCCCTGCACAGGAAGCTTATCACTGTACATGTGTGGGGCTTAGGGAGGAAGCATGTAGAGTAATAGTCCAGCCTTGTCCCATATAGCAAAAATAGAGCTGTAATTTATTTATTTATTTCTGATGAGGCAAAACCTGCATCTGATTTAGGTCTATCTTTTGGGGCGTCATTTAAAAAAAACCAAAAACCTAACATTGTCAAAGCCACAATACTCTCTCAGTTTGAATCAGCCCCTAGTTAGGAGAAAGCTGACATTTTGAGACCAATGCTCTGTATTGCTAACAGTACCTAAATAGTCTTCCTCTATTCTATAGCACACCCTTATTTGTAAATATGAAAACCCCCAGATCAATAGCTATTAGATTAAACAGATTTATCTAGTAGTAAATGGGATTCAAACTACATAGATAGAAATTAGAAAAGCAATTTTATAGAACAGAATAAGCTTTGGAATAAATTTTCACTCTCTTCATCAGAGATGAGGGAAAGGTAGAGGATCTGGTACCCATTTTTCCATGTGGGAAGTCAGCACTCTCCATCTCACTCTGAAAGTGGAGGTAGCTGTCGTGCACAGGGCTCTAGAGGGGAGTCCATAGGCACCTGAGACTCAGAATTTGGCTGCCAGGACTGTAATCTCCTCCCCCCACTGCCATTCCAGCACCTCCTTCACTGAAAACTCATATGGCTAGCAGGGTTGATCCCCACAACCAAGGCCTCCTGATGCTAACTAGGTAGTTCCAAAGTTCCAATACTCCTGACATGATAGAAATCTGTCCCATTGCTTGGCCTCCCATAACTGTGCCAGCTCAGATCTCACAATAGTCTCAGTCCTTCCAAGGGTGGGAAGAAAGTCTCTGCCCATTCTGGACATCTCTTAGTAATGCACAAAGCCACCCTGTCCAGAGAGATCTGGATCAAAAGTCAAACATGTAAATGAGGAAATTGAGGCAAAAAACTGAGAACCAAAAAGGATTTGTTCTGTGAAATCTGCATTGAATCAAAGGGCCACACTTGAGGACCTAGAAGAACACATGTAGCCTTGAGGCCTCAGGTTCTCTACTCCTGGAATAGACCATGTCCATGTCCCAGAGCTCCCTTACACAGGAAATCTGGAGGTCATGGAGAGCAATGTGACTGTGAGTAACCCATTCTCTAACATGGAGAGGCTGAGAGACTTTCCCAGTCACACGACTAGGAAATGAGAGAACTGGGATTCAAACTTAGACCTCTTGAGTTAAGTGAAGACCAGCACTCTCTACTACACTACAATGCCTTATAATATAAACTCTTCCTTCTTCACTGTCCTTGATGCAGGAACCAATTCAGTTTATAAGATCAGTTAAAATGATGTAATCACAAAATTTAAAGTATCTCAAATGTGAGGTGGAGGAGGGAATTTAGGAGGTTAGGTTCCTTTAGATATTAAACACTAGGCTTTCCAACATTAGGTTTTTAGACATACCCAAATTCATGAGGAAAGAAGGCTTTCAAAATGATTTGTCCCCGGAGAGTGAGAAGAATCAAAAGTTAGTTAGTATTAGAATAAAAAGGTCACTAATATTCTGAAAGAAGGTGCCACCAAACCAAACAAAGAAAAATAGAAGGACTGTAGCCATAATTTGAGAAGTATTTAAAAGCTATCAAACCAAGATGTTTTTAATATCTTACAAAAGAATGATGACATTTGTGCAGTAGGTGAAATATAGATTACAATTTATAACAGGATACAGGAAGGAGACAGAAGTTGTTTATGGGACCTTGCTACACAATCTCAACAAATCTCTTTTAAAAGACTTTTCTTTGCCTTGGCATCAAGTCCTGGGCACAACTGGCAGCCACATCAGATGAAATAAAACGCCCAGGTTGATGAGCATTACAGGGCTGAAGGAACTAACCTTGATTTGAACTTCAGATAAGCCTGTGATATCCATCCCTTGGCCATTTCTTCTAATAATGGGATAGCTACTTCCATCTGCTGCCTCAGACCAGTCGTCAAATAAAGTTTCCATTATGAACATTTCTGTAAGATATTTTTTCATTATCAAATGATTTATCAAGTTGAATCTCAAGCCACTTCCTCGGGGTTGCTGATACAATGCTATTCTTTCCCTTAGGATGGTAGTTTGATCTTCTTAAGAATTGGGATGCTATACATATACACAAATACTTATACATATATATGTATACACACACATACATATGTGTGTAAATATGTGTGTGCGTATGAAACTATCTTATGGGCAATCCGAAAAGGGATTTTAAATGTCATCTAGTCCAATGACTTTGTTTTGCAAATAAGGTAACAGAGGCCCAGAGAGTTTAGGTGACTTACTCATAGCCACACATTCTGACTCAACACGGTAATATGTGTCTATGTATGTATGTGTATGTGTATTTATAAGTGCATATACTTAATCATATATTATATATATATATATAATTTTAATATTGCATTATAGGTAAATATTTTTTAGTACTTACACTGTCCAAATTTTCCTTCACTCACAGAGCTTTACTCTTGATTCTCTGGATTTTTTGCTTCCTTACTGGCAACCTTCTTACCTTGGAGATTCCTTTACTATGTATTTCTTTCTTCTAATTGGTGAGTCTTGGCCTCAACCATTTCTATTCTTGAGATATTGAATGGTTAGGAGAGTATTTTTTTTAAAAAAATGTTTAAAATTTCCTGTCATTTCAAAAGGTACCCAGACTTTTTATGCTCATTTAATTCTTGATTCCATTGCTGACTTTCTAGATTTTCTGCTTTGCCCACCTCAGTCCCCTCCTCTTCAATCTCCCTTTTATGTGTTCTCTTCTGCCATTAGAATATATGCCATTCAAGGTTAGGAACTGTACTTTTTTCTCTTAAATTTGTATCCCTGGTGCTTAATAAATATTCTATTTATCTTCTTATCAATCTATTATAGACTTCTTCTGTTCAGTTGTTTTTCAGTCAGGCCCAATTCTTCATGACCCCATTTGAGGCTTTCTTGGCAGAGATACTGGAGTGGTTTGCCATTTCCTTCTCCAGCTCATTTTGCAGATAAGGAAACTGAGGCAAACAGGTTAAGTGACTTGCCCAAGGTCACATAGCTATTAAGTATCTGAGACCATATCTAAATTCAGGAAGATGAATATCCTGACTCCAAGCCCAGCACTCAGTCCACTCTACCACCAAGCTGCCACTAAGCTGTAAACTTCCTTATCTGCTTTCATATTGTTAGAAACCTTGATTTATCAGAATATCCCAAGAATGGAATGGTCATGTTAACTGAACTTGCTAGTTAAATGAGTATCATTCAGACATTTTTTTTCTGTTTCTGCCTTTTTTATTACAAATATTTCCAAAGTAAATTCGTTCACTGCTTCAGTGCAGTGTGCCGAGCATAGTTAAATTGATGATTGAAATTCTTTAAGTCTATTCAATATTCTGAATGTAATTCTCATTGCATAGTATTGGAGATATTAACATGCTGGGGAATCTGAAATCTGAACTTTGAAAGGGGAGTGCGCGTGTGTGTGTGTGTGTGTGTGTGTGTGTGTGTTTCCACAAATTTGTGCTACACTTGTTTTGGCGTGATTTGTCCCTTTGCTTCAGAGAAGAGTAGGGGGAAAAAGAGATAGGTAGATAGATGAATTTTTGCTAGGATTTTTCTGTAGTGCCTTGTTTGCTACTAAATCAAGCAAATGATCATTGAAGACAACACATTTTTTCCCACCATTTCTTCATGATAATTGTTTATGAAGTCCACTGTGGAAACTCCCTCAGAGACTAAGGGTCTCTGAATCCTTTATTGTTTCTTATCTCTGTTTCCATAAGCTGATACATTACTTTTCTTTCAGATACATGTATCTCTTTATTATCTATTTCTACATTAACAAGCTGGATACAGAAAAGCCAGCTGTCAGTACTTCTAATTCTAAGTTCGAGGTCTATTCTCACCACCTACTGTTGGAGCAGTTTCTCTTCTTACATCTATCTCCCTTCAGATATTTCATTATTTTTTCCTTTGTATCATCCCAAGCAGAAAGCTGACAATTAATAAACTGAACCCAAGCTAACACTTTGGCGACCTGTATTCTTGCCTCTCCTATTAAGTAACTGTGTGCTCTTAAGACAAACAATCCCTTTTCTACTTACTTCATGGGGTTCTTTGATGACAGAGAAGGACTTCTAAAATCTTACACCAGTTTTTACCCTGATATGACCCTGGCTCCTTGAAGTTGCTAATAGATCACAAACTTTGGTAGGTACCACCAACAGGGAGAGCTTCAGTTGTGGGAAGGCCTCTTGACATACAGGTGATGTGTTTGAGGAGTCATTTCAAAGCCCCAAGATCACCTAGAGGCTGAAGAATTTCCGAACCAAGTTAATTCTCAAAAATTGTTTATTAGTCATAGAGAAGTTATGATCTGTGTTTATGGAGGAACTACTCCTAGTGGCAAGATCATCTGTTTTTGGAATGTTGATAGTATTTGGGGTGAAAATTACACACACACACACACACACACACACACACACACACACTCACACACATAATGCTAGTTGACATAAGTTTATATTTCTAGATATATAAATTACTCTGTATATGTAGAGATATATATTAGCATGTTGTAGTAGAGAGCTGTCTTTAGAATCAGAAATACCTGAGTTCAAATCCTGCCTCTCATATGTATGGTCTGTATGATCCTGGATAATCACGTAACCCTCTTAGTTCTCCAGTTAACTTCCTAAGATAATAAATTGCAGAATGCTTGATGGTCACAAGAATAGGGGGAGTTTTCTCTCACCATGAGATCCCTATACTAATGAAATGACAAGTGCAGACCAAAAAAAAAATTTGTTCACCTTGCCTATGGTTTGTAAAGCTAGGTGGCACAGTGGATAGAACACCAGGCTTAGAGTCAGGAAGACTCATCTTCCTGAGTTTAAATCTAGTCTCAGATAATTTTACTAGCTGTGACCCTGGGCAAGGCACTTAATCTTGTTTGCCTCAGTTGCTCATCCTCTCTCTCTCTTTTCCTACTCCTTCTCCTCTCCAAAGAAAGGTAAATTTTGATAGCTAAAAGCTTCCCACTTAACTTAGGGTTTACTGGCTAGATTCCTTCCTTCCTTCCCTCCCCCTGCCCCCGTCTCTTTCACAAAACCTTAAAACCAGTTCACTTTGAGGCTCATAGATTGAACCACCATAGGTCCCTGGCCAAGCTTCTCTTAATGGCTATATTTTGGGCCCTCCTCCTGCCTTAGAATGAATGTCAAAGGTAACTGCTTCTCTGTGGAACAGCAACCCTGATGGTCTTCCCCTCCCAGCTTTTTTTTCTTTTAAGGGTCTTCACTCACTTCTTTTTTTTTTTTTTAATTTTTAAATTTTATTATAGTTTGCATCATTCATTTCCACAAGATTTTGAGTTACATATTTTCTCCCCCTCTTCCCCCCACCCACCGCCCCAAAACAGCCATCCCAGTGTGTCCCTCCTCCCCCAGTCTATTCTCTCCTATGTCACTTCTCAGTAGGGCAGGATGGATCTCCCGACCACAG
>CM053589.1:105712270-105751326 GCA_028646515.1 Pseudochirops corinnae | reverse complement strand
ATTATGGGACTCCAGATTCCAGGTTCTTTCTCCTCCTCCCTCACCACCCATGCCCACTGGAAAGACAAGCAATTAAATACAGGCTGAACATGTGAAATTATGCAGAGCGTCTCCGTAGCTTCACTCACTTCTTAAAGAGGCCTATTCACTGAATGGGCTTTACCTCTCTCTAAGTGAGTGTGTGAAAAAGGCCTTAACCTAAAAAGACCAGGGTGGTCCATTGCATCCTAAGTCATCTCCTGTCATCCTGATGAATATCTGGTCACTGGATCCAGATGATTCTGGAGGAGAAAGTGAGACTGGTGACCTTGCACAGCCCTTTCTCCCTCAGATCAAAGTCAATTGCAAGTCACGTCATCATTTCCCTGATGCCATGGTCCTCTTCGAAAACAAAGGACAAATACATCTGTAAAACAAGCTGGAGAAGGAAATGGCAAACCTCTCCAGTATCTTTGTCAAGAAAACCCCAAACGGAGTCACAGAAAATCAGATACAACTGAAATGATGGAACAACAATAAAGCTTGTAAAGACTCCAAACACACAGCCCTGACAGATACCTTTAAAAATACATTTTTGAAAAATTTTTGGAAGCATTTTTGAACCCATGGCCTAACTAAGTTAGCTAAATCAGAAAAGCACATGGTACAAGCACACCAAGCTGCATCACAGTCCGTCAGGCTATTGTAACAAGAAAAGTCTGGGGGACAAACATTAACATCAGTCACTTTGCTGATACTCTTGCTAGCATGCTTCCAGATACTTTATAGTATTTATAATATACTTATGTTTATAGTATAGTATTTATATTTATGATTTGAGGGATTTATATCCTTTCTTCAATTGTAAAGTAAGGGAGTTGGACTTGAGGACCTCTGATGGCTCTTCCAGCTCTTAATTGATGGCTCTATTTGTTTCTAATTAGAAATCTCAGTGTTGATCCATGACTTTTCTACTTCCATGTCAGTTCTTTGGATTTTATCCTACCTCAGAAACTGGTCCCTTTGCTTCCTCACTTGGATATGGATGTTTATCCTGTCCTGCTTTCCTAGGAAGGGGTCAGAACTTATCTCTAGTGATTGTCCTAATCATTGAACCCTGCTGGGGCTATATAATTCTATATATGTCATCAATACAAAATGATAGTGTAACTCTTCTGGGTGCATACCTAGAATATTGAATTTCATCATATGACTTAGTTGTAGTTTAATGCAAACTAGGTAAAATTCCCTTTTTGGGGCCAGAAGGAAGCATAAAAGTGTTTGTCCTCCTCAATATTAACTTTCAGACTGATCTCTACTCTTTTTTAACATCAGAGTAGAAATAAGAAAGATAGTATAACTACTCTTGGACTTGAATAAATGTAAATGACCAAAGTGGGGAACATGTTTACATATATTCAATTTATGACTAATCTCTCTTCTCTCTATGAAGTAACAGAAAATGCAAGTGAAACTGAAGTTTATTCCAGGTAAGAATAGTGCTTTTCCCATGTTGCTCAGACATCATAAACATCAGTTTATTTTCTCTATGCCATGTAAATGCAAAATTTGCATAAGCTGATGATGTTAATTGATTTATAAGCATGCAAACAAAGCTCTGTGAAAGAAAAAAAAAAAAAGGACAGAAGTTTGTCCCTAAGGATTTCTAGAGAATAAATGCCTATCTTAGAAAACATTGAGGATGTCATTACTGAATACAGCCCAGATACTAGATATGACATTAGTGAAAAATCAGTTGATTGTTAATATTGTAACATCTTTCTCCAGTACCCCATGCTGGCATGTGTGGTGTCAATGCAATATTTACGGTGTCCATGATCACAATAAAGACTGTGACTATAAGTATCACCTAACATTTCATGGCAAATTATACCAAACTCTCCAGATAAAGGATAGAACTGAAGCATTTATTTAGACACCAGAAAACCAAATCCCCAAACCAGTAAGTCAATTACATTATAGTACCAAAGATATTTAGAAGCCATGATAACTCTGAGTGCCACAGCATCCTTCAGCCTTCCCACAAGCCAATACAAGATCAATATTTACTCACAAACCTCTCTAGCTCTTTGCCTTGACCTTTTCTCTCTCCCACCATCTGGCTAGCTCTGACCAGCTTCCTGTGGCTCTGCTTCCCATCAGCAAACTTCTCCAACCACAGGTTCCATGTAACTACATTCAGCCTATCAGGAGGCAGAGTTTATCTTCAAAGCAGGGAAGCTTCCTGTGGGCTCTGCTTCCCTTCAGCAAATTCCCTCCATCACATGCTCCATGTGACTACATTTGGTCTATTAGGGGTCAGAGTTTACTTTCAAAGCAGGGGAGGTCTTCAAACTCGCCCCAGATCTATTAAGGAACAGGGAAGATCTTTAAATTCCCATTCCCATTACAGCATGGAGATAATAACTATGGGCTCCTGGGGGGTTTGGTCAGCTGATCATAAGCTCTGACAGGGCCTACCAAAGTACAGTAGTTCAAAACCCAATGATTGGTCATAGGAGTGACATTTGATAACCATCCTACTTTGTATTCCGAGGCTTGTTATCATTTGGGTGATAAATTTTTTTCACCACTACTAAGATATGGAGGGGTTGTGACCACAATCAGTGGGAGAAATATCTAAGTCAGTATAATCACACATCTTTTGAAATATCAGTATTTTATATTTTATGGCAGGATTGGGAAATTTCCGTTTCTTTCTTTGGTTGGTGGTTTTTCAAAAGAATGCCAATCATGCTGAAATCCTGAGTCCTCCAAAATAAATAATTAAGTGTACCATGGAATGAAGCAGATTCTGGAGGAAAACTGATTTGGGAATGAAGTTATTATAGGATCAAGAATGCGACCAGACCTGTGATTTCATTGCCTTCATAAAGGAAACTCCCAGTGAGGAAAATCTACTTTTCCTCTACTTAGACTCTTTGAAAATTGTCCAGGGGGTTGGAACTTTGCAGAATCGAAGTCATCAGAAGTATATCAGAAGTGAGATTTGAACTAGGTCTTCCTGACTCCAAGACCAGATCTCTATCCACTATATCATGATGCCACTGGCTATAAAAGTCAATATAAAGATAAGGAATTATTGATCTTTTTGACTGACATGCTAATTTCAGAACAATAGGTATTATATATAAGTGACTTCATTTAACCTAAGCACCATTCAGTCCACTAGCTCAACTGCAACATCCTTTCTATCACACTGTGGTCTAGAAGAAACTCCTCTTTTTCCTCAGGAGAATTATACATTCCATTGCAAGGTTATGCTGGTCACATCATCATCTTTGATTAGAATAGTGTGGTCCTTGGAGCAGAGTTGGGCTTCATGAGACTAATTTAGTCATCTACAATAATTATTAAGAACCCATTTTAACCCTTTGGGTAGTTGACTAGGAATTAGCTGAATATGTAACATTGTGTGGAAACTAGAATAAACTTAAAGTCATATAATCATGTGGAATTTTAATAAATCAATTTAGTTAAAAATGTAGAATCTATACTTTTCAAAATAGTGAAAGAAATAAAATTAGGATTAATAAAAAATAAATTGGATTACAGAGTCAAGGTTGGACATGATTTCAGCAGGATAAAACAGTCAAAATGATGAGGTAAAACCTAACAGGGATTAATAAAGCTGTACATTTAGGTTCAGAAATCAATAGAACAAGTCCCTTTTGGGAGGGGAACTGGCTTTGGGACAATCACTACTGGAGGAAGAATAGTTAACATTTCTGTAATGCTTTAAGATTTGCGAAGCAACTTACAAACAACCATGTAGATACAAGATATCAGCAGTGTAAGGGGAAGGTAATCTCTGAGGGAAGAGGAGAGGGAGAATGCCATGAAGGGCTTGGGAAAGACTCCTGCATAACGTGGGATTTCAGCCGAGTTTTCAAGGAAGTCAGAGAAGCCAGGCAGTAGATATGATAAAGAATAGCATTCTGGGTACTGGGGACAAGCCCTGTGAAAAAAACACGGAGTCAGGAAATGGAATGTTTTGTGTGAAGACCAGCAAGTATGCCAATGCTGCTGATCTTCGAGGATGTGGAGGGGAGTAAAGGCAAGAAGGGGATAAATTGTGAAGGGTTTTAAACCATGTAAAGGAATAGGGAGCTACTGAAGTTTACTAAAGCTGGGGGGTGGGGTGGGGTGGAGAAGACCTGCATGCTAGAAAAATCACCTTGGCTCGAACCAGTGGAAAAAATGATTTTTCGTTCAGTACAAACTAAATATAAATAATATGACTGCTAAGACAGGTAACAACATCTTAGTACACATTTAGGTACTAAGAATCATAATGTCCAGATTTAATTCATCGAACATTTAAAGTGCTTGCCAAGTCCATGTTGCATTCACTATGCTAGGTACAGGGGATATAAAGAATAAAGAAGACACCAATAATAGGAAATAACATATATACTATTATTTATAATGCATTAATAATAATAATATTAATATATTAATAACATATATACTGTATATACTATTTTCTACGTGGACCATACAAGATCTAGAGCACAGTTTCTTAACCCTCATTTAATGCACCCATAAGGGATCTGTGTACTTGGATGGGTAAGAGATTTCAACTTTATTTTCACTAACCTCTAACTGAAATTTAAGGAAAGAGAGCAGTCACCAAACCTGCTGGGGAATTTGCTTCTTTTGGCATTGCCACAGATACCAGTGGAGCATTCAGGCTGTCTGCTGGTTATTAATTGCTCTCACTAATAGGCCCATCTCCATTTCTTGTGATACCTCTCTCTGATGACATTCTTTATAACACTCTTCCTGTGCAATTCCTTAATGGCAATATGTTGTTGCTTTGCTATTGCCTATGATATGTGTCTTCATTGTCCTTTGGGCAACACCTGAATGAATTCTTCCAAGATGCTGTTTATTCCATGTCTCACAAAAATACAGCTTCACAAGAAAAAAATTTGGAACATTTAAAATTTTGTTTCTTTTTTATTTGCTTTTTATCTCATTTCACAGAGAGACTTGATGTCCTTAGTAATACTGCATAATGTTCCAAAAGCAATGACTACGGCTACTCTCTTCCTCTTGTTCAATCTTGGCTTGCATCCACAGTATCTGCCCAAGATGTGTAGGTAGGCCTATGGTCTACATAGACTGATGTGTCAAAATCTTTTGAGTGATTATGGGTCTCACTTAGGTGGCTCTGCAACGTTCCATAGCTCTGTGCAATCAGAGGATGCTCTACCAATAGGACCTAGATGACTTGATAATTGTATTCAAATATTTCATAGAGATAAATGTCAAGTCCTATACTTTAGTTTTAAACAAATACATATCATATAGAAGAGAGATTAGACTTACTTTGCTTGACTCGAGAGGGCAGAACTATTGACGATAAATGAATGTTCCAGGGAGGCAATTTTGAGCTTGAAATAAGGGCAAACTTCCTTACAAATAGAAGTATCACCAAGTGGAAAGACCTTCTTCACAGGGTGATAGTAATAATTGAAGTTGATACGGAGCTTTAAAGTTTATAAACATCTTCTATGCTTTTTCTCGTTTGAGTTCCACACAGGGTAATTATGGAGGTATTGTCATACCATTTAATATATAAGAAAATTGTGACTTGGAGAGCTCAAATGCCTTCTTCAATGTTTATTGTTGTTGTTGTTCATCCTTTATTTTCAAAGAGGACCAATGACATCACAGAGTGATGTCTTGACTTGTACATTCATTGGATTTAAGTGAGACAGAATTGCACAAAGTCCTCAGCTTCACTCTTTCTTCCAGTCATTGAAAGCCAGTGGCAAGACAAATGTTAAGATGACTGGCAATGACCCAGGATGTAGTTGGCATCTTTAATGTCTGACCAAGCTCTAAGTACTCTACAACACCTGCTTCAGCTGCCTTCATGAGTGATGGAATAAGTTGTTCTCATCTGCTCATTTGGCCAGAGGTCTTCAATCCCCTAACTCACCAATAGATCTGAGGCCTGCCATTTACCCTTAACCTTGTTTAGCCTATCTGCTGAGATGGTTTTACTGGGGTGTAGCCGCTGTGAATATGACAGTTTTTTAGGGCCACAGATGAGATTGGGTGAAGGTGAACACAAAAGAGGGATAAGCAGCCCTGAAAAGAGCCTGGCAAGCCATCACACTAGAGGTGCTAGTCCTCCCTAAACACCTCATACACCCTCTCCACCATCACACAGCTACTAAGTGACAGAGGAAGGATTCTGTTCCAGGCCTTCAAGTGAATTCTTCTCTTTAGCATGTAAAATTCTTCACCACCTGACCTGTTCCTGCCTTTCCAACTTTAACACAATTCTCCCCTTCACACACTCTTTGGCCTGTCCTACTTGCTTTTTATCACACACTCACCTTTTGAATCAGCCCAATGACTACCTCCTCCAGGAGGAGCTATTACCTTCCTGCTCCAGGTCTAAATTCTCCTTTTTTTGTGTGTTCTGACATGTGCCTATATTTACATAGAACCTACTCTGTTTTGGACTTTCCTTTTATTTAAGGGGATATGTTCTGTGAATTTTAGATTCAAAGGGCCAAACTTGATGACTTAGAGGACCATATGTGGCCTCAAGGCCGCATGTTCCCCACCCTTGTACTAAGCATTTTCCAAATTTTATCTCATTTGATCCTCATTATAACTCTGCAGCTTCACAGTGTCAGATTTTACAGCCAGAATAATTTTTGAAAACTATCTATCAAACGATAGCAGGATTGTGATTTGGTTTGGGGAATATCTTCATGGAGAAAAGTACAGGTTCTTGAAGGATAGAAAGATCATTGGTCTCATTTTATGAAACGTTGGATTCATGTGCTATATGTGCCTGAGATTGGGACCATGCCAGTCATTATGGCACGAAAAGAAAAGGGAAATGTAATTAAGAATGTTAAATACAAAGACTTTTTGTTTTGACTTAACTTTTTAAAAATCGATGTGTTATTTGATGAGGAATAAAAAAATGATTGTAAAATGAACTGAAGAAGGAAAGGGCAAACCACTCCAATATCTTTTCCAAGATAACCCCAAAAGGAGTCATAGAATTGGACTTAGCTAAAAAGAAAAAAATTGAACCAACAAAAAATTATAACATGATTTTAAGACTTTTGAAAATTATAAATATATTTCGTGAGATATTACAAAGTCAATTGTCCATATAACTTTAAATAAATCAGAAATTCACATACATAGATGTCCCTTTGAGCAAATCCCACATAAAAAAATTGGGGGAAAATGAGGTCTAATTATTTTACTTTACAAAAGTAGCTATTAAACAAAAGTATATTATATAAATGTTTGCTATTGAATTACTCTGAATAGCTGGGTCTTCTAGCACATTTACATGTTATATATGTACATATACATATATACAAATATATATTGAATAAATATATATAGAACAAATACAAAGTAGCAAAGGGAAGCACTTGCAGTTTAAGGGCATCATGTAAAAGTTGATATTTAAACTGTATCTTAAAGGATATGAGGGATTCTATGAGTCAGAGGAAAGGAGGGTGAAATTTTGGATATAGGAGTATAGCTGTGTTTCTCTTCCTTGAAATCTAAACCTGACAAACACATAGGTATAAAAGAAAGGGAAAAGAATTCCACACAACAGGAACAACATTCATAAATTCATCGAACATGTCAGAAAGCATCATAGCAAGAAGGTAAAAGGCTATTAGGAAATTGCAGAAAATAAATTTGGAGATTTAAAGTGTGACCAGATTTTGGAGAGTCTTGAAAATCAGACATAAGAATAATCTAGACCTTACAGTGTGAGAAACATGAAGTTCTTAAAAAAACTTTTGAGTAGTGAGATAACATGGTGCAGCTGTGCCAAAGAAAGATTAGTTTAGAAAGGACAGTTTCACAGAAACCCGGGAAGACTTACATGAACTGATGCAAAGTGAAGTGAGCAGAACCATGAAAATAATTCATATACTGACAACATTAAATTTTTTTGAAAGACTTGAGAACTGTGATTTATGCAATTAATAACCACAGTTCCTGGGCACAGATGATGATACATGCTATTCACCTCCTAACAGAGAGGTAGCCTCAAGAAACAGAATGAACCTTTTGAGACACCCTATATTTTTTGACATGGCCAGTTTGGGAATTTATTTAGCTTAAGTATGCATATTTGTTTTCCCCCTCTGATGGATAGGGAAGGTGAATTGAAAAAAAAAAAAGATGTGTTTGGTCTCACTATGTAGAAATAGGTGAATCAATGAAGTCATCTAAGATTGTCATATTCCAGGGATAAGATGAGGAAGGTCTGGCAGGGCTAGGATGACACAGAAAGAAATAAGAGAAAAAAAATGAAAATTTGGTATTCTGGAAGAAAAATAAGTATCTTCTTTATTGTTAGCATGGCATATGCCAGATACAGTGGTTTAAGGGTGTTCATGAATTAATGCTGCAAGTTCAAGCCCTAAATGGAAATAATTTTATGGGAAACACATCATTTCATGAATAAATGCAAACTTCTCTAGGTGAAATGATAAAAATTCTCAAATAGAGAGCTCTATGCCAAAGACTATATGGCTTCTGAGTCTAAAAAATGTTTATTATGAAAAGAATTGACTTATTAATTCAGATGTAATATGCAAAAGGAATCTGACACCTCAGTTTTCTAAAGGTGACTTGTCACTTTTCAGTTGATAACTCTTCAGGAAACAGATAAGCCACATAGCTCTTTTCTGGTTCCTCTCATCTCACCTGGCTGAACCTATGGAGAGTTCACCCACATTTTAATATGGATAATGATAATCTTTTATGTGAGACTCTTCTACATAATACCTTTCCCTACAGTGGGAGCTGAATTACTATGTGCAAATAATAGCTATGTAAGCATTCTCTGTGATGACCCAGACATAGCTACAGATGCCTTTGAAAGGCATTAAGTTTTTATAGTGATACTTAAGATAGAGGCAAAATCCACATAGAAAACAACATAGGTCAATGGTATTCCTAAGTGATGTCACTTTGTCTCAAAGTTTGGGTTTTAATTCTTATTATTACGTGGCTTTCCTTGGGGTGGAGTTGTTTTGTGTAGGTAAATATTTAAAACCCTTATATTACATTAAATCACATCAGCTATGTTTAAGAAACAATACTGTGCTTGAAGCTATATCCTTTTAATTTGCTGATGCCTACAGCCAGAAAAACTGGCCAGTTTCTACCAGGATTAGGGAAACCTAGAAGCTGTACATCAGGTAGGATTTGTCATTGTGAACAGTAAGAACAACAAATCACAACATTTTCACATGGCTTAATTTTATTTTCAGGTTGCACATTTTGTTAGCATCTATTGCCAATGTTATGGTTGAAGGGGCAAAAATTCAAACTGACATTAGGAGACATGTTTTTTAAAAATAACATTTTAATATATTGTTGAAAAACTTAAAAGAGAGAAACTTTTTTGCTTAAATGGCTCTCAGTTTTCGGACCCCTATTTGCTTCTTCTGTGTGAAATTGATAGTGATGGAAAAGGGGTGCTGAGGAGTCTGGGAAGGACAAGCCCAGAATAAGCTGGCATGAATGACTTGTGATCTGCATCATTACATGCAATAGTCACATCAATGAGATCACAGATCCATTATGGTATTTAAGTGATTTTAAATGTTAACTTGTAGGAGATTCTGGGGACTACAAAGAGGCACCTACAGAGAGAACTAGATGAATGCTGGTGAACAGATTGTTTTTTTGTTTTTTGTTTTTTGTGTCTTTGTCCCTTGTTGTCATCTTGTATCTCAGACTGAGAATTTGCAAATAAAACAATGCACAGCATTTAGCAGCAGATCACTGGTAACAGCCCAAAGTCCTGTCAAGGAGAAGCCGGTTAGGTAAACTTTTCCAGATGTTTGGAGGTGAATCTTTTCATTTGTGCACAGCCCTCATTTGACCTACTTCACATCATTACTGAAGACTTTGTTCATAGGTATCAAGCTTCCTTCTTCTGCTTTATTGGTTTCTGCTCCTGCTGACCTCTTCTAGCAGTTCAGTTTCTAACATCCTGAGAGGCTCATCATCATCACTCAGTCCGTCTCACCTTGGGCTGGGATTAAAAAAAAAAAAAACAACGAAGAAAAATAATAGAAAGAAAGGAACTTCCAGCACCTTCTTTGTGACAGCCAGGGGACATGGCTAATACAGTGAGAGCAAAGCAGAGAGAGAAAGGAGAGGAAGGGAGGGCAAGGAAGAGGAAAGAGGAGAGACAGAAAGAGAGAGAGAGAGAGAGAGAGAGAGAGAGAGAGAACAATATAGTATGATTTGTATGATTTTAAATATGTTGGTTTGGTTTTCATTTCTGGTGTAGTAAATTAAAGTAAAGTGATTTTTAAAAGAGTTGAATGAATCTAAGTTGATGAGTAAGAATTAAGGAAAACTCAAATGGAGTAAGAAAGGGATAAAAAAAAATTTATTACTGACTATCACAAGAGTTATGGAAGAAAAATCTCTCTCTCTCCCATCTCCCCTGCTGTGTATATGTGCATATGTGTACACATGTACACAATGCATGTATATGTGTATATATGTATATATGTTTCCAAAGCCATAACCAAAAAAAATCTGAGAATCTATTTCTTGAGCTCTTAAAAGGAACAATAGGTAACTAAATATGAATTAAAAATCACATTATTTTAACATTAGTCTTTCAGTCACTTTTGACAGTCACAATGTTTCTCACTTAGGCGTCCTAATTAACATTAGAATGAATACATCCCACATATCTCAGGAGAATATATCCTTTGTACTCCCAACAATTTATTTCAAGTGTGGTGTATAGGAATTCACATTGGAACTTCATATCAGAAGACCTGGGTTCAAATCTTAACCCTGGCAATTGCCATAGGTGTGACTTTGGGAAAATCAGTTAAATTCTCTGAATCAGTTTCTCTTATCCTACAGTGTTGAAGCTGACCTCTAAATCCTGTGATCAGAGACAAGGGTTGTCCATAGCATTCATCTACTAGGGCATCATTTAGACTTTGGCTTGTCTATTTTTAAGACCACCAAATGAAGAGGCTAATGTTTTATCGCCTTAAAAGTACTGAATCAGCTCGGTACAGTTTGCTTTTTTTTTTTTTTTCAAATTATACCTGGAAGAATTTGGGTTTAGAAATGTGAAATAAAAGGCAATTGAGGAACACACTAGAAAAATCAAGTATGTATTCTGTAGCAAAGTAATTAGAAAGAGGATAATATTTCTGTATAATGGGGGTGGCACCCAATGGAGCAGGCACAGAAATACTCTTTCTTTCTGATCCCATGTGCTGGCTTAGCCCCAAAAGACATGGACACTTTGCCTACATAAATGGTAAGGCAAAAGCAGACATGGCAGCTCTATGCATATTCCCTGGGATGTCTTCAAAAGGGACTTTAGGAGCTGTCTAGTACTATCTATTTCTGAAAAATAATCCACTCTGTAACATCATCTGACAAGTGTTCATCCAGCCACCCCTTGAAAACTTCTGATTGGAGGGAACCTACCACCTCCCTAGGTATCACATCCTACTTTTTGATAGTCCTGGGAAACTTTCCCCTATTTCAAGCCTATCTCTCTTCATCTTCTACTCCTTTGCTCTAGATTCTGTCCTTGAGGATCAAGCAAGTCAAATCCCTTTTGTACATAACTGCTCTTCTGGTACTTGAAGATAGCTATCATATCCCCTTTAAGTTGTGTCTTCTCCACACTACTCATTTCCAGTCTTTTCAGTAAGTCTTGATACACCGTCTTCATTATCCCCTTTCTGGATACTTCTCAGCTTGTCAGTGTCCTTCCTAAAATGTGCCCCCCAAAACTACTGAATGTATTTTGAACTGAGAAGAGTACAATGGCACTATTGCCTTCCTATTTGACTATTTCGTCTCCCTTCATGCAGTCTAAGATCATATAAGCTTTTTGGGCTAACCTATCACGTAGTTAACTCATACTAAACTAAAGGTTCTAAGAGGTTTACTAAAGTACCCCCTGCATAAGTCATTTCTCTATGAATTCCTTTAACATCACACTTCCCTAATATTGTGCTGTTACAAAATTTGGGAGCTGAAAGTGTGTCTTTGCATTGATCCTTCTTGAATTTAATCTGTTTAAAATTGGCACTGTGTTCTAACTTGTCAGGATATTTTTTGATCTTGGTGTTGTTATCCAGTCATTTAACTTTGCCTCCTAGCTCTGTGTCATTCACAAATTTGATAGGTGTGCCCTCTATACCCTTGTCCAAGTCACTGATAAAAATGTTAAATAGCATGGGGTGAAAAACAGATCCCAGGGCACTCGAAAGGAGACTTCTTCCATGTTAACATCAAACTATTAATGCATCTGGCCAATCAGGATCTTTTCATCTTGTCCACAACAATAAAATAAAGGAGTTTATCAAATGTTACTCTAGAATATTGGTAGATTTTGTATCTATATTTCCTAGATCTGGCATTCTTATAACTCAGTAGAAAAAGAAATGAAGTTACTCTGGCATTAGCAGTTCTTTATAAAGCCATTCTAGGTCACTGTGATCCTGTGATCTTTTAATAAACTTTCATAAAGCATTCCTTTAGTAACTTAGATGAGGACTTCTTAAACTTTTTTTTTTGTGTCATGGACCCCTATGACTGTCTAGTGAAACTTATGTAACTCTCTCAGAATAATGTTTTTATATGCATAAATTAAAATACCTAAGATTATAAAGGAAAGCAATTATATTGAAATACAGTTATCAAAATGTAATAAAAATAAGAAATACCCCAGTATAACACTTTTGCATATGAGGTTATGGAATTTTATAAAGAATCAAAGTCCACAGACCTACAGTTTTGCCAGGATTCAAGCTCTCTTAGAGCCTACAATTTGTAGAGTCAGCTTTCTTCTCCTTTTGAAAATCAAGACAGTATTTGCCTTTCTCCAGGCCAGTTATGCCTTTCTGATTCTCCATAGTTTTTCAAGGATCACTGGCAGTGGCTTGTTAATCATATCAGCTAGTTTTCTTAATACCCAAAGATATAGTCCATCTACTCCTGATGACTAAAATTCACAAAGGGGCAGCAAGTCTAAAGATTTTACTATGTCTCAACATATCTTTGAGCTTCAACTTCCTACTAGCCATACTTGTTTTCTTTTCTAAAGATTATTCTTCTTGGAAAAGAACCTAAAACACTTTGGGGAACTCTGCCATCTTTTTTATCATCATCCCATCTACTTCATACAGCCTTCATATCCCTTCTTTACTCCTAATCTTTTCTCCAATAAAGAGGAAGAAAGGAAGGAAGGAAGGAAAGAAGGAAGGAAGAAAGGAAGGAAGGAAAGAAGGAAGGGGGGGAGGGAGGAGGAAAGGAAGGAGGGAGAGAGGGGAGGAAAGAAACACCTGTGTTTTCCTCAGTGTTCTTCACTATAACCTCAGTTCGTTTTGAATTTTAGCATTCCTAACACCTTTTGTGTGTGTGAGGATCAAATAAGAAAACATAATGTGCCAAGTACAGTGCCTGACATATAGTAGGTGCTATATAAATACTTCTTTCCCCTTCTCTCTAACAGTTACTCAAAAGGACCAGATTATCTAAAATGAAGCTAAATAGCTATCTTCTTTATATATATATATGTATGTATGCATGTATATATGTGCTAATCTTACCCTCCCCCACATAGTTTGTGCCTTTTGAATATGTTGTCTCTCCCATAGTAAAATTCTGGCATGGGTCTTGGGTCTTATCCCATCAAGACTCAACTTAAAAATATAAAATCTCCCTCTTTGCATTAGGATCTCTAGTTTGCCCTGCTTTTTATTCATAGCTTTTTCCTCTGTCATTAGATTATTAGTTTCTCAAGGGTAGGGGCTGTCTTTGCCTTTCCTTGTATCCTGAGTACTTAGCACAATGCCTAGCACAAAGTAGGTGCTTAATAAATGTTTGTTGACTCAATGATTGATGACTGACTGATGAGAAGGCTGGGACCAAGAGTTTTGTCATTGAATTCGCTTTTGTCTCATGAAAGTTTCTTGGTATCTCAAATATTATTCTTCCTATATTGTGGCTCTTCTCTCTGATATACACATACATGCACACACACACATACATATAAATGTGTGTGTATATACATATATACCCACATACACACATTTATATGTGTATTTGTATATGTATTTGTATATATATGTATATGTATATACACACACATATGATGGATATAGCTTTCTTTCTCTCCTTTCATTTCAGTTGAAAGTCTTTTAATTATATTTGAATGACACTAAACAAAACTTTTTACCAGCCCTTGTTAGGTGTACTCCATCCCTGACCAGGAATTCTCCTTCCATACATTCCTGTATTTTAAGCTTTTATTCAGAAATCTAAATTTTGTTATTATATGCCATCCTCTTAACCAACTATTAATTTCCTAAGTTTGCCCATCTTTCCTCAAGTTTTGCTTTCAATCAGTAGAACTGATGAAAACACCACCTTTCCTCTTAGCAACTTCAGTTTTATGCTGCAAACTTCATAATCTTTAACATTGTTTTCTGGATTCCTTATGGTATTATCACTTGGGCTGTGTCTTCTACTATGGATGCTGTAACACAGCTGTCTCCTCTTTGAGAAGAACCTCATATCAGTTACTTAGCCCCAGAGATATGCAGAATCCAATCTGAAATCATCTCTCAAGAGTGATTGTTAAATTTTCATTGTGAGTATTTACATAATGGCAGTTGGTAAACACTACGAATCAGGGATTGTTTTTTTTTTAGTTAATTGATTAGATTTAAGAAAGCAATGTATAAACACAAACAAAATCAATGTAGCTAAAATTAGGAGAAAAGCAAGGAAATATGGAAAAATGTTTGCAGCAAGTTTCTGTGACAAAAGTCTTATTTCTCAAAAAAACTGAGCCAGATTTATAAGAATAAGAGTCATTACTCAATTGATAATGGATAAAGAATATAGGTTTTCAGATGAAGAAATCAAAGTTATCAATAATCATATGAAAAAAATGTTACAAATCACTAATAATTAGAGAAATGCAAATGAAAACAATTCAAAGGTACTCAACAGAGTGGCTAAGATGACAGAAAAGGAAAATGAGGAAAGCTAGAGGAGATTTGGGAAAATAGGTACACTAATTCAAGGTTGGTACTTTTGTGAACTAGTCCAAACATTATGGAAAGCAATTTGGACCTATGCCCCCAAAAGCTATTAAACTGTGACCCAGAAATACTAGATATATACCCCCAAAGAGATCAAATAAAAAGAGAAATGATATATGCAAACATTTATACTAGGTCTTTTCGTCATTATAAAGAACTGGAAACTGAGGAGATGCCCATCAATTGGGGAATTACTGAACAAGTTGTGGTGTATGAATGTGATGGACTGTTGTCCTGTAAGAAATGGTGAAGGGGCTAATTTCAGAGAAAGGTGGGAATTGAACATGGGAATGAGAATGCAGAGGTGGTTTTTCAAGCCTTCTTTCTTTCTATTATGCAAAAGAATGAACATGGGATGAAATGAGGGAAAGTGAAGTAAGCAGAGCCAGGTGAGCAATCTACATAGTAACTGTTTTATAAAGATAATCAACTGTGAAAGACTTAGTTTCTCTGATCAAAGGAGTGACCCACCATAGCTCTAAATGACTCATTAAAAATATCCATCTCCAGTTAGAGAACTGATGGAATCAGATTACAGAATCAAGTTTACTCTTTTCTCCTTTTCTTTTCCCCCCAGAACATGACTAATGTGGAAATTGGTTTCCTACTTGTAATGAGGCTTATATTTCTTGCCTTTTTCAAGTGTAGGAGATGGTTGTGGGGAGGAAGACAATCTGGAATAGAAAATAAAATAAAATTGAATTAAAAATTTAAAAAGTGATATAGAAAATGTTTAGGTGGATTAAATTTAAAAGTGTGTCTGAGCACATTTTTTTTTCAGAGAAATGTGCACTCCTGTTTAGCTCCAAGTTTTCAGTGGTTCTTCTCTTTCCTTTCTCCTCTATAGAATATTCTTCCACCGTTTACCTACATCAGTGCTATCAAATTCAAATAGAAATGGGAGCCACTAAACCATGCATAAGTGTTGGCTTAGAATACCACATATTAATGTTATCTATATTCCATTATATTTTTTCATTTATTTAAAACATATTTTCCACTTAAATATTGTTATGGTTCAGACCAAAGTCATGATTATCACAGGCTCTATAAGCCCCTGGACAGTGTGTTAGATACCTCCTGCCATGATATACATCGAAACTATGGTCTGTTCCTTCATACCCTTTCCATGTGTTTTCATGTAGAAGTCCTTCTTCCATTGGATGGTTTTTCTTTTTTTCTGTAAAGAAGTTCTTCATTTTCCCTGACATCCTGGAGAATGCAGAGGTGGTTTTTCAAGCCTTCATTCTTTCTATTATGCAAAAGAAACCAGCTGGTGTTTTCAGCATGTATAATATTTATTTTGTCCATGACAGAAATAAAACATCATGTACTCTGTAGAGGACACTCCAAAATTCTCTCTGTTATCCATGCTTTCTAGTTTCAGGATCCTGAATTCTCTGTTTTGTTACTAATAGCTCTTTTGCCTAGCTCCCTGTGAAAACTTTTCTCATTTTTTTAGCACCTTGACAATTGATTTTCCCTTTAAAATATCTGTCTTGTTTGCTTTTTCTTCCTCTTTGATTCTTTCTCCTTTTCCTTGAATCTTTCTACTTCTCTTCTTCCTAATTTAGCTTGAGTCCTTTCATACTTTCTGTTCCTCATCCTCCTTCTCCTTCATCATGGTTGGCTCTGATGCTGCCCCCCCCTCCCTTTTTTTTTGTAACCTGTGACCTAGGCCTTTCACCAAATATTCTGGGATGGGCCTGGACCAAGGTCTAGTCTTGGGGGCTGACATCAAATAGTCATTTTCTCCCTTTATCTCAGGGCTTCTTCCTGGAATTTGCTTCAGAAAACTATCCCAATATACTTAAGAGTATAACTTCTGGCTCAGTTTCCCCAAATTTGAATGAAAGGATTTTTAGTTCTTTTGATGTACTCAAGATACAAAATGTATGTGGGGTACAGGGCAGTCTCTATTTTACTTTACAGAAAAATATATGATATGTGAAGTTCCCACAGGAGCCCAGAGATAAACACAGAAAGCACTCAATTGCTCCTCAGTTTTCTCTGGAAGGGAACTGAACTTTGGACTACTGTCATGAATACTTTGATGTACTGCTTAACCTTTATTTCCCAGAGTCCTCAAATCTCACCAATACTTATAGTCTTGAGCTGTGATTTATATTCCTCCCAAATGGTAAACTTACTTTGAGCAGTAAGTTACTTCAAAAGACATTTTTCCATTAGACATAGATTGTCCAAGTAACTCATTGGCCTTACTCTCCAAGTAAGATATTGCACAGGAGCCATGTGGACAATCCTCTTCTTTCTCCAGGGAGTACAGTGAATCATGAAATATCCTTTTCTCACAAAAAACCCTAATCTGAGAATTCTCAATTTTGGGAACTCTAAACCTTGGGGTTCCCCATTCTGACTTGAAGAATGATTATATCCTTTCAAAAACAGGTTTATTTAATGAGGAGATGAAAGGGATGGTGTGGATATAGTTTACCTAGGTTCTAACAAAATTTTTGATGAAGTATCTTTAATTTTTCTTGTCAATAAGATGGAGTGATATGGATGAATTTAGTATTGTCAGACTCAAATAGAAATGGGTCCCTGTGGACAGCATACTTACTTAAAAATCACAAATTAATATTATCTATGTTGAATTGTATTTTTACTAATTTTGTTAAATAAATCTCTATATTTTAATCTGTTTTGGTATACTTGGAAGTGTTCAGCTTACAGCCAGGAGGCCTCAGGTTTAATACTTCTGATGGATTCCTAACTTGTTAGATGGCTAGTCTCAAAGAATAACTAATCTTTAATGGTGTGTGTCACTGTGGCAGAATCTTCCAGAGATCAGTGCTTGGTTCTGCACTATTTAATATTTTTATGAAAGGCTTACTGGATGGCTTAGTGGATAGAGTGCTGGACCTGGAGTCAGGAAGAACTCAGTTAAAATCTGGCCTCAGACACTCACTAAATACATGACCCTCGGCAACTTGTCTAACCTATGTTTGCCTTAATCCTTTGGAGAATGAAATGGCAAACCATTCTAGTATCTTTGCCAAGAAAACCTCTCATGGGATCATGAAGAGTTAGACACAACTGAACAGTAACAAAACTGAAAGGCTTGGATAAAGATATAGATGCTCTATGTTCATCATATTTGCAGATGACACAAACCTGGGAGGGATAGATAACATAGTGGATGACAGTTATGATACAATGGATCTTAACAAGCTGTGGTATTAGTTTTAATCTGATAAGATGAAATTCAAAAAGGATAAATATAAAATCTTGTACTTATCTACAACAAAAATTAACTTCACACATATAAGAAAGAGAAGGCATAATTAGTTTGCAGTTCTGGAAAAAAAAAGATCTAGAGGTCTCAGTGTATTGCAAACTCATTATGAATAAGCAGTATGATGTGGTCACAAAAGCTAACGTGATCTTGAACTGCACCAAGAGGGTCATGGCTTCTAAGAATAGGCAGGTGATATTCTCACTAAACTTTGTCCTGGTCTGATCTCATCTCAAGCATTATGTTCAGTTCCAGGCATCATAGTTTAAGAAGAATTTTGACAAACAGAAGAGTACAACAAAGATTTTGAGGCTGCTTGAATTCATGACATATAATGATGGGTTGAAGGAACTATGCATGTATCTCCTAGAAGAAAATAACACCTGAGGGGGACAAGAACATTGTCTTCAGGTATTTGAAGGACTTCTATGTGGAGAATAGAACACAATTGTTGTATTCATCCTCAGAGGACCAAAGAAGAAACATTTAGTAGAAGTTACAAAGAAGCATATTTAGTCTTGATGTCAGGAAAACCTTCCCAATAATTAAAGTTGTATAAAAGTAGAATGCCTCACCTGGAAAGGTGCTTCTCAAGCCACAGACTACCTGATCCCTTGGCAATCCAGGATTAGCACTATGCCTAGCACATGATAGACATTTAAAAAAACAATTTTTAATTTATGGAACAAAACAATGCTTTTATAATGCTTTCAAATTTAAGAAAGTACACATGAAGCTGCAAATCTATTATGTACAACTTGCTATTCATAAATGCTTATCAGCTTGATTTGACTTGTTGAATATATTGTAGTGGGCATTCCTTTTGTGTTTGTGTTGGATTACATTGCTACTAATGTCCCTTCCAAATGTCAAATGGTGTGATTCTTTGATTCTGTGAAGTCAAGTTTTGCACATCCCACTGCCTCAGAGAATATACCTCTTCCCCTTTTTTCCACATAGGAGTTGAGATACTTGAACATTGTCTATAAACTACTTCAGCATTTGCTTCTGCCACAAATCACAATGAATTGCTCTTTGGGATAAGGTAGGGGGAACCTGTTTGGGGCACTGGTTCTTCTCCATTGTGCTGAAAGCAAGATCACACTTTGGGTATATCTTTTGAAAACAGAAAAAAAAAGTTAAAGTCAAAGTGAAAGTGAGCAAAGCTATCTGGTAACTCACCTTTAAGAGTGAGGACATGGAGGGAGCAAATATTCCTATGAATTCCACTTCTTTAATCATCAAGATTCCCTCCCCCACTCCTGTTCTATGCCTTGTAGTGTCAAGTTCTTCCCTGCTCAGTACTTCTTTCATTCTTCTCACTTTCTTCAGATTCTTCTCCTAGAATCCTTTTTACTTCTAGCTCTAGTTCTTCCTTTCTAATTCCAATATGACTCTATTTAAATACTTAAACAAATGTTGCATCACCTAAATTACCTGGCAAGGGAAGGAGACAAGGCAGTAGGGCAGGGAAGAAGAGTGCTGCTCCACCACACAAATGTTTCTATATTTCTCTCTTTCCAAGGAATTGTCATTTCAAATTCCCAGACCAAAGTAGGACTATGAAAGCAATAGTCAGATGATAAGGATAAGATGTGTTTGATCCTATATTTCCACATGTTTTCTAGAATTTTTTTGGAGAAAAGTTTGTGTGATAGAATCTGGATCTGAACCTTGAACTTTCTAAGAAAAAAAATTACACACATGTCTTCTTTGAGCTAATTTCAAAATGTGAAGCTCTCTTACACAAACACTATCCTTTCATACTCTTCAATCAGAAAGAAAGGTTTTAATGAACAATTATCAATTTATCAATCAATAAACATTTAAGCACCCACTATGTGCTTGGCAATGTAAAATGAAACAAAGGCCAAAATCAAACAGTTCCTGAACAATAGGAACTTACATTTTTTAGTGAGAGTATAAAAGATAAGCAAAGGTATATAAGGTAATTTTTGGGGGGGGGAGGCAAAGAGAAAGAGGAGAGAGAGACACAAACTAGGAATTGAGGAGATTAAATAAAGGCTCATGTAAAAGCATTTGAGCTTAACTTTGAAGGAAATGAGAGGTAAATCATATACATTATCACAAAGTACTCTGACCACAACAACCCTGTGGAATGAGTTAAAAAAAATATTACTGTACCAATTTTACACATAAAGAGTCAGAAGCTTCAGGGGGAGGAGCCAAGATGGTGGCATAGAAGCAGGAAAACTCTGTGAGCTCCCCCCATAACCACCTCAAATATCTATAAAATATGACTCTATACAAATTTTGGAGCTACAGAACCCACAAAGTGACCAGAGAGAAACAAATCTCCTGCTGAAGGAACCCCGGAAGGCCTACGGGAAGGGTCCATCACAAAGTGCTGGGAGCTGTGCCCAGTCCCAAGTGAACCCTTGGTTTTAGCCCCAGGACAGCCCCAACCAGCAGTGGCTGGAGCAAACTTCAAGAGAGTGGATCACCAGCAGCATTGGCGGTTTCCGGAATTATCAACACATACATGCCAAAGACAAAGTAAAAGGTCAGTGTGGAACTCTTTTGGAACTAGGGGAGACACAAGAGTGAGTCCAGCCCTTGCCCCCGGGTGAGAAGTGAGGTGCAGTGGCCATGCAGCCACCTCCACATGGCTGCTTCAGAGCTCCTGGCCTGCAGATCATAGGGGGACCAAGCGAACATTCAGAGAGGAATTGCTCTTGCTTTAACCTGCTTGGATCTGGATCATTGTCTTGGGTGGAGGTCCTGGGATGTGTGGCCAGTGGGCCAGAGCTTGTGGGGGCTGTGGAGAGGGCACCCAACTAATGGGTGCAGAAGCCCCAGCAATTTGGGACAAAGCTCTTCTCTCTGGAAGCAGAGTTCTACTGTGGCAAAAAGCTCAAAAGTCAAGTAATCAAGTGGCAACATGAGCAAGCAAAGGAAGCAAAGCAAGCACAGCAATCAAACCTTAGATTCCTTTTTTGAAGACAAAAAGGATCAAAGTGTGGAATGAGAGGAAGACAACAAAGTCAAACTCCTGCACCAAAAGCTTCCAAGAAAAATATGAATTGGTTACTGGCTATGGAGGAGCTCAAGAAGAATTTTGAACATCGAGTAAGAGAAGTGGAGGAAAAATTGGGAAGAGAAATGAGAACGATGCAAGAAAATCATGAAAAAAGAGTCAACAACCTGACTGAAGAAAATAATATCTTAAAAAATAGACTAACTCAAAAGCCAAAGAGGCCCAAAAAGCCAACGAGGAGAAGAATACCTTAAAAAGCTTAATTTGCCAGATGGAAAAAGAATTTCAAAAGCTCACTGAAGAGAATAATTCCTTCAGAATTAGATTGGAGCAAATGGAAGCTAATGAATTTGTGAGAAATCAAAATACTATTAAACAGATCCAAACAAATGAAAAAATAGAAGGAAATGTGAAATATTTCATTGCAAAAACCACTCATCTGGAAAATAGATCTAGGAGAGAGAATTTAAAAATTATTGGACTACCTGAAAGTCATGATCAAAAAAAGAACCTAGAAATCATCCTTCAAGAAATTCTCAGGGAAAATTGCCCTGATATTTTAGAACCAGAGGGCAAAATAGAAATTGAAAGCATTCACTGATCACCTCTTGAAAACGATCCCAAAAAAGAAAACTCCTAGGAATATTATAGCCAGGCTCCGGAGATCCCAGGTCAAGGAGAAAATATTGCAAACAGTCAGGGAGAAACAATTTTAATATTGTGGAAACACAATCAGGATAACACAAGATCTAGCAGCTTCTACATTCTACACTGAAGGTCTTGGAATAATTACAGAGGTCAAAGGAGCTAGGATTAAAACCAAGAATCACCTACCCAGCAAAACTGAGTATAATGTTTCAAGGGAAAATTTGGTCATTCAATGAAATAGAGGAATTTCAAGCATTCTTGATAAAAAACCAGAGTTGAATAGAAAATTTGACATTCAAATACAAGAAGAGAGAAAAGCATGAGAAGGTAAACAGGGAAAGGAAATCATAAGGAACTTATTAAAGTTGAACCATTTACATGCCTACATGAAAAAACAATAATTGTAACATGAAACTTTTCTCTATGAGGATAGTTGAAGGGAATATAAATATGTGTATATATATATATGTTTTATATGTGACATATATATATATGTTTTATATATAACATATATATACACACACATATATTTATATAGGAGGCTATTTGTTTAAATACATATGTTTAGCGTGTGTATATATGCGTACATGTATACATAGATAGAGGGCACAAGATCAGTTGAATAGGAAGGGATGATATCTAAAAAATAAAATTAAGAGGCAAGAGAGGAATATAATGAGAGGAGATAAGGAGAGAAAGAATAGGGTAAATTATCTCATATAAAAGAGGCAAGGGAAAACTGTTACAATGGAGGGGAAGAACAGGAAGACAAAAGGGAATGGGTCAACCTTACTCTCATTGAATTTGGCTTAAGAAGGGAAAAATATACACACTAAATTGGGTATCTTACCCTACAGGAAAGTAGGGGGGAAGGGCAGAAGAGGGGGGAATGATAGAAGGGAAGGCAGATTGGGGGGGTAGTTAGAAGCACACACTTTTGAAAGGGGACAGGGTCAAAGTAGAAAATAGAACAAGTGGAGGGGCAGGGTAGGATGGAGGAAAATACAGTCAGTCTTTCCCAATATATCCACTATAGAAATGTTTTGCGTAATTGCACATGTATAACCTATATTGAATTGCTTATCTTCCCAGTAAGGGTGGGTCACAAGGGAAGAAGGGAAAGAATCTGGAATTCAAAGTTTTAAAATCAAATGTTAAAAAATTATTGCTATTATTATTATTTTTACATGCAACTGGGAAAGAAGATATCCAGGCACTGGGGTATGGAGACCCAAAGTTGAAGGGGTAATGGGGGAGGATGTAGCAGAAAGCATATTGGGGGAAGGGGTATTCAGTGGGATCGCTGTTTTGGGGTAGGGTGTAGGGGAAAGAGGGGGAGAAGATTTGTAACTCAAAATCTTGTGGAAATGAATACTGTAACCCAAAAGTAAACATAAATTTAAAAACAAACAAAAAAAACTCTTATTCGCTGTAGTAGTCAGTGCAAGCTGCTGCTGTCTACGGATGTTCCCATTCCATATTGATTATTCTCACAAATAAAAATACAAGGTAATTTCCACACACACACAAAAATAAAGATTCAGAGGCTTCAAGGGATTAATTGGTTTTGCCCATGATAAGAACTAGTAAGTATCTAGTGGGATTCTACCACTCTACCTCTCTAATGCAGATGCTTCTGTTACTTTGTATTTAGGCCAAAGTTATTGAAGACCAAGACCACAGACCACCATCGGTTTTCTAATCCAGACATTGTAAGATATCTCCTGTTCTGAGGCAGGCAAATGACATGTCTTTGCCATACAATGTAGATAGGTATGCATTGTTTAATATATTACAGAAATGCAATTAAGAAATCTCACTGGACTCTCCCTTGTGATGGCTAGAAAACAAACACAAAATCAATCATCAAACCAAAACATTGGGTTTCAACCTCACCTCATAACCCTCATTGACTTTTTGGTTTCTACCTTTCCACCTAACAACCCATTGCAATCTGGTCACTGTCTACCTTGGGGCATTCTTGGCTCAGTGTGAATTCTGGGAAAGCTGGTATGGAGGTTTCTTTCCTTCCCCCTGCCCCACAGTTAAAGAAATTACAAGTAAAGTTAACCCTGTGCTGTGTCTGCTACCCTACAATTTTGTTTTCAGTAGCTGAGATTAGTAAATTTGAGGTACAATCATTGGAAAGGATTGGAAACCTAAGGTTATTTGCTCCTACTTCTCTGATGTTAAAAGTAACCTTGAAAATGCTTTTCAATGCTGATAATCAAGGTGGCTGTCCTATCTGTCTCAGAAATTATTACCTTAACTTCAGCTTGTCCCCGATATCCTCTATCTATCTCAGCATGTTTCTCAAGACCTTTTTTCAAGGTGAGATCATTTGGGCTTTTTCCACCAAAATTGCTTTTGTTTTCTAAGATTAAAAAAAAAAACCCACTACCACAACAACAAACAAGCCCCACAGAAATCCAAGAAGGCATGGGAAATCCAGATTTATGCTGTTTAAATAAAATCTGCATTATGATTAACTTAAAAACAAAAACAACAACAAAAAGCTTTTTGAACCAGCACTCATAGAAATACAAAATCCATTTAGCACTAAGAGAAATAAAGACCACAGTAATCATACAAAAGCTAGAAGGGATCTGTGGGTGGTAAATGTTGATACTTAAAGAGAAGTTAGGGATAGAAATATCACAGGTTTGTTCAGCAGAGTCTCCAGGATGTTCTGAATGGACACAGGCTAATAAATAGGCTAGGCTGGAGTGAAAGAGAATTTCTAACCTTAAATAGGAGATGCCTGAACTCACAAAGAGGAGTCCAGTTTAAATGGGAGCCTTGAAAATGCCTCAGAGGTTCTCTAGTTAGTTGTCTGGGCATTGCTGGCTGGGAATTTGCATCAAAAAGGAGCTGAAGATGGTTTCTGGGGAATATCAAGCCAAAGAGATGGCAGATCTTCTGGTCATCTACAAAGACAGAACATGCTAGCAGAGAATAGTGACTCTGTGCCTGAATAGAGAAAAGATGGTTATAGTTTAATGGAGAAAGAAGCTCACCCAATTATATTACCAGAAAACATGGGCTGATATTCCCTATAAGACACATGAGAATCCGTCAAGGTATATGCATCCTCTGTACACATGTGACCCCTGCCACTGGTATTTCCTTGTAATATGTATTTCCTTAAGTGTTCTTTATTCTGCTGATGCTAATAACCTGTTGGAAAATGTACGGCTGTTTGTACGGAGGAAATATTTCTGTCACTTTTGAAATTCTATTTTAGGTAAATGTCTTTGACTTTAACCTAAATTGTCTTCTTATTGACTGGTAAAAGGAACACTTAGATTGTTCCTGTTCAGTTGTTTCAGTCATGTCTGACTTTTTGTGATTCCATTTTGGGTTTTTTTGGCAAAAATCCTGTAATGGTTTGCCATTTCCTTCTCCAGTTTATTTTACAGATGAGGAAGCTGAAGCAAACAGGGTTAAAGTGACTTGCCCAAGGTCACACAGCTAGTAAGTGTCTATGGTCACATTTGAACTCAAGAAGATGGATCTTCCTGACTCCAGGCCCAGTACTCTATCCACTGTGCCATCTAGCTGCCCCAAAAGGAACACTTGGATAAGGGTACACAAGTTATGGTCTTTGAATGAATGTTGAATCATATCCACAACATGCATAAAACCTGGGATAGTATAAAATAAAGGCCACATTTGAGGGGCTCCCAGGTTGCATCATATAATTTTTTGCTTGTTGGATTTTTTTCTGGTGCCACCTCCAACCCCTATTTCTGCAAGGCTTCTGACAAGTCCTTCATTATAGTGAGTAACATTTCCTCCTGTGGATGAGCACAAAGGATGTCATCCATATAATGAATTATATAGGCTTGGGGATATCTCTTCCTAATCAAACCTATGGTTTCTGCTACATACTGCTGACACATAGTAGGACTATTTTTCATTCCCTGGGGGAGTACCATCCACTGATAACTCTGGTAAGGTTGTTACAGATTTTCTGAAGGTAATGAAAAAGTAGAGTACTTACAAACCTCTGGTCTAAGGGGCATGGTATAAAAACAATCCTTTAAATCTATTACCCTTAGAGACCATTCTGTAGGAATTGCCACCAGTGATGGTGGGCCGGACTGTAAAGCTCGCATTGCCTCCATGTGGGCATTAACCTGTCAGAGGTCTGTCAACATCCTCCATTTTCCTGACTTCTTTCTAATTGCAAATATGAGTGAGTTCCAGGAACTCATGGAAGGCTCTACCTGTCCTGCTGTTAATTGTTCTGCAACTATATCTTGAAGGGCCCTAATTTTTTCTTGAGTAAGGGGCCACTGGTCCACCCACACAGGGGGCCCTTCCTTCCATGTAATGTTAGGTACCTACACTGTCCCGTTGTCTTTGGCTGTGACCCCTAGTAAAAAAATTTCACTGCCTATGGTGACATTCATATTCTTTAGCAAGACTCTACCCCAAAGGCAATATGGAATATGGAGTAACACATGGCTTGAACGTTCCTGCATGCTCCTCAACCTTCCAAGTGAGCCACACTGTGCTCTGTGCAGGGGCAGCTATTTCTCCTATTTCCTGAAGGATTACATTCTCTTGATCCAAAAGCCACTGATTCTGCCATTATAGAAACTGCCTCCACTGAAGGGACTTAACTATAACTTAGAGCCAAAGAATCATCTGGGGCATTATAAGGTAAGTGATTTTCCCCTGGTCACATAGCTAGTGCGTGTCCAAGACAAGACTTGAACCCAGGTCTCCCTGCCTCAGAAGCCTGCCTTCATTGCACTAATTTGCTTAGCTTCTTACCTTGCTCATAGTGGCTTCTTCATAATTTCACATTTCCTTCAATATTGCAGTGAACTGATTGTCCAAGGAGAAGCTCTTTATTTGTTTCTGTCTTCTTCCTTTTCCCTCCATCCCTTTTGTCTGATTCCTCCTTTTAAGAATTTCTTTTGAATTCTGGGTATCCCAGTATTGAGGGAGACCCAGGAGGTCTTTAATTATTTCTTTAGGGATATTTTAGTGGGATTTTTACCTACACATGCTCATTAAGAGACATAGTAAATTCCATTCTTCATTTTACTTGGACAACAACAGATTAATGAGGACTCATTATGTTTCCTGACGTAAAACGTCAGTGTTTTCTCTTTCTCCTTCCCGATTAGAAGATATAGGCTTTGTAAGAGAAGACACTGTCCATGAAATCTTCCTTTCCATATCATGTTGCTAAGTAGGGGGTAGTCTTGATCAACCTAGATGTTTCATTTGCTGAGACTTCCAAATCGAAGGGCCTGTGAAAGATAACTCTTATTTACACAGTACTTTAAAGCTTACAGATGATCCAATGGGCACAAAGTTCAGAATAGTTAAAACTCTCATTCCTTCTTTCCCTTCTTATTTATTTCACTGATTTTCAAAATCTTTCCTTATCACAGCCTTCCATTGTATGACTGGAAGCATGTTGTGTTGTATGGAGTGCTCGTCTTAAATTTGGGAAGTCTTTTTGGGGAGAGTGAGGGTGAATACTTTTTTTGGAGGCTGTCAGGGCTAAGTGACTTGCCCATGGTCACACAGCTAGTAAGCGTCTTAATCTCAATTTGAATTCAGGTTCTCCTGACTCTAGGATCTGCACTGTATCCACTGCACCACGTGGCTGCCCCAGAGTCAGGGAGCGTTACATTCAAATCTTGTCTTTACTGCTTAGTTATGTGCCCATATCATCAGCAAGCATCTATCCAGGATTTACTTAACATTTCTAAAACTCATTTTCCCCACCTGTAAAATGGAGATGAGTGCCATTAGTACCAACTGCACAGGAATTTCAATAGCTGTAAAATGGGCATGATAATAGTCACCACAAGGTTGTTGTTATGCTCAGATTGAGACGCGTGAACCCATTATGAACTTCACCATCATCAATGAATCTATAGTTTGCAAACCCATCATCATCGTTGTAATTTTTGTTGTTGTTATTATTCTCCTGCCTAAGTACGTATTTTCATGAAGAGCAAACCCTAGCCAACTTTTCGTCCCACATATTCTTAATAGTATTTAATATCTTACAAGTTTTTCTTGTGTTTTTCACAAAAACAAATGGCTCTCTTATCTGATTACATATTGTATCCTATCTATGGCCAATTTGCCCCTGAACGTGTCTTTTTCATACCATGGAACTAGGGATGAGGCAAGAAGAACTTTGCTGTAGGGAGTGCATTTTATAGGGCAATCATATCACTTGCAGTTTTTCAGTAACATAGAGGAAACAGAAGTAAGCACCAAATTAGAAAGATTGCATAGTTAAAAAAAGAAGTACCAAATGTTGGGCTGGGATCAACTGTTTTCCAACCCTGCCTTGCTTCTAATCTCACCACAAATGAGGGTGTGTTTTTGTGTAGTGGGCCCTGGTTAACGTCTGTGTTACTCCCTCTATATGCAAAGACTCCTAGTTACAGCTTTGAGAGTGTTATGAGCCTGTACACACCCAGTGGAGCTTCTTATTCTTATTCTATTCACTGCAAATGACCTCTTCGTCTTCGCACTTTTTACGTCACTTTTTCTGGACGCCTCTCTATTGGTTGTCGTATTTATTCTACATTGTAAACTACTAGATAATGATGACACAGCTTTTTGTTGCTGTTCAGCCACTTCAGTCATGTCCGACTCTTTGTGACCCCAGTTAGGGTTTTCTTGACGGATGCTAAAGTGGTTTGCTGTTTCCTTCTTCAGCTCTTTTTACAAATGAGGAAACTGAGGCAAACAGGGTGAAGTAGTAACTTGCCCAAGGTCACACAGCTAGTAAGTGTCTAAGATCAGATGTGAATGCCATTCTTCCTGACTCCAGGCCCAGCACTTTTGTCTACTGCGCCACCTAATTATGATGACACAGCTTGGAAACCAATACCAAATGATCAAAAGTCTGTAAAGGTCTTTGCAAACCTTAAGTTACATAAATTTCAGTTAATATTATAAAAGTTCTCATTCTCATCATTTTCTCTTCAATAGAGTTCAACTAGAAATGGTCCTGGAATAGGCCTCTATCCTGCTATTATCCTGTTATGTTTTGTCTTATTATTCTTAGTCCTATATCTGAAAGGCATAGAATTAGTTGAGAGCTAAGATGTTATTCCTGGCTTACCATGAGACTTTGAAGAGTAGTTTAACTTATCACAAGGTTCCAGTTTGTTTACTTTTAATATGGGAATGATGCATGTTTTGAGGTTTAGTCACTGTTGAGAAAGTACTTTGAGATCCTTAGCTGGCAAGTCATGAAGAAATTCAAATTATTAATGCATTTTATAATGATTTTTTTAAAAATCAAAGCAAAAGTTGTTTTTTTCTGTGAATCTCTAAAAACATTTTCTGCATTCAGGGATTTTTCCACTTGCTATTGGCAAGTCCTCAAGGTGCTTTTGTGAAGTGCTTCTTACAGACTGAGAGGCGGAGAAGTCAGCTTCCCCCACCCCACAATCCTTTGAGGCTTATCCCTAGCCCACCTACACACACACACACACACACTTTCAGAATAATAAATGACTGCATATGGAGCTCACATGTGTGTGAACGGGTACCATCAGAGTGACCCCTGGATCCACTGTACTTCCAAACCTTTTTGTGAAATTAGGGAGGGAACTTGGCTGGTCTGGTCACAGAGCAGGTGCAGAGGAGGAACCCACAGACTTAACCCTCTGCTGCATACACTTTTCCACTTGTTTCTCTGAGATTGACTTTGGGTTCAGTCAGCCATGCTGGAGTTTGGCTACCCAAGAGAAAGAATAAGAGAGTTTAGGCATTTTTTCTATTATTATATTCTTAGCATCCTAATAAACCCTCAGTCTTCTACATCATCATCTCAGAGAAAATCACAAACTTAATGCACCACAAAGAAAAAAATAAATGAACCCTGGGGAGAATCATTCTAGTGAAATTCAATGCAATAACACCCTTAAGTATACTGTGTACACTTTTCTCCTATAAGCCTGTGCCCTAGGGAAAAAATGACTATTTAGGAATTTATTGGTAAATAATCACATAAGGAAAGTATCATCTCTCTCTGTGCAACTTAATCTGACCCATGTAAAATGGTGTTATACATGAGGGAGAAAGGAACTTAGTTGAATTTCATCTAAAGAACATGATCAGAATGTTGTTTATAATTTGTTTTTGAAAAATGATAAATTATGTGTGTTATAAAGTATTATAAAAGAGTAGCATGTCACACATTGCCTTAGGATGCACATGCCTTGAGCAAGTAGAGTTATGAATGATTCTGTTCTTGCACTCTAGGTTTGAGTAAATGAAGTTCCTTTCTTTTGCCATGTCCTCTTCCAATCTTTCTGCTTTTCTAGGCCTTTTGGCACAAAAGCCCCACATTTAGATGCAGTCCCAAGGCCCGAGGTCACCAATACAGCTTGTTGTGTCAACGAAGAGAATCACTGGACAGTAATACAATCTCGCCGTTTCCACTAGGGAATATGATATTTCACACAGAAAATAACAAAATACTCCCATGGCCCCTGGGCAATATCCTGAAGTTGTTTAAGGTGGAAAAAAATGAAAAGAAAAAGCCCTGTCATTTTGGTAAAAGAATTTTAGTCTGCTTAGCAGTAAACTTTTGTTGCATTTTGCTTTGATATGAGTGAGGTATTGTTCTATTCTCCCCATTGAGAATGGGGAGCGCATGGCCTTTAATACTGGTATGGTGACTCGATGGTGTGGTGATATTAATACTTATTCTGCCCATCTCTTTTGACATACAGGTCTGTAAAGTCTCAGGTAGGCCTCTCCAAGTAGTAGTTTATAATCTTCTCTTAGATCGTCAACCTTTAGTGCATCTCCAATTTGATTACAACCACCATACCCTTTTCTCATGGAACTTAGTCAGAGAAAAGGACCAGTCACAGGACCATAGATCTATATTTGGAAAGGACCTTCATTATGAATCTTCTCATTTTAAACTTAGAGAAACTCAACCTAAGAAATTAATTAACCTAACTCAGTATTATGGGTAGCAAGTGACAAAGTTAGCTTACATTCTAATGGAGAACACAATATGCATGTAACTTTGTAAATGCAAGCTTGTGTGCATATATATATGTATATATATGTATATGTATATATATGTATAGGTTTACACACATATACATGTGTATATACATATATAGGTACATACCCACACATATATATACAGAGAGAGAGAGAGAGAGAGAGAGAGGGAGAGAGAGAGAGACAGAGAGAGAATGAACACAAAAGGGAATCTCAGAGTGAAAGTACTTGAGGTTGGTTGGAGATGGGAAAGGCTTCCTACAGAAAGTGGAATTTGATTTGGGGCATGAAGGAAGCTAGGCAAGTCAAGAGGTAGAGGTGAGAAAGAAGAGCCTGAATCATCTTAGTGAGTAGAAGAGGTTGCCACTTCTACTATGCTCCATCTCTTCAGATTCACAGAATCACATAATGTTAAAGATGGAAGGGAACTTTGACTTTACCTTATTATATAATGAGTGTTTATTAAGGCATCCATCTGGTCAGGAGAAATCAAGATGGCCCTATTATTGTAGTCTAAGTTTTTCGTATTTATGATCCTACATCATCTATTTCAACACCTCAGTTCATACATGGGAAAAGTGAGGCCTAGAAAAGTGAAAGCATTTCCCAGACTCCTACAAGTAAGTAACAGACTTAATCTGGACCTAGGTATTCTGGTTGTGAGTATAGTGTTCTTTCCTCTATTCTACACTACACACTTTTGTTTCTATGTTTATAATTTTCTGTACTATTAGAAATGTTCATCCTTCTTACAGAAAGTCACACCGTTACCTTTCTTTACTTCCTCTTAGGGAACAACAGATGGATATAGGTATAGCAGATGGGGTCTTGGGCTCAGAGATAGAAAGATTTGAGTTCAAATACCACCTTCCAATTTATAAGTCAAATTAAAACAAACAAACAAACAAACATCACTTGCATACCCAAGTGTTTCTTTTACCAGCCAAAAAGGACAAGTGTTTTAACCTCTCTGTGTTCCAGTTTCCTCACCGCTACCATAAGGCAGTTGGCCTCTGTGGCCTCTTAAAATCTCTTTCAGCTCTGAATCTATGATCCTATGACTACATGGAAGGCTCTGCTAATTCCTAGACTATAAAGGGACATTCTAGTACTATTCAGGAACAGTTTTGACGTCATTTTTTTAGGTGTGGACAGGCAATTTTCATTGATACTGGTGCTACTTATATATTTGGTTTCTCAATCTTTCTTAATGAAGTATAATCCAGGGCAATTTGAATAGAACGCAAATCAGGAGATTTTTCTTCCCTAGCTGCATTTTACTCAGTTTTCTATAGCACTCTTGTAAAAAAGGCTACAGTGACAAGAACTCTTTTCGTGTCTCAATAAGGTAAAGACTAGGTGGTAGATTTCATTTTTGCAATAAATCCATAAATTGCCATTCATAAGAGGTCAGAGGAGTTCTTTCTCTTGTTTAGGAAGTAACCTGTAACTTTTGTTTTGGACACCAGAGGGAATCCTTTTTCGTGGAAGGGAGGGTATTAGGACTAGGAGGTTTTGACTTTTAAAAATTTTTTGAAACTTCCTTTTGAAACTGTTGTGCTGAAACTTCAATGAATATAGCCACTGAGATTATCCTTCCACCAAAAATACATTGCATAAGTAAATGAAGAGTTAGGGGATGGTATCATATTTCTGGTAATTCCCAGCCCCCATCTACTACTACTTTAGACTCCAGGTAGTCCCAGATGCTTTCCTTAGAGTTGAGAATTCTGGTTTGGTTAAACTTTCTGCCTCTCAGATAAAAAACAGCAGCAATTTTCTGCTTGGATTTCTCTGTGACTAAATCCATTGATCATCCTTTCTCTCTCTGAGTGAGAAGTGTGTTTTCTCCTTAATAACTCCTATCCTTCTCTCTGGCTTTTTTTTTTCTCCTTCGCTTGTTTGTGTTGTGTTGGTCAGTCCTATGTGCTATTCCTCTGAGAGACAGAGAGAGCACAAAATTGAAGTTATTTTATGCTTGGGCTCCCTCAGTCCCAATTTTCAAATCTTCATGTCAATTTTCACACATCAGTGTCATGTGGTGAATGTTATGGAAATTTCAGTGGGGTCCTTGGGAGGCAATTTATACATGAACTCCCCCCCAACACACACACACACACACACACACACACGCGTGCGCGCGCGCACACACACATACACACACACCACACGTCTGCTACAATTCTGTCTTTTCGAAGAATAAGTGGGTATATAATTAATGTGGATTTTAAAATATAACAGCATTCAGAATTCTCATAGCAGGTTTTTTTATGCCATATTTCCATTGCAAGATAAACACAAAAGCATAAATGCTTGCTAGCTCTCTTTCCTAATAAATGGACTTGGGTAAAAGGAATAAAAATTACAGTTTGTTGGAGGTAAAGAGCAACTAATTACTTGAGATGAAGCATGTTTTTATTTTTCAAAAATGCTCTGAAAAAGGTTTATCATGCAATAAATTTGCTAATCACCAGTTAGGAAACACACTGCCATCACCACCTACCCACGGTAGCTTCCTTTGAAAGTTGGTATGTTACAGTTTGGATGGGAAATTATATCCTTTGGAAAATGAACATGACAAGGGATTTTCATTGAATAGCTCTTCAGCAGTCAAAACTCAAGCTTTATAAGCAGAAGCCCAGTTAATGGAGCTAAAGAACTTCAATTATTGACCCTGAAAAAGGTCTCAGGCCTGAAGTTAGTTCTGTCACCATCACAAAATTTTACTTTTGTATTAAATGCTCCTGAACTGCCCATTTATATCTTAGGAGTTTTTCAAAGAATAAACTGAAGAACTTAATATCTACTTCTATTCCTTATCTTTCCCCTTTCACATTTATTGCCTCACACTACCACCACCCCACCCAACCCCAGCACATGGTTTCCTTTCTATCATTCCCAGAATAGACTGACTCTATCAGCTTTTTCTTTCTCTGAATTTTAGGGAACTAGCCTGATGGTGACCTATGAGATGTGTATCATGTATTCCAATAATAAAAAAACAATTTATTGGGCTGCTCTTGTGGAAAGGAGGCATTCATACCATTCTATAAACAATGATAACTGTATAAGTTTAGAATTAAAGGCTGTAGACTGATAAGAATTTCTTCTTGAGGCAGAAAGAAGCAACAATAGTTCATGTGTCTATTTCTTTCACTGTCTGTTTAGATGAGGTTTGGTGAAAATTAGGATTGCATTTTACTCCCATTCTAGATGGAAAGATTGCAAAGCCAGGTATCCATTGAGTATGGTTTCTACCATACTAGAGGCTAGAGAAAAGGCATAGAAGTGCAGTAGGTGAAGCAAATCACTATGGTGAGGTAGAATATAAAAAACAATTGTCTAGTAATAATAGTTTGCATTTTACAATTTCTTCGTATCTCTTATCCCATTTTCTCTTCACATCAATGCTTGAGATGGTTAGGACCGGTGTGACTATCTACATTTTGCAGATGTAAAAGCTAAGGACTGGAGAAGTGATTTACTCTAGATCACTTATTACATTAGTAAAAGAACTTAAGCCAGAACCTAGGTCTCTCAATGGCTAGGCCCACGTTCACTTATCTGTGGGTTTATTTGGTACTGTACCCAAGCACCTTACTCTCTTACTGGCCACTAGCTCTGATCACTAATTTTCAAATGTCTTTAATACCTTGACATTCTCTTACTTGTTCTTGTAGATCTCCTTTGGGTCCCTTTTCCTAGTTAAGAGGAGAAGCAGTGGTGCATGCATAGGGCTCTAACCCCCAAATGTCTTCCCAGGCCATAGAAGCAATTGTAGTATGCTATTCTAGGGAGTTATATGGGCTATTTCATGGGTCACATCTATTCTAGGTGAGGCTCAAAGGTAAGAAATATCACTTCACTTTCCTCACTCCTTGCAGAAATATATCACAGGAACCTTTTCCTTCAGTCAGAGAGAGAGAAAACTGAAGCATATTAGACAAAAGCATCATTTCTCTTGACAGGAACATCCTGTTAGGAAGAACATGAGGATAAAAGAGTGGCAGTGGGAAAGGCTGATTTTGATTTCTGTGAGGTCTATAACAGCTGACAGGAAAGTTGAATTACCCATGTTGCATAGTGGAAAGTCTAAATTAGGAAGTGTAGAGCAAATTGAAAAAGAAAAAGGTTGAACTTTTTTTCTTCCATCAAGTTGTTTCACCAATGCATTTACCTGTACCCCTGGGTTATATTGCTTCATTGAAACATCTCAGTCAAGCAATTTCTTTCATAGAAATGCAACAAATTCAAAGTGGCACCAAAAGTGTCATGGGATTCTCTATCATCATAGTATCATTAGCTTCATCTCTCCATCCCGGTTATTTCTGATTATTCCTAGATCCTACTAATCAGATAACCAATACTGCCCTAATAGTGGAGCTGCAATTACAATAATTAAAAGTACTATGCTACAAACCATAGAGAATCAAGGGTACTCAAAATCAAGGAAAATATGGATTCAAAAGCTGCCTCTGACATTTAATATCTGCATGACTATGGACATACCACAGTGTCTTTAAGCCTCAGTTTGCTCATCTCTAAAATGGAGATGGGTATAGTACCTGCTTCACAGTGTTGTTTGTGCTGATGGAGCCACATTGATCAATGATAAGGATGTGATCCTGGAGAGATGGACTGAACACTTCCCTAGTGATCTTAATAGACCCTCATCAACCAATGCTGAAGCTATCAACCATATGCCTCAGTCTCTAGCTGAACTTCCAACTGAAGAAGGGGTTTTGAGTGCTATTAGGCTCCTCTCATTGGCAAAGCACCTGGCATTGATACCATTTTAGCTGAGATTTACAAGGAAGGGGGTCTGCTGTTCATACAAAAACTGACAGAAGTTTTCTGGCTTATAGCAAGAGGAGGTTATCCCTCAGGAGTTCAAGTATGCTTCCATTGTCCATCTCTATAAAGGAAATAGGTGGTCCTGTGACAATCACAGGGGGGTCTCTCTCTAAGTCATTGACAGCAAGGTTCTTGCCAGAGTCTTCCTTAATAGGCTGATCCTTTACCTGGAAGACAATTATGTACTTAAGAGCCAGTGTGGCTTCGGAAAGGGCCAAAGAATGGCTGCTATGGTGTCTGCTGCTTGACAAATGCAGGATAACTGCCAGGAGTAGAACAGAGGTCTACACACAACATTCATTGATCTAACCAAGGCCTTTTATGCTGTCAGTTGTGAGAGTTTCTGGAAGATCATAGCAAAATTGGGTTGCCCAGAGAAGTTCATCCACACTGTATGCCAGATCTACAATAGTATATTAGGTTCTGGATAATGGGTGATACTCTCATGCTTTCCCAGTCACGAGTGGAGCGAAGCAACTCTCTGAACTTGTTCCCATGCTTTTTAGCATGATGTTTACAACTATGTTGTTGGACACCTTCAAAAAGGACAAAAATGGCCTCAAGTTCAGCTATCACACTAATGGTAAGTTATTTAACTTGAAAAGACTACAAGCCAGGGTGGCTAGGTGGCACAGTGAATAGAGCACTGACCCTGGAGTCAGGAGGACTTGATTCAATTCCAGACTCAGACACTTGACACTAGCTGTGTATGACCCTAGGCAAGTCATTTAACCCCAATTGCCTCACCAAAAGAAAAGAAAGAAAAAAGAAAAGGCCACAAGCCAAGACTAAAGTGAAAGGAGAGTTGTTGTGCAACTTTTTATTTGAAAATGATTGCTATGGATAAGTTCACTTACCTTAGCAGCATACTTTCCATAGATGTCCACATAGATAAGAGGTTGACCATGCATTGCTCAAGCTAACTCAGTATTTGGGAGGCTCTGAAGGAAAGGATAGGAGAGAAGAGATCTTAGACTACCTATAGAACCATCGTGCTGATCTCATTGTTGTGTGCCTGTGATATGTGGACATTATAGCAGCACTAGGTCAGGAGACTGAGTCTCTTCCATCTGAATTATCTTAGGAAGATTCTCTTTTTAAAATCTTTTTTATTTTATTCTGAACTTAAATAAAACAAGCATTTCTATAACATAATAGAATAGAAAAAATGATCATAAATGAAACTGAAGATCTATTATATACAACTTGCTATTCCTTTTAGATATATATTTTATTTTATTTTATTTTTGTCTTTTTGAAGGGGGGAAGGCAGGGCAGTTGGAGTTAAGTGACTTGTCCAAGGTCATAATAGCTAGTAAGTGTTAAGTGTCTGAGGCTGGATTTGAACTCAGGTCCTCCTGACTCCAGGGCCAGTGCTCTATTCACTGTACCACCTAGCTGCCCCTCCTTTTATATATACAATAAAGTTATTATGTAATTTTCTTTTTTCCTCTTTTTTTCTTCTCTCCCTTTCCCAATCCTATAGTTACCATTAGACAAAAATATGTGTGTATAAATACACAAATATATGTTTATACATACACACATACCTATATGTAAAACCGTTCTATACATTGATTAGTTCTTTCTCCAGATACAGATAATGTCTTCCTTCATAAGTCCTTTGTAATTAATTTTGCTATTTATAATAGTCAAAATGACTTAGTCACTCAAAGTTCTTCTTAAAATAATATTATTGTTACTATATACAATGTTCTTTTGGTTCTTCTTATTTTGCTCTTCATCATTTTGTGCACGTCTATCCATGTTTTTCTAAATTCAGCAAGCTTATAATTTCTTATAGCACAGTAGTATTCCGTTACAATCAAATACCACACCTTGTCCAGTCATTCCCCAATTGATGGACATTACTACAATTTCCAGTTCTTTGCTACCACCAAGAGAACTACTATAAATATTTTAGAATATATAGGTTCTTTTCCTTTTTCTTTAATCATCTTGGGAAATGAACTTAGTAGTTATATTGCTGGGTCAAAGGGTATATAGACAACTTAATAACTCTTTGGGCATAATTACAGATTGCTTTCCAAAATGATCGGATCTTTTCTCAGTTCTACCAACAGTGAATTAGTGTCCCAATTTTTCCATATTCCCTCTAACATTTGTTGCTTTTTCCCTTCAGTCATATTAACCAATCTGATAGGTGTAAAATGATAAGATTCTGAAGATCAGCTGGCAAGGTGAGACACCAGACACTGAGTTCCTTTCTCAATCTGAATAGCCAACCATTCAAACTCTACTGTATAAAGCGCAACTACAATGGGCTGGCCATGTTGTCAAATGCCAAACATACGTTTGCCTAAAAGACTATTTTATGGAGAACTCACACCAAGCAAGTGATCACACAGAGGTCAGAAGAAGTGGTGCAAGGACACTCTCAGGATCTCTCTGACAAATGTTGGAATTAATTGTGAGACATGAGAGACACTGGCACAGAACTGCCCATATGGTGTGCCTGCATCAAAGAAGGTGCAGTGCTGTATGAACAGAGCAGAATTGCAGTAGCTCAAAAGAAACATAAGATGTGCAAATATAGAGAAAGTCTCGCTTCAGATGTTTCTATGGACTATTTGTGCCTGACCTGTGGTCGAGTCTTCTGAGCTCAGATTGGTCTGATTAGCCATAGGTGAACACACTGTACCCTGACTCCAATCTAATGATATCTTTGAGCATGAAGGACAACAACCAAACAACTATGAAGCTGAAATGAAATAATGTCAGTAAAATACTTTGCAAAGCACTAACTACATAAATGTCAGATAGCTTTGCCATCAGTTTCTTGGTTTTTTTTGGGGGGGGGGGCGGTGGCAAGGCAATTGGGGTTGAATGACTTGCCCAAGGTCACACAGCTAGTAAGTGTCAGGTTTCTGAATCCAGATTTGAACTCAGGTCCTCCTGACTTCAGAGCCAGAGCTCTATCCACTCCGCTATCTAACTGCACCTCTATCATTTTTTAAATCAAATGTTTTATTAGAAACTTAACAAAAACATCAATATAGGCAGACAAACTTTCTCAGTAGCTATTTTTTAATGACGAAAGTGATATAGGCATGGGCCTTTTATATAGATGATGATAATTAGGCTAGAAATAAAAAGAAAATCCAGTCTAGTGTCAAAATCACTTAACTTGTAT